>JACEVL010000898.1:520000-658152 GCA_020284085.1 Aporrectodea caliginosa
ACCGCAGGGGTCGTCCCACCCCCTCCCCCTACCCAACCCCCCACTCCCCCTACCCAGATGACGTCAATTGGACACCATTCAACTGCCACACGATCCCCTCCCTCCTCTTTTGGACCAGTACGAACCAGTCTGTACAACGTCGGTTACGACACTTTATACATCATATATTATATACATATCTAAACATATACACACATACACATCAATGACAGTGTGTGTATACATCCATGATAGCTGATCGTCCGTCCGTCTGTACACCACTGTATGTGTCTGCATGTACGTGTGTTTGCCCGTATGCATTTGTTTATGTATTTACGAATAGACCTCAATCTGTTCTTGTTTTACATATTATTAGGACAGAAGAAATGTTGACACGACAAGGGTCTAGTAAAATGAGTCCTACATAATTGTAATAACAGATATCTTCCATTATAATTAATATATAAATAAATTTTATTAATTATGTAATACATTCTACAGTAGGCCTATATGTATTAATATATATATATGGTGCATATATAGTCTATACATAAATTTATATATGCCGGGCTGGAATTGAGAGCGCTTCTGAGTAGTCACCATGAAGGGGCGCTAAAAAAATGTTTGAATGAATGAATAAAACATATTTCGGCCAATGTCCACAGTAACATATTCAACAAGTCTTGATATGTTTCATTATCAGCGTCTGATAATATCAAGTATACTAAGACACTCTTAATAACTCCTCCTCCTCCTCTCTCTCCTTCTATATACATGTACATACATATATGTACCCTTATAATTATAGAATAAAAGATATATATATATATATATGATGTATGTATCTTGTATATATGTCAGTATTTTCTTCTGTAGTGATCTCAGCTCTCTGACCTGACCTGACCTGACATACTAAGACTGAGCACGTGACCTGTCGGCAGGGATGGACAGTAATTGAAATTACTTGAAATCATGTAATTTGCAATTTGCAATTCAGTTACATTTTCCCACGTATTTTGTAATTTGAAATTACACTTAATGTCCCAAAGTAATTTGTAATTCAGTTACATGTCTCTTAGTGATTAGCCCATCCCTCCCCCCCGCCTGTCGGCAAGCACGTGTGCTGTAAGCGACTCTGATTGGTCGTCATGTTGAGACCTCTGTCCTATAAATATCCCCGACAGATACGTCGACGATAACCTGATCGTCGTCCGTGCATCGATTGAGTCTCACGTACTTCTCAACAAGACTCAACAAGACGTCGTCACTTGCAGTCGGTCGATCGCCGCATTTTGTAGTTTCCAAGTTCGATCTGAACGTTTGAGAATGGCCGACTCCGGATCGATCGATCAGTTGTTCGACAAGATCGATGCTGACAATAGCGGATCGATTTCCAAGCCAGAGATGGACGTCGCTTTCAAACTCTTCGATACGGACGGTAGGAGAGTTGTTACTTCTAAATACAATCAGTCGGTGCATATTACGAGGTGGGACCTGTGGAGACAAATGGCCGCCTATTCAGTGTCTGTGTCAATATGTACGCTCTGTCTGTCTGTCTGTATGTATGTTTGTCTGTATGTCTGTGTGTCTGTCTCTGTCTGTCTGCATGTATGTCTGTCTGTATGTCTGTCTGTATGTCTGTCTGTCTCTGTCTGTCTGCATGTATGTATGTCTGTCTGTCTGTCTTACCGTTTGCTGTAGGACTTAATATGATTGTACAATCGATGGCGTACCAAAACCAAGCGGCAATCAGTTTCTGACGGTTTTCTCTGTCTCTCTGCATGCTGTGTCTTTTCGTTGTTGTTTCTTCTTTCTCAGTGTGTCAGTCTGTTTGTATGTTCAACTGTCGTTCTGTTCACGTCTGCTGCCTATCTCTATATCTATCTGCCTGTCCAGTTTCACTCACTCACTTTATGCACTCATTCATTCATTCATTCATTCATTCTCCCTTTCTCTCTCTCTCTCTTTTTCTCTCACAGTTATGGGTTTTCTGCCTCCCTCAGGCTCCTTGAGCCAGTTACCAACGGCGAATTAGGAGCTAAGTCTAAGGGAGAGGCTTCTGTTGCCACAGAATTCTCTGTTGCTTTGCACTCTGATAATATAATCAAGGAATTGATATAATTTATCTAGCTCCATACGATTCTCGTGTACATCTCGGCAAAGTGTTCTTAGTCAACTGGTTAGTCATTTCAGCAAAAAAGGAAGATGGCGTAGGAGACGTTTTCTGTGAAATCTGAAGTGAATCATATGTTGTCAGGACCGAAGTCTGCATGCTCTCAAGCGTGTCGCATTGATTTTTGTTTTTGATAGAATCGACCTATACACTAGATAGGCGTCTTTTGTATAGGGTTTCTACCGGGTCTATTCAGATGAGCAAGTGTGGGCGACCCCTGGGGGGAGGGTTGTAGGTGCTGTTGTTCAACTAATACAACTCGACTGTTGGGATTGTTTACTGCGTTCACTCGACACAAGTAGGGCACGAACTGCATGGTCCAAAAGTACGACAACAAAAGAACAGAGATTCTGGATTTACAGCCAATAGAGCTTCATCCGGGATTTCACAGACAGACCACAATGACCTCTGTTCACCCCACCGTCATCTGCCCCAGACTTCTCTACTTAGAACTCAAGAGACGAGTTTCCACTCCAAATTAAAATCACAACTCTTCAATGAATCACACCTCTTACTATAATCCGTCCGATCCTCCACCTTCCAAGCTTTCCCGTCCTCAACGAAACCCGCCTCAGCAGCTGGTCTACCTCCTCTCTCTGGTCTCTATGGAAACCGGACTCAGACGGTCAGACCACCACGGGACATCGAACAGCCCAGTCCAGCCCAACCCAACCCAACCCAGCCCCTCTGATATGACACAGCGCTCATGCTTAAACTGGTGCCCTGCGTTCGCTTGTAAGCTTTACGATTACGATTACGAGATGTATACAGATAACAGAGGCATTGAGGTGTACTATACGTGAGACGCTCGTTAGATTGTTTGGTGATGATTTTCCGCTTTTGACCTCATGACCTGTATTTAGTCCATGGTTGATTGAAGGGTCTTTTTGGTTGTTGCAGGTAGCGGTGCCATATCGGAGTGCGAATGGGTGAAGGAGTGTGCGGAGAAGTTCCATGCCAGCGAAGGACAGGCCAAGAACGCATTCGCAAAGATCCATAAGAACGGAAGCAACGAAATATCCAGCAGCTCCTTCCAACAGCTCTTCACTGAAATGGACTCTGATGGTCTGTCTCAGCCTGTCTGTCTGTCTGTCTAGACAGTCTGTCCGTCTGTCTGCCTGTGTGTGTGAGATTTATGTGTGTGTGTGCTTGTGTGTCAACTTATGTATTTATGTATATTTGCATGTTTGTATCTATGTATATATGTCTGTCTGTCTGATATGTATGTATGCATGTATGTATGTATGTCTGTTTGTATGTATGTCTGTATCTATCTATATATGTATGTATGTATGTCTGAATTTATGTCTATCTTGCTGTCTGTCCCTCTGTCTGTGTCCCTATATCTCTGTCTATTTCTCCTGTCTCTTCCATTGTTTCTGTCTGTTTTCTCTTGTCTCGTTGTTTCTCAATTGTTGTAAATTTCATTTAATCAATTGGATCAGAATTTCGAATATACACAGTATACACCTATTGTTAGGCTAATGAGTCTTCGAATTATTATGCTATTAAGTAATTAGTTATTAATATAAATAACTGAATGTCTAAACGAAATAAGCCACAGTAAAATAGCGATTAAATCATTTTCGACAGGTGACAATGAATCTTTTTTCTTCTTTAGGTAATGGATCGATTTCAAAGGACGAATTCCGATCATTCTGGTCAAAGGTTAGAAACTAACGATCTCTAAGTTTATCGAATTCATTCGCTAGGTGGCGGATTTACACAGCTGTCTCAGTAGAGTTCCCCTCAACGGTGGCGTTGCCAAATTGTTTTAAATTCCGATGAAATCTCGATGAACAGATCCAATTAATTCAGATCTGGGTTGCTGTTACGTTTAAATCATTTATCTAGCTCAGGCGCATCGGGGTTTTATTCAATATAGGGCTCTGTTTGTACCATCTTATCATTATTATTATTATTACTATTATTGTTGTTGTTGTTAAATCCACGAATGATGAATGAATGAATCGAATGAATTAATGTTCCTATATATAAGAATGGCAGCGTAGAGACATGTATAGGAACATTAATAATAATATAATGAAACAGAAATGTCCGTGTATCCGTCCTTCCGCAAGCGTCACTTCTCACTGCGTCATTTGCAGTAGGATTAGGCCTACGTCATTCCACGTCATAGCAATAACCAATAGCAAACGTTGTCATAGCAACGCGAGATCATGCTCAATGATAATTAATGATAAAATAGCGGTCAGCCACTCGCGCAGCGGAAACGCAGCGACCGACAGACAGACACGCGCAGGGGAGGGAAGGGAAGGGAAGGCGTGGGGGCCCAAGGGGAGTGAAAAGCATATTTCAAAATTGCTTTCAAGTTTTAACCGTCCTAGGACGGGTAAACATCTAGGCCCTAGTTGATAACAATCAGATTAGATGGTACAAACAAAGCTCTACATTCATTTATACACCGAAGCGCTTGGGCTACATAAACAGGGATCGGTTGGGACCGGAACTCACCGGAACGGCGTTCCGGTTCTTTCTTGACGACCGGAATGCCGTACCAGTAAATATTTCTAGATAACAAGGAGCCTGAACCCGGCGTTCCGGTTCGTTTTTGTGCAGAACGGGATCACTGCACACTCATTCAGCTCAACTCGTTCTTGCTGCCTGTATTGGCGCCTTTCTCATGACTGACTATGGATGTCTTCAAATCGCCTCTCTCTCAATTCCTCCAAAACTCAACTCATCTGGTTTGGCACTCCCCAACAACTCCAAAAACTTGACCTTTTGCTCCTTGCTGAAAACTTCCACCAGTTCACTTTCTCTACTATAGTGTACGTGGCCTAGGTGTCACGCTGGACAGTTCTCTTACTTTCTCAGACCATATATCTCGGCTTACACGCTACTCCTACTTTCAACTCCGGCTTATCAGGGCCATTCGCAGGTCAGTCTCCTACCTTGACTTCAATAGTCCACAAACCTCTTATTTTCTTGGTGCGTCTAGCATCTATTTATGAAAACCTTATGCAATGAGGAGAATTGTGGCAATATTTTCACTATCGACGCCAGTGGCCTTTGTTGCCATAAGTTGCCGTTAAACTGTTGCAATCCAACCATCTCTAGTGTCTAACGTAGTCGCTGCCACTTGGGTATTGCCAGTCCCAAGTCTGTTCAGTTGTTCCTTACAAGTTGTTTATGTTGCCGAGTTGTTAATAACTTCTGTCGATAACTTTTCCGGAATTCTAACTTGGAAAGATGTTTCTCTGTTTTCAGCTTCTGTCCTGATTCCGCGGTAATTGATTGGGCGCCAGACCTGCACAAGGTACAGTGCAGCTCATGCATATTCATCGCTGTCTTCGTCCATTTCTAACGATATTCGCCAGGTGGCGGAATGACCGCAATTTCGGTCATAATATGCCAGATGAATGAGATGGCCATCCTAGGCTGAATTGTAATTGTAATTGAACATTTCTATAGCGCCAGTAGAAGATTCAGAAGCGCTCTCGACCCAAGTCAGTGCTGCTACTAACATATAAGATAGTCTTCAGGCGTTTCCGAAACCGAGGGAGAGAAAAGCTGAGGAGCCAATACGCAATTCATGCGGACGATGGTTCCTAGTAGAGGGGCCGACAATCTTAATTTCTTCCTTTAGTTTCGATTTTCTATTCATCGTCTATTTCTGTCCTTTTCTTCATCTCGCTGAGTTCAACAAGTTTGACTTCCTATCTGTCCCCATCTTTCGTCTTTTTCCTCCTCTATGAATGAGGACAGCAGGGTAATCAAATATCGGCCAACGTCTCCGCCTCCTCCTCCTTCTCTTCTCTTTATCCTCCGCCTCTTGCTCTTCCTCATACTTTATACCCTCCTCCTCCTCCTCCTTCATATACTCTTCCTTCTCCTCCTCCGTCTCCTCCTCGTTCTCTTCTCCTTCTCCTCTTTCTACTCCGTCTCCTCCTTCTTCTCCTCATTATCCTCATTATCCGCCTCCTCCTCCTCCTCCTCCTCCTTCTAATCCTCCTTACGCATTAGGCTACATTTCTGATTACATTCCCACTGTTCGCTAAAACAAATTGCACATTTTGTCATGTTTTCGTCTTTTAGGAGCGCCATCGAATGAAAGAAACGGACAATGTGTGTGTGGAGTGAAATGCTTCCTGTTGTCACCAGTTTATGCAAATATCTTGACGTTTTCTATAGAAAGCTTTTAGTATCATGTATGCAGATTCATGCGTAACAGACTTACATTTCGTAAGGCATTACATGAAATGTTAGCAAAATTTTGGTTGTAAAGATTGACATATTTTTCAATAAACAATAAAACAAGCATTGACTTCATCTTCAACATTTCCTACAACTGCAACCGATGAACAGCCAACAGAAAACAAAACAACCGATGATGATAAAATCTGAAGGTGTCCATGATGATGGTCATTATTACTATGATGTTGACATGGTGGTGGTGGTGGTGGTGGTGGTGGTGGTGGTGGTCATCATCTTGATTATAATGATGACCATGATGATGGTTATGATCAGGATGGGTCTTGTTCCGAATGGAAGATTAGGTTAATAATAATTAAGAGTCATGAAACCAATCATCCGCAGAAAAAGTTAGTAACTAAGTATATTCTTTAATATAACCAGCAGCCAAACAGCACTCTGGTGAACAAGCATGAGTAATATAAATTCACATAAACATCAAAACATCAAACATCAAAATCATCCATGACAAGTGAGATTGCGAGACAGATCTAATTAGTATGCGAACAATATTCTGACTATAAAAGTTTTCCTCATTTGGAAGCAAAGCTAATGGCCACTAGCAGCTGTCACGCTCCAGCAGACGCCTTCACGGTTTATCTGTATAGGTCAACGATATATAGTCGAACTTTGTTTCCATCCGTCTCATTGTCTGACTGTTTGTCTTTCTGTCTGTCTGTCCATCCGTCTGTCTCTCTGTCTGTTCCTGTGTTCTCTTCCTGTCTGCTAATCGACCTTTAACAATCATCAAACCCTTGACCTCCATCTTTCTCCTGCTTTGTCCCAACTGTTTCTCCAGAGGGTGTCGTAATTATCGCCTGGCCCCTGAAAGATGGAGGTTAAGTAGCCCTCTCCTGTCTCCGATGACCACCGTCAAAGGCAGGTTCGCGGCAGGTAGAACCCGGGTCCAGCTGGGCCTGACATCCCTCAAGGGTTTTCAGCCATTATGGCGGCACCGGTGGGGGGTTGGAGTGGGGAGTAAGGGTCCATGATCAACTAACCTGAGGAGGGTCTGGGGTTTCTTTCCTGGCCGGAGGGGGATAACGCCTTCTCTCCAAGCCCCTAGACTCCGTCACCCAAAGGTAGTCTCATCTCAACCTTCCTCCCCCCCCCCGTAAAACAGATCTCCCGATGATGTTATTAATAAAGTTAGAGAAATTACTATTAAGATGACAGAGATAAATAATAAAAGGAGATGACAGAGATAAATATTATTAAGATGACATCATGACAGAGGAAAATTATAGAAAATGAAAGACGCACATTAACGAACTATCTAAGATAATTCAGCCTTGAGTGTGCATGCTTCAATCGTTGGTCATTCCAAATCCTTTGAATTGGACATTCCAATTCAAAAATACTTAGCTGAATACTTCCTATGCAAAACCTGAACATGCGATTACCTCTAGAATGTTAACTAAACATATGCGTACTGTACATGTGTATTTTAGTGTTTCATTTTATATTCAATAAATTACTGTGTTTCGACATAACAATAGTGTGAGCGTTGCGGCTGAAGTTACATGTATACACATGAACACTGTTGCACAGTCATATATATGGAATAGTTTGTAGTGGGATTGACGACTGCAGTCTGCAGTGCCACCTATGTTGGTCTCCCCTTGCAATGGGACTTATTGATCAGCTCATATGGTTCGTTGGTGGTATACTTCAAAATTTGACCATGTCTCGCATGATATCCATGACGTGCTCCATTGGCTGCCTGTTTCCCTGCAGCGTATGGAATTTGGGATTTCTGCGAGGGTCTGGGGTGCCAGTTAGGGAACGCCTCTGCCTATCTGCGGGATCTGTGTTGCCGCGCCTCAGGTTTGGCTGGCCGCGCAAATCTTCGTTCTGCATCTATACATCAATCCATCTCTCAATTCCTCCATCCATCCATTCATCCATTCCTTCATCAATTCATCCACTCATCCATTCCTTCATCTATTCATCCACCCATCCATTTCTCCATCTATCCATCCATCCATCCATCCATCTCTCTCTGTCTTTCTTCCCTACTCCGCCTTTTCCTGTTTTCAATTAACATATCATGCGGAAATGCAGACTTGATCTGATATAATATATCGCCGTTGTTTAAGCTGGTCTCCCTTACTATGGCTTTTGTGGGCGCTGAGAAATTTTCGACCATTTACACTACATTACGGCATAAAACGATTGCATTATTTTCCAACTACAAACAGTCGATGATAGTTCTTCGAACTTTTCCATTTTCTGGTGGATATGTTCGCAGATCTCAACAGCGATGCGTCCGATTGAAAGACGAGGCATCGCTTCGTGTTCATTGATGGGCCAAGGAGAGGGAGAGACTGAGGGCGGGGCTGAGGGATCGACGGACGAAGGGAAGAAATAACGGAGGGAGGTTCGACGGTTGAAGGGAACGAGGGAGAAAGGGTGGCAGGACAGAGAGACAGAGAGCTGTTGTGGGAAGAGTGGGGTGTATACTGTGTAAGAGGGTGTGAGGCAGGGAGGCGGTGGGTGGTTGACGTGACTGACCGTTGGAGATAGATACTCCAGGCAGAGAGAGACCTTCCTTCCGTCGCCACTGGATAATAATATCTGGACTCCTTCCTCCCTTCGATTCAGGGACGACGAAAGAGAAGAAGCGACGACGACGCAGACATCGAGGCAGACACGAAGAAGAAGGCATCGACCAGATCGACGCATACACTCACGCACAGACAGACAGACGAGACAGATGCCACGTGGCATGTCAAGGGATCGGTTGGGCATCAGCTGAAACACAGCACGCATAGCAGTGGCCCAAGGACTCAACCCTGAGGGACTCCGAATGTTACAGACGCCCATGCGGAATTGCCCCAACCAATTGCCACCCAATGTTTACGTCCACTGAGGACAGAACTGATCCACTCAAACGCCTCCTGTCCTCCTCCGACAACCCTTGGTCGATGATCATGAGGTTTCAGGTTCGACTCCTATGCAACGAACCTTGGTTCAAGTTGCTTATAGGCACAAGTGACTCTGTTATACCATGGGCAATATGGTTTGGTTCTTTTTGCTTTGTTGCCATGGTGCAGTTTGTGGCTGAAATTAGTGGGAGATATCATACGCAAGGAAGCATCTCATTCCATTATCGTATGTATGTATGTATGTTTGTAAGTTTGCGTACATGTATGTAAGCATGTGTGCGCGCAAGTGTGTATATGTGCATGTATGTATGAATGTGTGTATGCACGTATGAATCAGCGTCCATTTTTATGTACGTATGTACGCATGCATGCATGTATGCACGTACCAATATGTGGATGTATGTATGTGGGTACGTACTTGCGCACGCACGTGTGAACGTATTTTTGTACGTATGTACGTATGTATCTATGTGTGTCTATATGTATGTATGAATGTGTGTATATGTGTATGTATGTGTATATGTATGTAGGTATGTATATATACGTATATATATGTTTTAATATATGTATGTATGTATGTATGTATGTATGTATGTATGTATGTATGTACGTATGGAGGGGAGGGGAGGGGTGACTTAGGGGACGGAACTGGAAGTGAGAGAGGGATTTCATTGCTTTTATTTCAGTAGATGGCGCTACTAGCGTCTACGTTAGGATGGTCATTTCAACCGTCATAGGACGGGCAAACGTCTAGTCTGCCATAGCACTTTACAATGCCTTCCATGTAACAACGTGTGTGTAGGCCTATATATGTACGTATTTATGTACGTATGCATGTACGCATGTGCATATGTATGTATGTGTGTATTTTGCCATTGGTTGAAGACTGTTCTATTCCATCATGGTTTTACCATGTCATGTCGGGAGCATCACCTCCAACCACTTTTCTCGAATAGAGGCGCTATATAAACTTGCAATGATATTATTACTGTGAGTACACGTGGACTTAGAGTGACTGGACGGTGAACATGTATGCTAAGGGGAATGAATTGGTATTGGAAAAGTCCTGCTTTCCCAACAGCTCTCCCGCTTTTCCCAACAAACTGCAACCTGGAAGTATATATAAGTAGCTCTGTAGTCATTTCAATATAATATAGTAAATCATTTGGCATTTTCATACAGGATAACATAATATTCGTGGGTTCTCTATAATCTATGAGGCTGTGTTGAGGTGAAGACGGATCCAAATATCGCCGTCCTGACTTGGCCCTCGCCGGCCCCATATGTCGAGAGTACAGAATGGAAATTACTCCAATGGAATCTCGCAACTAAAACCGTGTCGTAATTATGACCTTGTGAAAGTAGGGTCTAATTAAGTTAAATAATTAACACGCAAAACAGTTTCGTGCTCTGCAATTATTTATTATCAACAAGCCAATATCTTGTAATTTCGATGACATTTCATAAATTTAATTAATAAGTTAGTTTTTTATCATTTAGATTTTGTCAAATTCATTAATCAGAAAGTCAGAAAGTTGCAGTTTGGATTTTCTGGCCATCGAAGTCGGACGAATCTGCAACAAATCGTAACAAAATCAATTCTAGTTTATACAGACATACATTAACTCTTTTATATCCCAAGCATGACAGGTTAAGTGATAGAAAGTAACTGCTTGTATAGTTGTACATGTACAATACACGCCCTATCATCATTAATACTCTTTACACAACCGATGGATATTCGATATAATCGAAGCAGTCATATAACTTAACTTTAAGTAATGCAAAGTTCCGGTCAAGTAGATATATAATAGGGCCTCTGTTACAGGATTTGTAATCAGAGGTGGCGTCGACTTGGCTAAAGAATCAAACCTTCTGAACATAAACATAACTTAAAAACCTACCACTACGGATTACATACCGAGCACTAGTATAGTACATTTTCCATGCATGCATAACTATAATGAATAATAATAATGAATATGTATGTATGTATGTGTTTGTACGAGCCATTTGTTATAGCGCCCCTTCAAGATTTCTACTCAGAGGCGCTCCCGACTACAGAACGGCCACTGAATCGGAGTTTCACGCCGAAGCGCATGAGCAATTGCGAGTTAAGGACTTGCCCAGGGTCCCTACGCGCCGGCTTGAGGTGGATTCTAACCCGCAACCCTTGGGCTGCAAGGCACCGAACATACCCCTACACCACCGAGCCCCACAATATGTATACTGGAAAGCCTGCGTGCGCACATACACACTAAGAAATATAATTATATACAGGCACTCATAAGACATACACAAAGCCATAGCTGTACATATATGGATAAAGAGACACATACACATTACTATACAGAAACACAACCAAACATGTATGCATAGAAACACACACAAATGCATACACTCACATATACCCACACGATCATATACACTGTACATAATGTATACATGCTTAGAGTTAGACAATCATATCGCATTGCATTCCCTATAATAAATAAGGGATTCGCTCATTTCTCACTCTTATAATACAGGCCCTTGAGACAGAAGTGGACGAATTCCGCTGTCTTTACAGCATGCAGAGCCCAGCCATCACAAGAATTTTCGGTACTTATAAAGACTTTCATCCCACTTTTGGACACTTACCAGTAACTAAGACTGATGTAATGACGTTGTAAAGAAAGCTACCGTAGAAAATAAACTTACACGTGACCTAGCAGGTCTTTCTTTCCGCCAGACGATGATGGTCGTATGCTCAGAGCTAACCTAACCTGCAGGAAAATTACCCCACGGACGCTTTTCAACATCCGCCTTCTCTGCAGAGCGCTTGAACGCAGGTGCTTCGTTCGATCTCTTCACATAATTGTCAGGGTTCTGTTCATAACGCCAGTCACAGGTCACGCCTATAATACCAAAAGCCCAGCACAATCTTAAGACTTGCTTTTTCGGTTGTCTCCGATTCGAAAGCAATTTTAACACTTTAACCACGAGAGTATATATTAAAAGTGACTGAGAAACCAATCCAGCTCGTCGTTATATAAAGTGTTAAAGGCTAAATATGTCCAACGAACAATTTCTATATTTCGCAATGTTGTCCGCTGGCATTCACCATCGACGTATACTAGCTATATACGTCGATGGCAGACACAATGAATCTAAAACAATAGAGTCGGGTTATAGTATTTGAACCGTTCGTGGAATATAACCCCAATTATTGGCGCCCAATCAGTTTCCATGGCTGATAGAGTACAGGTGAAACCGATGGAGTACAAGCCAAACAAACCGATGGAGTACAGGCCAAACCGATAGCGTACGGTGAATCAGAGTGGTAAGTGTAGCTGCTAAGGTGGTTGTCGTTTAGGTCGAGAGTTAATTAACCCATTAGCGCCCAATTATCCCATTTGGGAACACGCGGATGAATTTAAGTATTAAATAAATGTATCGTGTTATTTAGTTACTGTGGGCAGCTTTTGACTGTTAAATAGTCCATTTACGATATTTTAGCCTAATCTTGAGTTTGCAAAATTTCTAGTGGGCGGCAGCCATCTTTAAAGTTTCGGGTTTTTTCAAAATTCGACTGCTTCCAGTTTCTCGTCTGCATATAAGGTAAGAGAATTTAAATTTTAAAAGTGTTTATGTGATTTAAGTGTAACATTACGTAGCTACTGATATGCCAAATGTGTATTAAAAAAATCAAATCTATTGCGGTAGAAATGTTTAGTAAATCTTTGATGTTCCCAATTGGGAACATTGGGCACAAATGTAGTCTGTTCCCATTTGGGAACATGATGGAGAAATTCATTGAGTTATTGAAAACTCCGCATCGCGTGCATTAATACTGTCCATATTTATAAAAGAATATGAGATAAATTAGAATTTTTAGTTTACACAGCAATCACACCTTATATAATGCCTTTTTCAGGTGTAAAGAAAGGTCTCCTTGTCTGAGGCGATCACCATTATACAGTCTGATGTAGATGGAGACAATGATAATACTGAGCAGCTTGTTCACCTAGCACAGGTTTCCATGAGTTCTACTACGGCAACTTCTTCATATGATAACTGTGAGATGGCACGACAACCAGCATGTGACTGTAGCTACCAATTTCATTGCAGTAGAGCCATTCGAAACGCTGGAGCTCAGCCAAAAAGTATGTGGTTGATATAAATCAACCAGCTGTCATTAGAGAGCATACTCTTCACATGGGTGTTGTGGGCATTCTGGACCCATTTATTTTGTTTTGTACTCTATCGGTTTGGCCAGTACTCTATCGGTTTGGCTTGTACTCTATTTTGTCTATCGGTTTGGCCAGTACTCTATCGGTTTTGTACTTGTACTCTATCGGTTTGGTACTCTATCGGTTTGGCTTGTACTGGCCTTGTACTCTATCGGTTTGGCTTGTACTCTATCGGTTTGGCTTGTACTCTATTTTGTACTCTATCGGTTTGGCCTGTACTCTATCGGTTTGGCTTGTACTCTATCGGTTTGGCTTGTACTCTATTTGTACTCTATCGGTTTGGCCTGTACTCTATCGGTTTGGCTTGTTGTACTCTTTTTTGTACTCTATCGGTTTGGCTTGTACTCTATCGGTTTGGCTTGTACTCTATTTTGTACTCTATCGGTTTGGCTTGTACTCTATCTATTGGTTTGTGGCTTGTACTCTATCGGTTTGGCTTGTACTCTATCGGTTTGGCTTGTACTCTATCGGTTTGGCTTGTACTCTATCGGTTTTGTACTCTATCGGTTTGGCTTGTACTCTATTTTGTACTTTCGGTTTTGTACTCTATCGGTTTGGCTTGTACTCTATCGGTTTGGGCTTGTACTCTATCGGTTTGGCTTGTATTTTGTACTCTATCGGTTTGGCTTGTACTCTATCGGTTTTTGTACTCTATCGGTTTGGCCAGTACTCTATCGGTTTGGCTTGTACTCTATTTTGTACTCTATCGGTTTGGCCAGTACTCTATCGGTTTGGCTTGTACTCTATCGGTTTTGTGTACTCTATCGGTTTGGCTTGTACTCTATCGTACTCTATGGGTTTGGCCAGTACTCTACTCTATCGGTTTTTGTACTCTATCGGTTTGGCTTGTACTCTATCGGTTTGGCTTGTACTCTATTTTGTACTCTATCGGTTTGGCCTATTTTGTACTCTATCGGTTTGGCTTGTACTCTATCGGTTTGGCTTGTACTCTATCGGTTTGGTACCTATTTTGTACTCTATCGGTTTGGCTTGTACTCTATCGGTTTGGCTTGTACTCTATTTTGTACTCTATCGGTTTGGCTTGTACTCTATCGGTTTGGCTATTTTGTACTCTATCGGTTTGGCCTGTACTCTATCGGTTTGGCTTGTACTCTATCGGTTTGGCTTGTACTCTATCGGTTTGGCTTGTACTCTATCGGTTTGGCCTGTACTCTATCGGTTTGGCCTGTACTCTATCGGTTTGGCCTGTACTCTATCGGTTTGGCCTGTACTCTATCGGTTTGGCTTGTACTCTATCGGTTTGGCTTGTACTCTATCGGTTTGGGCCTGTACTCTATCGGTTTGGCCTGTACTCTATCGGTTTGGCTTGTACTCTATCGGTTTTTGTACTCTATCGGTTTGGCTTGTACTCTATCGGTTTGGCTTGTACTCTATCGGTTTGGCTTTACTCTATCGGTTTGGCTTGTACTCTATCGGTTTGGTTTTGTACTCTATCGGTTTGGCTTGTACTCTATCGGTTTGGCCTGTACTCTATCGGTTTGGCTTTACTCTATTTTGTACTCTATCGGTTTGGCTTGTACTCTATCGGTTTTTTTGTACTCTATCGGTTTTGGCCTGTACTCTATCGGTTTGGCCTGTACTCTATCGGTTTGGCTTGTACTCTATCGGTTTTGGCCTGTACTCTATCGGTTTGGCTTGTACTCTATCGGTTTGGTACTTGTACTCTATCGGTTTGGCTTGTACTCTATCGGTTTGGCTTGTACTCTATCGGTTTGGTTTGTACTCTATCGGTTTGGCCTGTACTCTATCGGTTTGGCTTGTACTCTATCGGTTTGGCTTGTACTCTATCGGTTTTGTACTCTATCGGTTTGGCTTGTACTCTATCGGTTTGGCTTGTACTCTACTCTATCGGTTTGGCTTGTACT
This sequence comes from Aporrectodea caliginosa, assembly GCA_020284085.1. NCBI lineage: Eukaryota > Metazoa > Annelida > Clitellata > Crassiclitellata > Lumbricidae > Aporrectodea > Aporrectodea caliginosa. Next base: position 535,374 of record JACEVL010000898.1, read on the forward strand.
CTATCGGTTTTGTACTCTATCGGTTTGGCCTGTACTCTATCGGTTTGGCTTGTACTCTATCGGTTTGTACTCTATCGGTTTGGCCAGTACTCTATCGGTTTGGCTTGTACTCTATCGGTTTTGTACTCTATCGGTTTGGCCTGTACTCTATCGGTTTGGCTTGTACTCTATTTTGTACTGTACGGTCTATCGGTACTCTATTTTGTACTCTATCGGTTTGGCTTGTACTCTATCGGTTTTTTGTACTCTATCGGTTTGGCCAGTACTCTATCGGTTTGGCTTGTACTCTATCGGTTTTGTACTCTATCGGTTTTTGTACTCTATCGGTTTGGCTTGTACTCTATTTTGTACTCTATATCTATTGTACTCCAGTACTCTATCGGTTTATTTTGTACTCTATCGGTGTACTCTATCGGTTTTTTGTACTCTATCGGTTTGGCTTGTACTCTATCGGTTTCTATCGGTTTGGCTTGTACTCTATTTTGTACTCTATCGGTTTGGCTTGTACTCTATCGGTTTGGCTTGTATTTGGCTTGTACTCTATCGGTTTGGCTTGTACTCTATTTTGTACTCTATCGGTTTGGCCAGTACTCTATCGGTTTGGCTTGTACTCTATCGGTTTTTGTACTCTATCGGTTGGCCAGTACTCTATCGGTTTGGCTTGTACTCTATTTTGTACTCTATCGGTTTGGCCAGTACTCTATCGGTTTGCTTGTACTCTGTACTCTGTACTCTATCGGTTTGGCTTGTACTCTATCGGTTTGGCTTGTACTCTATCGGTTTTTTGTACTCTATCGGTTTGGCTTGTACTCTATCGGTTTGGCTTGTACTCTATCGGTTTGGCTTGTACTCTATCGGTTTGGCTTGTACTCTATCGGTTTGGCTTGTACTCTGTACTCTATCGGTTTGGCCTGTACTCTATCGGTTTGGCTTGTACTCTATCGGTTTTGTACTCTATCGGTTTGGCTTGTACTCTATCGGTTTGGCTTGTACTCTATCGGTTTGGCTTGTACTCTATCGGTTTGGCCTGTACTCTATCGGTTTGGCTTGTACTCTATCGGTTTGGCCTGTACTCTATCGGTTTGGCTTGTACTCTATCGGTTTGGCTTGTACTCTATCGGTTTATTTTGTACTCTATCGGTTTGGCTTGTACTCTATCGGTTTTGTACTCTATCGGTTTGTACTACTATCGGTTTGGCCTGTACTCTATCGGTTTGGCTTGTACTCTATCGGTTTGGCTTGTACTCTATCGGTTTGGCCTGTACTCTATCGGTTTGGCTTGTACTCTATCGGTTTGGCTCTGTACTCTATCGGTACTTATCGGTTTGGTACTCTATCGGTTTGGCTTGTACTCTATCGGTTTGGCTTGTACTCTATCGGTTTGGCCTGTACTCTATCGGTTTGGCTTGTACTCTATTTTGTACTCTATCGGTTTGGCTTGTACTCTATTTTACTCTATCGGTTTGGCTTGTACTCTATCGGTTTGGCTTGTACTCTATCGGTTTGGCTCTATTTTGTACTCTATCGGTTTGGCTTGTACTCTATCGGTTTGGCTTGTACTCTATCGGTTTGGCTTGTACTCTATCGGTTTTGGCTTGTACTCTATCGGTTTGGCCTCTATCTATTTGGCTTGTACTCTATCGGTTTGGCTTGTACTCTATCGGTTTGGCCTGTACTCTATCGGTTTGGCTTGTACTCTATCGGTTTGGCTTGTACTCTATCGGTTTGGCTTGTACTCTATCGGTTTGGCTTGTACTCTATCGGTTTTGCCTGTACTCTATCGGTTTGGCTTGGCGGTTTGGCTTGTACTCTATCGGTTTGGCCTGTACTCTATCGGTTTGGCTTGTACTCTATCGGTTTGGCTTGTACTCTATCGGTTTGGTTTGTACTCTATCGGTTTGGCTTGTACTCTATCGGTTTGGCTTGTACTCTATCGGTTTGGCTTGTACTCTATTTCGTACTCTATCGGTTTGGCTGTACTCTATCGGTTTGGCTTGTACTCTATCGGTTTGGGTACTCTATTTTGTACTCTATCGGTTTGGCTTGTACTCTATCGGTTTGGCTTGTACTCTATCGGTTTGTACTCTATCGGTTTGGCTTGTACTCTATCGGTTTGGCTTGTACTCTATTTTGTACTCTATCGGTTTGGCCTGTACTCTATCGGTTTGGCTTGTACTCTATCGGTTTGGCTTGTACTCTATCGGTTTGGCTTGTACTCTATCGGTTTGGCTTGTACTCTATCGGTTTGGCCTGTACTCTATCGGTTTGGCTTGTACTCTCTCGGTTTTTGTACTCTATCGGTTTGGCTTGTACTCTATCGGTTTGGCTTGTACTCTATCGGTTTGGCTTGTACTCTCGGTTTTGTACTCTATCGGTTTTTGTACTATCGGTTTGGCTCTATCGGTTTGGCTTGTACTCTATCGGTTTGGCTTGTACTCTATCGGTTTTGTACTCTATCGGTTTGGCCAGTACTCTATCGGTTTGGCTTGTACTCTATCGGTTTTTGTACTCTATCGGTTTGGCCTGTACTCTATCGGTTTGGCTTGTACTCTATTTTGTACTCTATCGGTTTGGCCAGTACTCTATCGGTTTGGCTTGTACTCTATTTTGTACTCTATCGGTTTTTGTACTCTATCGGTTTCGGTTTGGCTCTGTACTCTATCGGTTTGGCTTGTACTCTATCGGTTTGGCTTGTACTCTATCGGTTTGGCTTGTACTCTATCGGTTTGGCCAGTACTCTATCGGTTTGGCTTGTACTCTATCGGTTTTTGTACTCTATCGGTTTGGCTTGTACTCTATCGGTTTGGCTTGTACTCTATTTTGTACTCTATCGGTTTGGCCAGTACTCTATCGGTTTGGCTTGTACTCTATTTTGTACTCTATCGGTTTTTTGTACTCTATCGGTTTGGCTTGTCTCTCTATCGGTTTGGCCAGTACTCTATCGGTTTGGCTTGTACTCTATCGGTTTGTACTCTATCGGTTTGGCTTTGTACTCTATCGGTTTTTGGCCAGTACTCTATCGGTTTTGGCTTGTACTCTATCGGTTTTGCCTGTACTCTATCGGTTTCTATTTTGTACTCTATCGGTTTTTGTACTCTATCGGTTTGGCTATGTTTCTATTTTGTACTCTATCGGTTTGGCTTGTACTCTATCGGTTTGGCTTGTACTCTATCGGTTTGGCTTGTACTCTATCGGTTTGGCTTGTACTCTATCGGTTTGGCTTGTACTCTATCGGTTTTGGCTCTATTTTGTACTCTATCGGTTTGGCCAGTACTCTATCGGTTTGGCTTGTACTCTATTTTGTACTCTATCGGTTTGGCCTATCGGTTTGTACTCTATCGGTTTGGCTTGTACTCTATCGGTTTGGCTGTACTCTATCGGTTTGGCTTGTACTCTATCGGTTTGGCTTGTACTCTATCGGTTTTTGGCTCTATTTTGTACTCTATCGGTTTGGCTTGTACTCTATCGGTTTGGCTTGTACTCTATCGGTTTTGTACTCTATCGGTTTGGCCTGTACTCTATCGGTTTGGCTTGTACTCTATCGGTTTGGTTGTACTCTATCGGTTTGGCTTGTACTCTATCGGTTTGGCTTGTACTCTATCGGTTTGGCCTGTACTCTATCGGTTTGGCCTGTACTCTATCGGTTTGGTTTTGTACTCTATCGTTTTTGGCCTGTACTCTATCGGTTTGGCCTGTACTCTATCGGTTTGGCTTGTACTCTATCGGTTTTTGTACTCTATCGGTTTGGCTTGTACTCTATCGGTTTGGCTTGTACTCTATCGGTTTGGCCTGTACTCTATCGGTTTGGCCTGTACTCTATCGGTTTGGCTTGTACTCTATCGGTTTCTGTACTCTATCGGTTTGGCCTGTACTCTATCGGTTTGGCTTGTACTCTATCGGTTTGGCTTGTACTCTATCGGTTTGCCTGTACTGTATCTTTATCTTGTACTTGGGTTTGTACTCTATCGGTTTGGCTTGTACTCTATCGGTTTGGCTTGTACTCTATCGGTTTGGCCTGTACTCTATCGGTTTGGCTTGTACTCTATCGGTTTGGCCTGTACTCTATCGGTTTGGCTTGTACTCTATCGGTTTGGCTTGTACTCTATCGGTTTGGCTTGTACTATCGGTTTGGCTTGTACTCTATCGGTTTGTACTCTATGTACTCTATCGGTTTTGGCTTGTACTCTATTTGTACTCTATCGGTTTGGCCTGTACTCTATCGGTTTGGCTTGTACTCTATCGGTTTGGCCTGTACTCTATCGGTTTGGCTTGTACTCTATCGGTTTGGCTTGTACTCTATCGGTTTGGCTTGTACTCTATCGGTTTGGCTTGTACTCTATCGGTTTGGCTTGTACTCTATCGGTTTGGCCTGTACTCTATCTATTGGTTTGGCTATCGGTTTGTACTCTATCGGTTTGGCTTGTACTCTATCGGTTTGGCTTGTACTCTATCGGTTTGGTTTGTACTCTATCGGTTTGGCCTGTACTCTATCGGTTTGGCTTGTACTCTATCGGTTTGGCCTGTACTCTATCGGTTTGGCCTGTACTCTATCGGTTTGGCTTGTACTCTATGTTGTGTACTCTATCGGTTACTCTTGTACTCTATCGGTTTGGCTTGTACTCTATCGGTTTGGTTTGGCTATTTTGTACTCTATCGGTTTGGCTTGTACTCTATCGGTTTGGCTTGTACTCTATCGGTTTGGCCTGTACTCTATCGGTTTTGGCCTGTACTCTATCGGTTTGGCTTGTACTCTATCGGTTTGGCCTGTACTCTATCGGTTTGGCCTGTACTCTATCGGTTTGGCCTGTACTCTATCGGTTTGGCCTGTACTCTATCGGTTTGGCTTGTACTCTATCGGTTTGGCTTGTACTCTATCGGTTTGGCCTGTACTCTATCGGTTTGGCTTGTACTCTATCGGTTTTTGTACTCTATCGGTTTGGCTTGTACTCTATCGGTTTGGCTTGTACTCTATTTTGTACTCTATCGGTTTGGCCTGTACTCTATCGGTTTGGTTTACTCTATTGTACTCTATCGGTTTGGCCAGTACTCTATCGGTTTGGCTTGTACTCTATCGGTTTGGTTTTGTACTCTATTTTGTACTCTATCGGTTTGGCTTGTACTCTATCGGTTTGGCTTGTACTCTATCGGTTTGGCTTGTACTCTATCGGTTTTGTACTCTATCGGTTTGGCTTGTACTCTATCGGTTTGGCTTGTACTCTATCGGTTTTGTACTCTATCGGTTTGGCCTGTACTCTATCGGTTTTGGCTTGTACTCTATTTTGTACTCTATCGGTTTGGCCAGTACTCTATCGGTTTGGCTTGTACTCTATCGGTTTTGTACTCTATCGGTTTGGTTTTGTACTCTATCGGTTTGGCCTGTTGTACTCTATCGGTTTGGCCAGTACTCTATCGGTTTGGCCTTGTACTCTATCGGTTTGGCCTGTACTCTATCGGTTTGGCCTTGTACTCTATCGGTTTGGCCTGTACTCTATCGGTTTGGGTACTCTTGTACTCTATCGGTTTTGTACTCTATCGGTTTGGCTTGCCTATTTTGTACTCTATCGGTTTGGCCTGTACTCTATCGGTTTGGCTTGTACTCTATCGGTTTGGCCTGTACTCTATCGGTTTGGCTTGTACTCTATCGGTTTGGCCTGTACTCTATCGGTTTGGCTTGTACTCTATCGGTTTTTGGCCTGTACTCTATCGGTTTGGCTTGTACTCTATCGGTTTTGGCTCTATTGTACTCTATCGGTTTGGCCTGTACTCTATCGGTTTGGCTTGTACTCTATCGGTTTGGCTTGTACTCTATCGGTTTGGCTTGTACTCTATCGGTACTTGGCTTGTACTCTATCGGTTTGGCTTGTACTCTATCGGTTTGGCCTGTACTCTATCGGTTTGGCTTGTACTCTATCGGTTTGGCCTGTACTCTATCGGTTTGGCTTGTACTCTATCGGTTTTGGCCTGTACTCTATCGGTTTGGCCCTGTACTCTATCGGTTTGGCTTGTACTCTATCGGTTTTGTACTCTATCGGTTTGGCTTGTACTCTATCGGTTTGGCCTGTACTCTATCGGTTTGGCCTGTACTCTATCGGTTTGGCCTTGTACTCTATCGGTTTGGCTTGTACTCTATCGGTTTGGCCTGTACTCTATCGGTTTGGCTTGTACTCTATCGGTTTGGCTTGTACTCTATCTGTACTCTATCGGTTTGGCCTGTTCTATCGGTTTTGGCCTGTACTCTATCGGTTTGGCCTGTACTCTATCGGTTTGGCCTGTACTCTATCGGTTTGGCCTGTACTCTATCGGTTTGGCCTGTACTCTATCGGTTTTTGGCTCTATTTTGTACTCTATCGGTTTGGCTTGTACTCTATCGGTTTGGCTTGTACTCTATTTTGTACTCTATCGGTTTGGCTTGTACTCTATCGGTTTGGCTCTATTTTGTACTCTATCGGTTTGGCCTGTACTCTATCGGTTTGGCTTGTACTCTATCGGTTTGTACTCTATCGGTTTGGCTTGTACTCTATCGGTTTTTGGCTATTTTGTACTCTATCGGTTTGGCTTGTACTCTATCGGTTTGGCCTGTACTCTATCGGTTTGGCTTGTACTCTATCGGTTTTTGTACTCTTGTACTCTATCGGTTTGGCCAGTACTCTATCGGTTTGGCTTGTACTCTATCGGTTTTGTACTCTATCGGTTTGGCCAGTACTCTATCGGTAAACCGATAGAGTACAGGGCCAATCGGTGTGAGTACTTGTACTCGATAGAGTTTGGCCTGTACTCTATGGGTTTGGCTTGTAGTCGATCGGTACAGGCCAAACCGATAGAGTACAGGCCAAACCGATAGAGTACAGTGCAAGCTAAACCGATAGAGTACAAACCAAACCGATAGAGTACAAGCCAAACCGATAGAGTACAAGGCCAAACCGATAGAGTACAGGCCAAACCGATAGAGTACAGGCCAAACCGATAGAGTACAGGCCAAACCGATAGAGTACAGGGCCAAACCGATAGAGTACAGGCCAACCGATAGAGTACAAGCCAAACCGATAGAGTACAGGCCAAACCGATAGAGTACAGGCCAAACCGATAGAGTACAGGCCAAACCGATAGAGTACAGGCCAAACCGATAGAGTACAAGCCAAACCGATAGAGTACAGGCCAAACCGATAGAGTACAGGCCAAACCGATAGAGTACAGGCCAAACCGATAGAGTACAGACAAACCGATAGAGTACAGGCCAAACCGATAGTAGTACCAGAGTACAGGCCAAACCGATAGAGTACAGGCCAAACCGATAGAGTACAAGCCAAACCGATAGAGTACAGGCCAAACCGATAGAGTACAGGCCAAACCGATAGAGTACAGGCCAAACCGATAGAGTACAGGCCAAACCGATAGAGTACAGGCCAAACCGATAGAGTACAGGCCAAACCGATAGAGTACAGGCCAAACCGATAGAGTACAAGCCAAACCGATAGAGTACAAGCCAAACCGATAGAGTACAGGCCAAACCGATAGAGTACCAGGCCAAACCGATAGAGTACAAGCCAAACCGATAGAGTACAAGCCAAACCGATAGAGTACAAGCCAAACCGATAGAGTACAGGCCAAACCGATAGAGTACAGGCCAAACCGATAGAGTACAGGCCAAACCGATAGAGTACAGGCCAAACCGATAGAGTACAGGTAAAACCGATAGAGTACAAGCCAAACCGATAGAGTACAAGGCAAACAAACTGATAGAGTACAAGCCAAACCGATAGAGTACATGCCAAACCGATAGAGTACAGGCCAAACCGATAGAGTACAGAGCCAAACCGATAGAGTACAGGCCACAAGCCAAACCGATAGAGTACAAGCCAAACCGATAGAGTACAGGCCAAACCGATAGAGTACAAGCCAAACCGATAGAGTACAAGCCAAACCGATAGAGTACAGGCCAAACCGATAGAGTACAGGCCAAACCGATAGAGTACAGGCCAAACCGATAGAGTACAAGCCAAACCGATAGAGTACAGGCCAAACCGATAGAGTACAGGCCAAACCGATAGAGTACAGGCCAAACCGATAGAGTACAGGCCAAACCGATAGAGTACAGGCCAAACCGATAGAGTACAGGCCAAACCGATAGAGTACAGGCCAAACCGATAGAGTACAGGCCAAACCGATAGAGTACAGGCCAAACCGATAGAGTACAGCCAACCAAACCGATAGTAGTACAGGCCAAACCGATAGAGTACAGGCCAAACCGATAGAGTACAAGCCAAACCGATAGAGTACAGCCAAACCAAGCTGATAGAGTACAAGCCAAACCGATAGAGTACAGGCCAAACCGTTAGAGTACAAGCCAAACCGATAGAGTACAGGCCAAACCGATAGAGTACAGGCCAAACCGATAGAGTACAGGCCAAACCGATAGAGTACAGGCCAAACCGATAGAGTACAAGCCAAACCGATAGAGTACAAGCCAAACCGATCTAGTACAGACCAAACCGATAGAGTACAGGCCAAGCTGATAGAGTACAGGTTTGACTGTTAAATAGTCCATTTACGATATTTTAGCCTAATCTTGAGTTTGCAAAAATTTCTAGTGGGCGGCAGCCATCTTTAAAGTTTCGGGTTTTTTCAAAATTCGGCTGCTTCCAGTTTCTCGTCTGCATATAAGGTAAGAGAATTTAAATTTTAAAAGTGTTTATGTGATTTAAGTGTAACATTACGTAGCTACTGATATGCCAAATGTGTATTAAAAAAATCAAATCTATTGCGGTAGAAATGTTTAGTAAATCTTTGATGTTCCCAATTGGGAACATTGGGCACAAATGTAGTCTGTTCCCATTTGGGAACATGATGGAGAAATTCATTGAGTTATTGAAAACTCCGCATCGCGTGCATTACTACTGTCCATATTTATAAAAGAATATGAGATAAATTAGAATTTTTAGTTTACACATCAATCACACCTTATATAATGCCTTTTTCAGGTGTAAAGAAAGGTCTCCTTGTCTGAGGCGATCAGCATTATACAGTCTGATGTAGATGGAGACAATGATAATACTGAGCAGCTTGTTCACCTAGCACAGGTTTCCATGAGTTCTACTACGGCAACTTCTTCATATGATAACTGTGAGATGGCACGACAACCAGCATGTGACTGTAGCTACCAATTTCATTGCAGTAGAGCCATTCGAAACGCTGGAGCTCAGCCAAAAAGTATGTGGTTGATATAAATCAACCAGCTGTCATTAGAGAGCGTACTCTTCACATGGGTGTTGTGGGCATTCTGGACCCATTCATGTCTAACTATCACCCCGTATTTGGCTCCAAGAAGTGGCGGTGCCACTCTTTATCAACGGTTTGAACATGACTGTTGCTGCCTGGCCTCTTCACGTGGAAGTCTGTCGGTTTGGCCTGTAGGCCTACTCTATCGGTTTGGCTTGTACTCTATCGGTTTGGCTTGTACTCTATCGGTTTGGCTTGTACTCTATTGGTTTGGCCTGTACTCTATCGGTTTGGCCTGTACTCTATCGGTTTGGCTTGTACTCTATCGGTTTGGCCTATTGTGGAGGTTATGGTTAGATGGCTAACCATACTCCACGAGCCACCTTAGTACTTTCCCAATCAACAACCATCTTCTAATTTTAGTTTTAAGCAGCGCGCAGACTAAGACAGCACGCAAACATTAAATCAGCACGTACGCATAAAAGTTCAGCTCGTAAGGATAACGTTGCGGGTGACATTGACTGACAACATTGTTTATTATTATTATAAGTTATTATAATTATATTAGTATGGAGTAGATTCAAGTCACTGACAGGGGCGTAGACTTATGTTAATGAATAAGGCAAGTCTTGAGGATCATAGGAGACTGTGATTGGTTGATGCATAATTAAGAATGCGGCCTATTACAGTAAACTAGCATTGAAACGCGAAGCTGCGTTTTAATATAAGGTTTTACGATACAGTAGCTACTCAGTCAGTCTCGGGAAGCCAGAGTAGTCAGGCATTGTCAGGCGGGAGAACTGGTGCCGCACCGCAGTTGCAGAGGTCTGTTTAAACTGTACAGAACCTGCAGGCTGAGGGACTGTCTGGTGAGATGACTCGGGGAGAAGTGAAAGTCTGGGAGAAGAGAAATTCCTCCTAGTGAAGAGTGGAGTGAACGAAGGTAGCGGAATAAGAGTACCTCCTGTCGTGTCACTGCCGTGAAGACGTATGTGGAGAGCAGACGTGTGGAGAAGAAGATTTCCTCCTGAGACACATGTGAGTACATGTGTTGTGTAATACTAGGTGAAGTGAAGTGTGAAAGGCCTAGTGGATTGAAGAAGTTATTGTCGGAGACTAGAGACGTCTAACTCCGATGCCTTGAGCCTACAGACGAAGCAAAGAGACGTCTACCTTCGATACTGCTAGACTAAGGAATGATTGGTGAAGTAGAAGTTGAGTGAAGTGAAGATTTTCGTGAATGAGTGAAGATTTACGAGATATCTGAAGAGAACCGTTCAACGAAGAAGAAGAGAGAAGTCCGTCTTTGTTGGAGAGAAGTCAACGACAAGAGAAGGAACGTCTTGTCCGGAGTCGAGTTTCGAACCCAAGTTCGCAACTCAAGAGACGAAGCGACTGCTGTTCAAAGGTCGATCGACGTGGTTGGGTTGGAAAGGAAATTCCCACCGTTGTCGATAGCGAAAGTGGAACAGAAATCTTCGCTTTGGAAGACACTGTGCGAGATGAGTACATTATCTTTATAATAGGAACTATTATTATTATCATTATTATTATTATCATCATTATTATTATTATTACATTTGGGGAAACGTGAAATAGATTACGATAGATTAACTAAGGGATTGGTATTCGTGAACCAACCATGTTTTATGAATGCTTGTGTGAATGAGAATGTCAGTTGTGTAGTACAGATTTTCATTGCATTGCGATATATATATGTAAAGCCTATATTCCTGTATTCTGCTTAATAACTTTCAAATCAAGAACGTGTTATTAATCGTGTGAAATGGAGGTTGATGATGATGATGAAGTCGTTAATGTGAGATGTGATAGAGAAGAATCCGAACAGTTAATACCTTCTGAGTGTAAGGAAGCACTTAGAAAGGAATCTGATTATTTGCCATATTTGACGAAACAATTAGAAGTAATCTCCAGTAGATTAATCGAAGGTTTGGTAACTGTGAATACAGCTGTGATGAGTTTAGACCAGCAGATTGACGGGTGCAAGGTCAAACAGAAATGCGAATCTGAGGGGTGGTTGGTCAGTTGCCAGATGAAGAGTTGTTAGATATCCAGATGATTGACAGCTTTTTCTCCATATTACACAACCCTAAGCATGTACTTCACCAACTCCTACCTCCACTCCGACCCCTCTCCTCTCACCAACTAAGACCTAGAGCACACAACCATATTCTCCCACCAAAGGACAACTCTCAATTTATTCCCAGATCATTATATAAAAATATTTACTAGTTTATCCTAAAATCTTCTAATCGAACTTTAATTATCCATTATCACTCATGTTAACATTTCTGCGTTTTTGTCAGATTGTTTTTCTCAATTAAACGAATATATATACGAGAAGTAATGAGTTTTGAGACCTTTCTTTAAAAGGAAGAGAGAGTTCGTGCATCGATTCCATTCCTTGATGCAACAAGTTGGAATGCACGAGAGACAATGACAGTGAGACATCGAGGCTCAATGAAAACTCCATAATCGAAGATATCAGACTTCGCGGAGGAACGTACCGAGATAATAGTGGTAAAAGTGGTTTTCTTTGAGATTTCAATAATATTATTGTGAATTGTAAGCGGAAATAATTTCTATCGCTCTATTTCAAACGAAACTCTAAATATCGCTCGCGCCTCGAGAACACAAATCAGGAGCGTAATAATTGAAAATATTTTAAATATGATAGACAAATTCTAACATATTTTGTCTAGACCGTTATATGATCAAAGGAAAATACTGTTTGGCGACAACATTGTTGATTATTTAAATTTTAGCTATAATCATGGCCGCCTGGCAAGTTGACGTCGACCTCCTCATTTCTACAGACTTGGGAGTAGCACACCTGTCATTAGTGCTAGGTAGTGACATTTCAAGCACCAGTCTAAAGTCTGGAGATAACAGGCGGGAACATTACCTTGAAGTGGTTAGCATTTATTGTTGACGGAGGAGACTGTTCCAGTTTCGATGGATCTAGTTTTCACGAAAGGTTGTTCCAATGCGTAAAGTTATTTTATTACTCAAAGGTTTAACGTCGCCTTATGACATCAAAGGCCGTAGACGACAATTCACAATATATACCATACAATGAAAACGAGAAATTTAACGTCCAAACGACACCATTTAAAGGTGTCAAAATAAATCCTTACAATGTCACAAAATTCAATGTTAAACGACATAAAGTAATGCATCGGTTAGGCCTACTTTCTGTGATACACACACTGTGGTTAAATGATTCGATACAAATTTAATTATAATAATATCATGACGTTAGATTCTTATTCTACTTGTACTCTTTTAAGTGATTATTTATTAACCCTTTCGCTGCCCGCGGTCCTAATAGATTAATTTGAACCTCTGTGCCACAACCAAATCGGACAAATTGATATATGTATGTATGTATTATGTATGTATGTATGTATGTATGTATGTATGTATTATGTATGTATGTATGTATTATGTATGTATGTATGTATGTATGTATTATGTATGTATGTATGTATGTATTATGTATGTATGTATGTATTATGTATGTATGTATGTATGTATGTATGTATTATGTATGTATTATGTATGTATTATGTATTATGTATGTATGTATGTATGTATGTATTATGTATGTATGTATTATGTATGTATGTATGTATTATGTATGTATGTATGTATGTATGTATGTATGTATGTATTATGTATGTATGTATGTATGTATGTATTATGTATGTATTATGTATGTATGTATGTATTATGTATGTATGTATGTATTATGTATGTATGTTTTATGTATGTGTGTATGTACTATGTATGTATGTATGTATTATGTATGTATGTATGTACACATTTTTCAGTCCAAGCATAGCCCAAACATAGCCTACTACATTATTTGCTTACCATCAGTGCCGCATTCGTTGCTACAGCCAGTAATTCTGCAATGCCCATAGCTTATGCCAGTTGACGACTTTAGACGTCATAATGGCACTTACAGCCCGGTGTGTACATGACGTCTTAACACGTCATAATGGCAGCGTAAGGGTTAATTTTCAGTTTAACGTCATCTAGTGACAACATTCACTATTTACAATTATACTTTTTTTGAATAAAAATTTGATAAAAACAGCACAAACACTAAATGATATAGGTAATTCACAAAGTCGGCCTTTTACCCGTAGACTGTTCAAGCATCCAATACACTCAAACGTAAGTTTCATTAAGTAAAAAAATATTTGGCACATACGTATTACAATTGCTTAAAGTTTGTTTTCAACATGTTCATTGAGACACTACAACTACATTTTCCTTTATACTGCATATGTAGTGCTGCATAATGATGATGATGTTAGTCATTTGCCTTGCTTTTATAGCGACTAACTAAGCTCATTTTAAAGGTGTTTACTATTTGCGTTGCATTTTAATGAATAAATGAATCCCTTTATCGTAGCCAATTTTGGCATGAATACAGCACAAACAGAGAAAACTAGCCGAAGAAAGGCAACAAAGAGAATCCAAAAATGGATCGAAATCCCGCAAGGTAGGAACCTCTTATGTAGTAAAAATAAAACGCATAGACAGCACAAATTCCTCAGTGCAAATGGTCCACAGGAAAACACTGAGGACTTGGCCTTGTGTTTCCTTACTTTTGTCAAAATTACACAAATAAATATCACGGCTCAGTTTTACATCTGCGGAGACACGCGTTTGCTTATTAAGGTCAACGAATTTAGAAGGACGTTAACTGTCGATGTTTCCGTGAGATGTCGCTACAGTGCACAAGCCCCTGGAGAAGTTGGTGATTCTCTGAATCCTTCAAGACACTGGCGGCCACAAGACGTCGCGAATATTCCTAAATATCTACGACATCTTGGTGGCTGTAACTTTCGCGCAGTCGCTAGACGTCGCAACAATTCGCATCGCTATTTGAATTACATCAAGTTGACACCTTTAAAATGATTCTCGGCTAAAGTATATATGATTGTCAAAAGCAAACATACTGTATTATGCCAAAAACTAATCTTTGTCGGCGGCAACGGCCTATGTTGTCATAAGCTGCCGTTAAACTGTGGACACACATATTGGGTTATTTAGTTGTCAGATGCTGTTAAACTGTAACACTTGAAACTAATGGTCAGATCTTCATGGGTCATAATACTCACGGCATAGGTCGATGGTCGCTACAAAGTGAAGATGTTGTTCGTATGAAAGCGAAAAGGTAATTCCGGTAGAAAACCTAAGGAAAGAAGACACGGTAGTCGATTGGTTAGATACCTTTAAAACTTTCTCAAACGATGCTTTATATGTAAAATGTGTAGAAAACGTTCATCTCAGTGTGATGGGCTATTACTATTTAGTAACGGTGTGTCATAACAAAGGTGATTTTCGTGACCGTACCTTCCTTTATCCAGACTGGCACTATCATGTACATTGTACAGGCAGCATTGTATTGCATTGTATTGCATTGTATTGTATTGTATCTATCAATTTATATAGCGCCTCTTGCAGTGCACACCAATCAGAGGCGCTCCCAGTGCGAAAGACCCAGAGAAAAGAACGATGTCTTCAGGCAACGAAAAGAGACACTTGGCCCACCAGTTAATAAACAGGAACGTGTCAAAGGAGAAAGCAAAGGCAGTGCAGTAATCACCGTTCGTATTGAATAACACAGGATGAACATATAAAACTATTGGGAAACGATCGAATATATATCTGTGTTCGAAAATGAGTATTATAACCGGTTTCAAAATGTTAAAAAAGGTGTCCAGCCGCGTTGCACGCTCAAGTAAGTAAGTATATTCTAATAAGTATATAGACACCTTTAAAATGGTTCTCGTCTAAGATATAAGATCATCAAACGCTTGCATATTGCGTTATTATAGCTTTAAGAGCTGTAGTATGCCAAAAACTAATCTTTGTCGGCGGCAACGGCCAATGTTGTCATAAGCTGCCGTTAAACTGGGAAACCAACCATATTGCGTTATAGTAATACCCAGAATTACAATGATAAATTTTTGAATTATATAAAAGATAATAATTTGCAAAATAACCCTCGTAAGAGTGACAATATTAATGTTCATGAAATGGAAATTTTAAATGAGAAGTTTGATATTAGTGAATTGAAACAAGCTATTAGATCAGCTAAAAATAATAAGTCACCAGGTGATGACAAAATACCTTATGAATTATTGAAACATCTTCATAAGAATGCTCTTAAAATTCTATTATTATTTTATAATGAAACCTGGGAAGAAGGGAAATTGCCTACTGATTGGCATCATGCTATTATTCTACCATTATTAAAACCTAATAAAGAAGCCTCAAATCCAGAATCTTATAGACCAATATCACTTACCTCTACCTTATGCAAGGTAATGGAATCAATGGTTAATAAACGTCTTCAATGGTTTTTGGAAAAAAATAATCTAATTTCAAAAAATCAATCTGGCTTTCGAAAATATAAAAGTACAATGGATCAAATTCTTAAACTTCAGGATATTATTCTTAAAAAACTTAAAAACAAAGAACATGTTCTAGCCATTTTTATTGATTTTGAAAGAGCATATGATATGTTGCATGTCCCTACCCTTTTAAACAAATTTCAGAAATTGGGAATAGTTGGTAATACATATAACTGGGTTGAAAACTTTCTGTCTAATAGAACGTTTCAGGTTAAGGTGGGGGCAGAACTTTCTGATAAATTTATACAACAGAATGGTACTCCGCAAGGTTCAATAATTTCTCCTATTTTATTCCTAATAATGATAAATGACATTCCCACTGGTGTGGATGGGAAATGTCCCTTTTTGCTGATGATAGTGCTATTTACCTAGGAAATCCCAGAAAATAAAATTCATGGGCCGTCCCTTTTTGCTGATGATAGTGCTATTCCCTTTTTGCTGATGATAGTGCTATTTACCTAGGACATAGAAATATTAAAACATTAGGCCCGCGGGCCGCATGCGGCCCGCCGGCAATTCTAAGTGGCCCGCCGCAGCTCGCTAAATATAATGCAATTTCTGTTGAAAATGAAGTAAAAAACAGTCATTGGCCTACTTGCATAGCTATTCGTTCGTAACTTGGCTTTCATCATTTTGACAATGTGTACACAAAATCCAGTTCCCAGGACGCATTCATTATGATAACTCCATCACAATTTTAAACAGTTTAATTTTTCAATAATTTTAGTCTCTGCTTTTGAGTTGACTGGTGCGGCCCTCGGCTTAACAAATTACTTCGGTGGCCCGCGGTGTCAAAAAGGTTGGACAGCTATTTACCTAGGACATAGAAATATTAAAATCTTAGAAAATAAAATTCAAGTATCGATAAATTTAATACAAAATTGGTGTAATGAAAATGGTTTCAAAATATCTATTAATAAAACGACTGGAGTCCTCTTTTCCAAAAGAAATAATTTATCAAGGATTACTATAAAGATTGATCAAAAACAAATTAAGATAGAAAATAAAGCAAAATTTTTGGGTGTAATTTTTGATAGTAAAATGAGCTGGAAGCCACACATTGATTATATTATTGAAAAATGTAAAAAGAGGTTAAATCTTTTAAGAGCAATAAGTGGCTATGGTTGGGGAGCTTGTAAAAAAACACTTCTCACCATATATAGAGCACTAATCAGGTCTATTTTTGATTATGGTGATGTTGCCTATTCTTCAGCCTGCAAGTCTTACTTGGATAAACTAACATGTATTCAAACTGAGGCTCTTAGATTATGTTGTGGAGTTCCAAAGGGTACTGCAGCATCAGCACTTCACAATGAATGTGGAGAATTACCACTTCATTTAAGGCGACTCCAAAATTCAATAAAATTTGGAGCTAAAATTTTGGGTAGTAAATTTCACCCTTTTACTAGAGTTATGGAAAACCACTGGACAAATGTTTTTAGGACATCTGACAGTAGGGAACATTCAATCTATACTCGTACCTCTGACTTCTTTTCTTCACTTAGTACATCTTTCATTAGCCCCTCCTTCCCTACTTCTCCTCCTTGGTGCAACAACAAAATAGAAGTTGACTTAACTCTGAAGAAATGTGTAAATAAGAAAAACGATCAACCTGAATTTCTAAAACAATATGCTCTAGAATTAATTTCGAAATATGACTCTTATGTACATATCTATACTGATGGGTCAAAAGTAGATGATCTTGTTGCTGCTGCTTTCACAGTACCTAGTTTAAATGTAGATAAGAAATTTAGATTGTGTAATAATTCCAGTGTTTATGCAGCTGAATTAACTGCAATTATTGAAACTGTTTTATGGATATTAAACAACGAGTGTTACAATTATTGTAAATTTGCGATTTTCTCTGATTCATTGAGTGCTCTTACATCAATTAAGAGATCTTACTGTCAATCTAGACCTACTTTATTAAATGATTTACTATATCACATTAGCAAACTAAATTCTAATCAAATAAGATTTATTTGGATCCCAAGTCACATTGATCTGGCAGGCAATGATAGAGCAGATACTTTGGCTAAAGAAGGTCTAACTATTGATCACATAAATTCTACTAATTATCTTGAACTTCAGGAAATTTTTACTTTAATAAAACTTTACATAGTAAATAAATGGCAACTAGAATATAGTAATGATAATAAAGGTCATTTTTATAAATCTATTTGTCCAATTGTTAATACAGATATAAAATATTTAGAACCTTATAGGCATAAGGAAGTCCAAATTTCTAGATTGCGTTTAGGAGTGGCCAATACTAATCAAAGACTATTCGTTATAAAAAGGCATGCAAACGGTCTGTGTGATACTTGTAATGTCAGGGAGACAATTCATCATCTCTTAATTGAATGTAAAAAAGAAGATATTTCAGAGGTTTTAAGAAATAAATGTCAATTATATAAACATGAAATTTCTATTAAAACCCTTTTGACAGTAAATTTATTTCAGAATGAAGTGTATAGGTTAGTTAAGATAATTAATAAAGGTAAAATTTTGTAAATGGATATTTTAGGTTTCTTTATGTGAATGGTTTTGTATCTTACTCAAATCTGTAAATATTTGATTGGTCTTTTACTAATACATTGTTATTATGCAATTATATACTGTGTTGCAATGTAAAAGAGTACTTTTAACAATTATAATATGCTTTGTTGGTTAATGGAATTTTTATTATGTATGTTAGATACATGAACAGTTTAAAAGAATAGGCCTACTTTAAACAATTATAATACATGTATACTTCTTTGGTTAATGAACATTTTTATTATAGTGTTTTTGTAAGATACATGAACAGTTTAAAAGAATACCTTAATCAATTATAATACATGTATGCTTTGTTAGTTAATGAAATTTGTCAGTACATAATAATCATAGATAGTATGAGATGAACTACTTTATGTTGCAAAAATATTGAATAATAGTGAAATTGTAAAGCTCCGTTTGACACCTTTAATGGTGTCGTTCGGATGCTATAAGTTTCTGGTTATGATTGTATTGTATATTTTCTGCATTGTCGTCAACGGCCTTTGATGTCATAAGACGACGTTAAACTGTGGTTATAATAATAATATTGCGTTATTAAGATACCGCATGGAAACGTTGACTGGTTGTTGTGATGTCGCTAAACACTCGATACAGTGCTGTGCGTTTGCTAGTGCTTCTCAATAAAGGAAATACTTACTTACTTACTTACTAATCTCCAGATCTTCATGGGTCTCTTATTTGCTTTAAGGTTAAGGCAAGATGAGGCAAGTGCATCAGAGGTTTTCTTGTAAGGTTAAGGCAAGTTCTGGTTCATGGAAGCTTTGCAAATATGGGTTCCTCAATCTGGAACTGGCTTCAATGCAATCTGCGACATGAGCTTCTTTCTACTCTTCCATGCAACTATTAATTTTTCATAAGCGGTTGAAGACCATTCTTTTCGACTGTGGTCTTGTGCAGTCAGGTTGACAGCATTTCGAATGAGCCTTTCTCATAGAGGCGCTTTGTAAAAGAGAATTTACGATTACAAAATTACAATTACAAAATTATAATTACAAAATTATAATTACAAAATTATAATTACAAAATTATAATTACAAAGTTAGATTACTATTGAACAGAGACTGTAGCACAGAGCTCCCTAGGATGTATTTCGGTGTGGAGAAGTAGTTAAAATGTTATTCTCCCCTCTACAGGCAGGAGTCAGTGGAGTGTGTTTCCTGTTGTTTTATGTGACTCAGACCGGTTGTGCATTCTAATGCACGCTAGGTCTCAGAAGGTTCCGAGATATGTGATTATTATGGAACCATAACCAAGCAATAATCAGGTCAACATCCAGAAGATCTGTCCTCAGATACAGAGTCGCTTTGTGCGGATAATCAATCAATCAATATTTTTATTGACCACCATGATAACAATACAGGCACATAGTTTATGCAATCGTATACAGGGTGTCAATGGGTAAACCCAAAGGAACATATGGTTCCGCTATCAGGGCTGCCCTAATTACATCAGACATTAATCAGATAGTATATTGATGGTCACCATTTAATACAATGCAGTCATGTGATAGAGTGTCAATATTTAATTCTACTGGGAGCTTAAGGCTCCTCACAAGGTTGACAACAGCACACCAAACGTTAACAATCCTGTGACATATTAACACAACAGTGCATGCACATAGTACCTTATAATATACAATCACCACGAAGTAACTTATGCAAGGGAAGCCAAAAGATGGAATTTCAATTTTCGTTTAAATTGATAAACTGTAGGTAAGTTTTTAAGATCATTAGGTAGGGAGTTCCATAGCAGCGGACCACAAATCCCAATACTATGTTGCCTAGCAGTGGTGTGTACCCTTCGTTGATGATAGTTCGTTGCAGATCGTGTAAAGTGGTCGTGTACTTCTGAGTTTTTACAAAACCAGTTGTCGAAACTCGCAGGTATTTGATGCGCTTGAAGTTTGTACATGAATAACCCCACTTGCAATTTGTTGATGTACTCGAAGGGCAATATTTTCAAGTTGTAGAATAGAGACCTGGTGTTAGTTCGATAAGGTACATTCATTATAATTCGTACGACTCGTTTCTGCAAGGTCGTTAAAATGGTTAGGCGAGTTCGGTAAGTAGAGGCCCACACAAGGTTGCAGTAGGACAAGTAGGGATATATTAAAGTGTAATACAAGTTAACAAGTATGTGTCGTGGCAGGAGATGCCGAATACGAGAGATTATACCTATATTTTTTGATATCTTTTTGGAAATAACAGCTATATGTTCTCTCCATGTTAATAGTTCGTCAATGTGAACACCCAAGAATTTCGTAGAAGATACCCTAGCTAAGCATTGATTATCTATGTTAACAGCAATATTACAGTCTGAGTTGAGTTCAGTTTTCCTCTTGGAACAGAACAAAATGAAATTGGTCTTTACAAGGTTTAGTGACAGTTTGTTGGCTTTGAACCATTCACCAACAAATTTTAGCTCGACATTAATTGTTTTAACTAGTACATCAATAGACTTGTTTGACATGAATACAGTGGTATCATCAGCAAACATGATAAAATGGAGAAGTGATGAGGCGTTCGAGATATCATTCACATATATTAAGAATAGCAGAGGTCCTAATATAGAGCCCTGTGGCACGCCGCATGTAATGTCGGATATTTGCGAAACATGTCCATTATATGAAACACACTGTCTTCTATTTCTTAAATAGTCGGTGAGCCAATTAAGACAAACACCCCTTATTCCATAGTGTTCCAGTTTTTTCAATAGAATTTTATGATTCACCGTGTCGAATGCTTTGGATAAGTCAAAGAAGACACCCATAGAAAAGTAATTGTTATCCCTAGCTTCTGAAATCTTGTCATGCATCTCCATTACTGCCATGTAGGTAGAGTGTGCTGTTCGAAAGCCATACTGTCCTTTATATAGCATATCCTTTGATGTTAAGTATGACATTATTCTTCCATATATTATTTTTTCGAAGAATTTTGAGAAGTATGGCAAGATAGATATTGGTCTGTAATTAGTCAGTTGTTTTCTCTCCCCAGTCTTATAAATAGGAATTATTTTGGCAATTTTTAAACTATTTGGGATAACACCGGTTACAATAGAGCAGTTTATTATTTCAGCAAGGGGAATCGAGGTAGCCTCTATGGTGAATTTTGCAATCTGAGGATCTATTTCATCCAGTCCTCTACTATACGTAGAACGGAGCTCCTTAGCAGTCAGTATTATTTCTGCCGGTGAGGTTAGTTCAATTCCAATGGAGGAAGAAGAGGGGTCTTTCAGGAAGTCTCGAAATGAGGTGCCTGTGTCAGGTATTTTTTCTGCTAATTTGGGTCCGATCTCAGTAAAGAATTCGTTAAACTTATTAGCAATAAGGTCTTTTTCTTCAGTTTCCACACCATTAATAAAAAAGCTATCTGGCATCGAAGAGAGATCATTTCCATGGAGGAGGGTTTTAATTACTCCCCATGTTTTACTCAGGTCATTTTCGCATTCTAGAATTTTACTTACATAGTATTGTCTCTCTGCTGCTCTACGAATTTTTTTAAATTTGTTTCTGTAAGCTACGAAGCTAGTCCTATTTTCCTGTGTAGGTGCTCGTATATATTTTTTATATAATCGTGATTTTTTAATACAGGATTTTAATAGGGCTTTCGTCATCCAAGGCTGTTTAATTTCTTGTCTTTTTTTGGGTACATAGTTTATTTTGGGAAAAGAATTTTCATACAGTGACTTATATTTTTCGATAAATACCGTATAAGCTACAGTTGGGTTCCCACGATCACACGCTTCGAAGACTTCTGACCAATCGGCAGCGTGAAGCAGATTGTTGAATGTGCTTCTAGTTATCTCATTAATAATTCTTTTCTGATGGGTGGGGGCTTTGTCCCTTGGTAAATATGTGGTCTTAGTTTGGGTAAAAATTGGAAAATGATCAGACATGTCATCAATGATTATAGCAGAATCAATAGAGTCAGATAGTGTATTTGTAAAAATATTATCAATTAAAGTAGCGGTATCCTTAGTGATTCTTGTTGGTCTTAGGATTGATGGTAGAAAGCGATTGGAAGTTAGTATGTTAAAGAACGTACGGGTAGGCATATGCGTGTTAATTTTTAGTAAGTCTACATTGTAGTCTCCGGCTAGGAAAATCTCATCATTTGTCCGAGATAAGTAATTTGAAAAGGTAAGTCTTAAATTGTGAAGCAAATAGCAAAGTGGCTCAGGAGTACACAGAGATACAGGGAGCGAGCTTGACAGTCTTGGCCCAGCAGTGAAATGGGATATCAGATAACGAGCGAGAATATGGCTCACCGCTATGCGTTATGTGCCGAGGCAAAGAAAATGAGGCCGTTAATACCACAGTCACGGTATAACCTCCAGAAAATGAGTTGAGGTTCCTTCTAATTTATTATTATGTAAGAAATTTTCGGAGTTAATCAAATTGGCATCGAATGATGGCTTATATATAATATAACGTCATAGAGACACATTTTAAGGTGTTTAATTTGAACCTCAACACCTTGTATTAGCGCCTTGTCTCTGGCGACATCTGGTGAACTACTTTTCTACATTATTACATTAAAATTGTTTTTCGTAAATTTCTATCGCGTGAATTTTATATAACATTTTGATTGTGAACTATAGGATGAAAAGTACTACTACCGTGTTTCTCCAAGAGAGACTCTGAGAAAGCGCCACCCCTTAGCAAAAAGCAATGAGCAACATAATTGAATATTATTTCAAATACGGTAGGCCAATTTTAAAACATATTCTGCCCTAACCGTAATATGGTTAATAATTATAAGTAAAGTCATTTGTCACATTGGTTGATTAATTCATGTTTATCCACAAAAGTGAACGTAATTAAGAAGGTGAAATTAAGAACTTGGACATCATAGCTTTCCAGACTTTAACTGATTCTTGAGGCCACATGAAGCCCGTTGACGTTGACCATACTTGACAATGGTATAAAGCAGTGTGATTTTCGTTAACGATAACGATAACGAAAACGTTCGTTAACGAAAATAAAATGATTTCGTTAACGATAACTATAACTATAACTAAAAAATATCATTAACTATAACTATAACTATAACGAAAATAACAATAACGAAAATCCATCTTTATTTTCGTTAGTACAACAAAAATAAAAATAGAAAGTGCAATGTGGACGATTCGACATAGGCCTACACGAAAACATAAAATTACGCTATATGTAATAGCATATATGTTCGCCCCGAATTTTTCATGTGTGAATTAACCCAGTAATATATATATAGTGCGGCATTTTATTATGTGCTGTTTTGTAAACGTCTCTAATGCGATTGCGACCAAAGTTGAATAGCCCAATATCGTAAAATTAGTAGTCATATAAATTTTGTATAGTCAGTGGCGTACGGAGCCTAAATGCCGCCCGGGGCGACGGCCCAAAATTACCGCCCTTGACACTTAATTTTGGAAATTTCCCAACAATTTTCTTTATTTCTTATTTCTATTTCTTCGGCCAAAATTTCTGATGACCTTACTCTAATTGTCACAGAAGCCGCCCTGTTCTGCGCCCGGCCGCCCCCCCCCCGCGCGCCCCTCATTACGCCACTATATGCTATTTATTCCATTATTTTACTTCCTTTCCTTCCTTCTTTGTCTACTTTTATTACTTTCTCTTATACTTTTATTTTTCTTCAACCCTATTACCCTATTTTGCCGCCCCTGCTCAAGTGCCGCCCGGGGCGACTCGCCCCCTGCCCCCCCCTACGGTACGCCACTATGTATAGTCAAATGCGTATTTGTTAAAACATTAGTAAAATATGAAATTGTCTTCTACATTGACACAGGTATCATCATTAGTCAGCAAGTTCCAGTAGGCTAACTTTAATTATTGATTTTTTTATTATGTAATTTGTCAGTTACTTTGGAAAGTCGTGTATTCATGAAGCTGAATGCACCCGTGCATCAAAGGCTTTCAAAGCTCTGAGCAAATTGTGAAACAGCGTGTTAGTATACGCACAATTTTGCTTAGGCCTATAGCCTTAATTATTGTAACTAAGTAGTAACTAAAATTAACTAAAATAAAAATCCATTAACTATAACTATAACTATAACTAAAAATAATACTAACTATAACTATAACTATAACTAAAATAACAAACCATTAACTATAACTGTAACTATAACTAAAATAAAATCTGTAAGGAAAATCACACTGGTATAAAGATACCCTCTGAAACGCTTATTTTATTATTAATCAAAGGTTTAACGTCGCCTTATGACATCAAAGGCCGTAGACGACAATTCACAATGTATACCATACAATGAAAACGAGAAATTTAACGTCCAAACGACACCATCTAAAGGTGTCAAAATAAATCCTTACAATGTCACAAAATTCAATGTTAAACGACATAAAGTAATGCATCGGTTAAGCCTACTTTCTGTGATACACACACTGTGATTAAATGATTCGATACAAATTTAATTATAATAATATCATGACGTTAGATTCTTATTCTACTTGTACTCTTTTAAGTGATTATTTATTAATTTTCAGCTTAACGTCATCTAGTGACAACATTCACTATTTACCATTATACTTTTTGAATAAAAATTTGATAAAAACAGCACAAACACTAAATGATATAGGTAATTCAAAAATTCGGCCTTTTACCCGTAGACTGTTCAAGCATCCAATACACTCAAACGTAAGTTTCATTAAGTAAAAAAAAATATTTGGCACAAACATATTACAATTGCTTAAAGTTTGTTTTCAACATGTTCATTGAGACAAAACAACTACATTTTCCTTATTACAACATATGAAGTACTGCATTATGATGCAATGTAATATTTACTCATTGGATCCACAGTTTAACGGCAGCTTATGACAACATAGGCCGTTGCCGCCGACAAAGATTAGTTTTGGCATATTACAGCTCTTATTATTATATTTACTCAATGCAGACGGTCATTTTAATACTTAAAGTAAACCATTTAAAAGGTGTCTAACTAGACCGAGATTATTCCTGCTAATAATATATATATATTCGTTTAATGAGAAAAACAATCTGACAAAAACGCAGAAATGCTAACATGAGTGATAATGGATAATTAAAGTTCATTAGAAGATTTTAGAATAAACTAGTAAATATTTTTATATAATGATCTGGGAATAAATTGAGAGTTGTCTTTGGGTGGGAGAGTATGGTTGTGTGCTCTAGGTCTTAATTGGTGAGAGGAGAGGGGTCGGAGTGGAGGTAGGAGTTGGTGAAGTACATGCTTGGGGTTGACAACATATACTAGCCAAAAGGGCAGTTAGCGTACTTATCTTCCACGAATACTTAGGGATACTAGCGATTAGAAGCTTGCTCTGTGTTATGACACAGTGTCGTTAAACATCGACTAGCCAAACGTGATCATGCTCTTTCTTCTCAGCTTCCATTGTAAAGTCTGGTACGGTTGACGTCAATGGCCTTAGAGGCCGCAAGATGCATTTAAAAAATTTTAAACACATGGACATATTACTTTTCAAAGTTATAGACGTGAAAACGTCTTAATTATATCAAATTTTATGGCTAAATTTAATGTCAACTAATTAACAGTTGTGGCGAAAACTATTTAATACTGGACATTTAACGATAATGGCAGAACATGTCGGAATATGACTATCTGAACAGATCTTTGATATCCAGTGTTTGAAAACCAATGAGAAATCGCGAGCTACAAGGCGTGCCTAAAGGGAAGAGATAGAGTTCGTGCATCGAACAGACATTAGTATGCAATTCCAATCCTTGAGGGCAGCAAAACTGGATGCATGAGAGGCCATGACAGTACTACAGGGAGACTCAACCAAAAGATCCGAACTTCGAAGATCTCCAGTTGCTGGGAGGAATGTATGGAGATAAAAGTGGTTGAAAGTAGGTGAGACTGCACTGTATTGGAATTTGCATGTGAGATTCCAAAAGTGAATTATAAGTGGAAATAATTTCTAACGCGTCTCTTCAAGAGGCACTCTAAAGAATCACATCCACCCTGGCCACCCAGACGCCACGAATCATAGACGAAATAATTGAGAACAATGTTTCAATTACGGTAGACAAATGCCAACATATTTCGGTGTGACCTTGCGCGCGTTACAAATTTATTTAATAATAATAATAATAAATATTCTGTCATAGCCGTAATTGATTAATGAAAAATACGGTCTGGCGACAGATTAATTACGCCAGATTTAGCCATAAAAGTTAACATAATTGAGAAGTTTTCACGTTTAAAGTAAAGAATAATTCTCCATATTTTAAAGGACGACTCTAGCTACTACTGCAACAACTGTGAAGAACAGACAAGTGAGACAACGATTACGATGTATGGGTTTATTATATATATATATATATATATATATATATATATATATATATATATATATATACTTTATTTCGCACAAAGCAGAACAGAGAAACTAAGCAAACTAAGCAGACTAGAACAGAAATACAAAAATACAAGAACTCTCAATATATAGCGTGTTGAGCGTTTTAAAAGTGTCTATTTAGACCTGTATTTCTTCCTGATGAGTTAACGACATTTATGGCTAGGGGTAAACGACACCGTTAACTTAGGCGAATACTAAGAGGTAGTAGTGTTTAGCTAATACCAGAAAATGGTGGAATTTTACTATATGCTGGTATTCGCCGCTAAACTACTGCGCAGCGGCTTCAGTATAAACTAGCCACAAATTAGTAGTTTCCTATACCTGTCAATGCTTATTTTTGGTGCGTCATCGGTTGATGCCTTGTCATTAAGTCATTAGACACCGGCGCAATAGAAGTTACTGAATACACTTGCAATTTCGACTACTATAATTACGTTTTAGTTATCTAGTAGATTTCGTTTATTATTAAGATACAAAGTTGACATACCGCAACCTGTTTACATGAGATAATGAAAGTAATGAAATTAAAACTATAAGTTTATGCCTATAGTCAGGATTGAGAGTTAAAACTTAACATCCCGAATGGTACGATATAGAACCCTAGAGATGAAATTGTGGTCATCTTTTTTTGGGAGTTCATATTCATGAGGTCTAGGGCGCAGAGCATAAGGCCTACAAACGGTCGGAGGAAAGAGGCCTCTAAGCACATGTTGTGAGTTCCGGTTGACCGCAAGCAGGAGTTTGACATCTGCTTCTTCCATCATTCGGTCTAAATTGAGGAGGAAGGTAGCCCAGTCGTTTGGCCCTTTGCAGGAAACGTTGGAGTTTTAGTCGGTCACTTGCGGTGGTGAATCCCCACCAAGCAGGGGAGGCATAGAGAAGGCGAGAGATGGTAGTTGCACGTGCAACTTCATGGAGCGCTGTCGGAGGGAGACCGTGTGCCCTGAGGACTCTGAGAGCGTGGAGCGAACCAGAACATGCACTTAGGATCCTGTTGACATGGGAAGAAGCACTAAGATCGTTTGCAATTGTCACTCCGAGCATGAGCATTGACGTTACTCTCACGATTCCTAAGGTAGGTGGGTCAGATGTTCCTTTGACACGTCGACGGTGGATGATCATTTCCTGGGATTTGCTCTCGTTGAGTCGTAGATTGTTCCTCACGGCCCATTCCGATACATTTTCCAACTCCTGCAGAGTGGAACTCCTCATGGAGGCACCTATAATTAAATAAGTGTCATCCGCATACTTTCTGATCAAGTTCTGAGGATTGACTGGGTGCAAATCCGAGGCATCGGCGATGTAAGATGATGGGCCTACCCCAGAGCCTTGAACAACGCTGGCGTTGATGGATGCAATGGTTGATTTCAGCCTGGAGAAGCATGTCAAGTGTTTTCTGTCTTGCAAAAATTCAACCAGCCAATTGTAGATATGAAGTATGAAGTCCAGCCACACGTAGATCTACACATTTCCTTTACTGTGTTAATTTGATGAACGCCATTTTTCCGCAAAAACTGGTGGTCTTTACATTTTCTTATAAATAATGGCAACCACGGACCGGATCATAATCAAATTCTTACCAATATCTTTCGTTTGACTTATGTATGTACTGACCAAATATTATAAAGAAATATGCATCCGTTACTGAGACAACGCATTCTGAAAACGGTGAACGAACTTTCGTGTCACCCTATATATATATATATTATTATTAATGTATTTATTTAAGTCGCAATCGTAATTTACGATGAGGAAGGGTTAGTTTCCGTTGCGAAGTTCCGTACGGTCGACGTCAGAATTTGTTGATTTTATTTGAAGAAAGTTCGTTTGTAGATTTGCGTTGTCGTGGCGAAAACACTTCTTACCAGTTTCTCTTAATGAGACGCGGTAGAAATACTTTGATATTACAGTTCACATTAAAGATCTCAGTGAAGATTCATACGATGGATAATGTATGCAATATATTGTATTGTATTGTATCTATCAATTTTTATAGCGCGTCTCGCAGTGTACACCAATCAGAGGCCATGTAAGGTGAGGAAACGTCATTCACGAGATGTCGCTAAAAACTGTCTGCTACGTTAGAAACTGAGGTTTCAATTAGACTCCTTTTATCTGCTTCCCTTTCAAAGATAAATAATGCCGTCAAACAAAATTTGTTTGACGACATAATTTAATTAGCGCAACAACGTCATTAATGGTCGATACGACGGCGTCGTTAAATAAACTTCAAAAATTGTCCCCAACGCTCTCTGATCGTACGCTGTCAGTGCCAGTCCCAAGCCTGGATAAAGAAGGAGGGGACGCCAATTATCTTTGTTATCACACAGTGTCGTAAAACGGTAACTACTACTACTTAGGCCCAACGTCCAATAAAATCAATGCTCTTTAAAGTTTAAAATCCTGTTTCAGATCCATTATTCTCTATTATTTCTGTCGGCCTGAGAGACCTTTGTTGCCATCAGAAGTCGTTATACTCTGCGTCCATCCATTGGCGTCAACTCTACTTAAAAAGTAGATTATGATTATGTACTTCCCTTTAAGTACAATAGAAATTTTATTCCTCGTGTCCTTTACCGGAAATTGGTACCAATAATCTGAGAGTCTTTGTCAAAATGTACCATTCAACACTAAATTCCATCTTTTGAACCTTCCTGTTAACAGTAGTTTTATATTTTGATTCTATCTTTATTATTCTTTTGAATTATCTGTAATCAGTTGCGGTGTGTCAGCTGTTTTTTGTGTGCCATTAAAAGAATATAATAATAATAATACTATATGTAGGGTGGATGGTTGGTTGCTGCTAAACGAGGCTGTGTAATACCACAAGTGATTTGTATCGCCCTCCTCCCCTATCCAGGCTTTGGCCTGACACTATCAAAGAACGAGCAATGTCGAAGTTGTCCGGTTCATCGATGGCCTTTTTAGTGGCTATTAAAGCTCTCTCCCGTGGCCATAAAATCTCTGGTGTTCATATTTTTCGGCTCCACAGACTTTCCACGCAGCGCTTAAGACATCGTTTTAAAGTGTTTACCTTATTAGCAAATGAGGAAATCTACTCATCAAAGTGTGGATATTTATCTACGAGCTGTAATAATTATGCCAAAAATCTTTGTCGACGGCAACGGCCTATG
The DNA here is from genome assembly GCA_020284085.1 of Aporrectodea caliginosa. Lineage (NCBI taxonomy): Eukaryota > Metazoa > Annelida > Clitellata > Crassiclitellata > Lumbricidae > Aporrectodea > Aporrectodea caliginosa. The sequence continues at coordinate 565,115 of JACEVL010000898.1, forward strand.
TTGTCATAAGCTGTCGTTAAACTCTGGATCCATCCATCAAAGCTGTATAAATAATATCGATGTGTTCAAGTGTATTTACTTCAAATAAAATATTGTAACCAAATGAAACTCGTTATTTGATCGTGAAAAATGTAAATCATATTAACTAGTTATGTAGGTACCAGGTAAGTCAATGTTAGAAAGTTCAGCTAATATAAAATGAGGTGAGATAGGGTGAGTTGAAACGAAAGAGGTGCCTGTGTAAACTTACGAAAGTAAAGTAAGACAAGATACTGGAAGGCAAGATCAGTTAAGGTAAGATGTGATAAGGTATGGTTGGTTGTGACATGTTAAAGAGCTATAACGGAGTTCAAAGAATCGATGGCGCTCAATAATCGTTGATAATCCGGCACTGGCGTTTTTCGGGTGGTGCCAGTCTCAAGCCGAGATAAAGGAGGAGGGCTTTGTCATGGCACAGCGTCGTTTTAAAGGAAACTACATGTACCTACATAGTCGCATATGCCCGTTACGTTACATTGTCAAGTAAGGTAAGATCAACGTTAACGGGTCTGATAGCCGCAAAATAAAAACGCGACATGCATAAAATAATAATACACAACTTAGACACCTTTAAGTCGGGCACTCCAAGTAAACTTAAACCTTATTTTCGCTCAATCGTATAAATCTCATCCAGGTGATCTAAAGACTATGATCCAGTTTCGGAGTGAGGACACTAAAGCTGAATCTAATTTACAGAAAGCTAATTTATTGGGAAAAATTTACTCCCAAGCCAGTAGTACTTCAAATTATAAGGACGAATTCTTAAATTATTTACAAAATAAAGATAATGAAAATGAAACATTACCAAATCAGTATAATAATGATGCAACAGCTCTTAATGTGATCTTCACTATTCGAGAACTTCAAGATGCCATAGACGCCTCAAAAAATAATAAATCCCCCGGCGAGGATCGAATCCCTTATGAGCTAATTAAGCATCTCCACAAAAATGTCAGAAAGGTATTGTTATCTTTTTACAACAAAGTTTGGACAACAGGTGTAATACCAAAAGAATGGAATCATGCTATAATTATTATGCCTATTCTAAAGCCAAATAAAGATCCTACAGCTCCTGAATCTTATAGACCAATCTCACTTACACCAACTTTGTGTAAAATAATGGAAAAGATGATAACAAACAGATTACAGTGGTTTTTAGAAACCAATAAACTTCTCACTCCGTATCAAACAGGATTTAGAAAGCATAAAAGCACTATAGACCAAATTCTTAGACTTCAAGATTATATACATAAAAAACTGAGCAATAAACAAAATGTCTTAGCAATATTTATTGATTTTGAAAGAGCGTATGATATGCTCCATGTTCCAACTTTGTTGGAAAAATTACATAAAATGGGAATATCGGGAAATATATTTGACTGGATTTCTAAATTCCTAACTAACAGAACTTTTCAAGTTAAGGTAGGGATAGAATTATCTGAAAAATTCTCACAAGAAAATGGGACTCCACAAGGTTCTGTTATTTCTTCGTTATTATTTTTAATAATGATAAATAATCTGGATCCTGGTTCGGAAAATGTCGAACTATCGTTATTTGCTGATGATAGTGCAATTTTTTATGCTAGTCGAAACGTAAAATTACTTCAAGATAAAATCCAAAAAGCTATAAATAAAATAAATGATTGGTGTGATGAAAACGGATTTAAAATTTCTTTAGCTAAAACCACTGGAATAGTATTTACAAAAAAGAGGAAATTACCCAAATTACGGATTACCCTTAATAACAAACAAATTAAAATAGAAAATACTGTCAAATTCTTGGGAGTTATCTTTGATTCTAAATTAAAATGGAACTCCCATATAGATTACATTGTTACCAAATGTAAAAAACGAATGAATATAATGAGAGCTGTATCTGGATATGGATGGGGAGCATTCAAGCGAGCCCTTTTATCCATTTACAAAGCTATAATTAGATCAGTTCTTGATTATGGCGATGTGGCATATAGCACAGCAAGCTCTTCCCAGTTGAAAAAATTGCAAAATATTCAATCTGAGGCTTTGAGGTTGGCTTGTGGATCAGCTAAAGGCACCCCGATCATGGCCCTTCAAAATGAGTGTGGTGAATTACCACTCCACCTACGTCGCTTAAATAACTCGCTCAAGGTTGGATCTAAGATCATCAGTTCTAAAGATCACCCAGCGGCGAGGCTATGCGAGACCACTGGTCAAATTATTATTATGCATCCTCTGTTAAATCAAATTCTATGTTTAAAAGAACTGAACATTTTTTCTCCTTAAATTCTCAGCCATTTAATTCACCATTTTATCAGTCAACAGCTCCGTGGCTGAACAAAACCATTAAAGTCGATCTATCCTTGAAAAGACATATCAATAAAAAGACAGACTCCCCTGATATTATGTCATCCTTGTCATTAGAATTAATTAATAAATATGTTGAATATGTATCTGTCTATACAGATGGATCTAAACTTGAACATAAAGTTTCAGCAGCTTTCTGTATACCTTCTATGCAGATCCATAATATTTATAGAATAGCAAATGACTCCTCGATTTATTCAGCCGAATTAACAGCAATAACTGAAGCAATTAAATGGATTGTTGAAAATGAAAATGAAGAAGCAAATAAATATATAATATTTACTGATTCATTAAGTGTAGCCACATCAATAAAAGAGAATAGGTCTTGTTCACGGCCTAATCTATTTCTTGAATTTTTAGATAATATTAATAAACTAAAACATAGTACTGTTCTCATAGCATGGATTCCTAGCCATATTGGTTTATCTGGAAATGAAATGGCAGACACGCTGGCAAAGAAGGGGCTGGAAATATCTGTGATTAATTCAACAAATTATTTAGAATTAAAAGAAATCTATTCCTTAATAAGGAATTATGTAATTAATAAATGGCAAATTGAATATAACCTTGAATCAAAAGGAAGATTCTATAAATCTATTCAACCTTTGGTGTCCACAAATATAAAATTTATAGACTCTCCAAGGAAACGTGAAGTTCAAATTACCAGACTTAGAATGGGACATATCTTAAGTAATACATGGTTGAAACATATAGGTAAAAGCCTAACGGACTTATGTGCTGAATGTCAGGTGCCTGACAATATTCAGCAGATATTAATTTCTTGTAAAAAACACGACATATCAAAATTAATATTTGAAAAATGTGCAAAGAAAAAAGTGGAATGCACTGTTGAAAATATATTGTCTATTCCAGATATTTATCTCGAAGTATATAGCATACTCATGATTATAACTAATGGGAAAAATATGTAGAGATTATTAATAAATAGTGTATATATTATCTGAAAATACTCTCAGCAGGTAATATGTGTAACTACATAACTTAGATAACGGCAATAAATATTGACTAATGCGGCTAGATAACGGTTGCTGGAGTAGAACATCATAACTTGCTTCAGAATAATGGTCTATGATTATAGCAATTGAATTGGTTTGTTTATGGTGATAAATGTATGGGTTTCTAATTTGAATGTGTTTTTTTATTGGATAGAACTGATGCTAAACAATGTTTTTAATATTCTTAGTCTTTAGTTATTACTTAAAACTAGTTTGGAAATGTTTATGTATAGGATTCATTTTGAGTTAATTGTAATTGATAAAATCAACATTTAATAATATTGATGCTTTGATTGTCATGTTGATATTGATTATTGAATCTGTTTGTACTATTCTTGATGGACTAAGAATATTGAACATTGATTGATTGTAAATGTAAAATTGATAGCTTGATGTTAATTTAGAGAGATAGATGTGATGCTCTGCAAATATTGTAATTAAGAATAAGAATTAGATTAAAATTGAGGAGAAAACAGTTATTAATAGAGCCTATATGGCCGCCAAAAAAATTAATGAAAAGCCTGTACGGCTAGAAGATTAATTTTGTTTCTTTTTAATATCAAAAAAAAGAAGGAAAAAAAGGAAAAAAAGAACAACCACCTGTCAAATTTCATCGTTGCAACTTCCTGTCAGAAAAGAAGCAAAGACAAGAAAAGAGAAAGAATTCTGATGAAAAACATTATTCGAAAATGAACTTAAATACGTCAAAAACTTTAAAGTCGTCAATATCCTATCAGAAATAGAATCCAAGACGGAAAAAAGATAAAGAAAACTGATGAAAACACTACACGAAAATTAACTGAAATGCATCAAAAACTTTAAAGACGTCAACGGCCTTTGTTGCTAAAAGATGTCATTAAACATTGGATAAATAAAAAAAATAATCCAGTTTCAGTGTATGTAAGAATATTGAAGAAAATAATAATAATTATTGAAGACATTTTATAGCGCAACGGTTTAAATGTTCAAGTGATAGATCGATGGTCGTTACAAAGCAAGGACTTTGTTCGTATCAAAGCGAAAGGTAAGTCCGGTAGAAAGCGAATAGCAAGAAGTCCCGGTTAAATGTAACATGTAATGCTCGTCACTTTGTGAGGTACTAAAAATGGTGCTATATCAAATGCCCTGATAGGCAGATATAATTACTGTATGTGTTGACGCGCATCTCATAAGAAGGAGTTTTCAGTGTTTACGACAGTCTGTGGTCACTCACGGCCGTTGACGCCGACCTTAACTTGCCTGACCTTAACTTATCTTAGCTATCCAGAAAAATGAGTAAGTAGAATCTCTTTAATTAATTGGTACAATAGGTAGTTTTCTGTACAAGGAAGATGTGTCGTACTAGGGATGATTAACGTCACCCGCCTCCATTTCAACACTTGAGACTGGCAGCACCCCAACATATGTCATTGGCTGAGTTGTCTTTACAAGGTTCGTTACTGTTTTATAACACTGTGTCGCCCACTTCTTTTCCCACGCTTAAGACTGGCACCCATGTTCACCCCAGTATACATCAGCCGCGGAATTTAGTACATAAGTTTAGTTAGTGTTTAACGTCACTGTGTCTTACGAAAAATTATTAGCGTCGCTTTGCACCTTTCTCCATGCTTAATTAAGACTGGTACTACCAGTACTCATCGTTCGTATGCAATTACATGGAATCAGCTTAGAGCAACATCTGTCAAACGTAAGCCATACCTTAGAGAATTATAATTGGTTCGGCAGTGTTAAAAAAGGTGTCCAGTTGTGTTGCATGATCAGCTTGTTCTGCTGCGCAAATTCGCAATTAACATGGAAACATTTTCGCATCATACTGTCAGTGTTTTTGACTACCTCCATTGGGGTGAGTTTCCTCCGTCCAAATACCCTGAAGGGTTGTACACCCCAATGAGACTTTCATCCGGCCATAGACCCTGTCCAGGCACGCATCCGCAGTGGCCTAGATTGATGGTAGCCCTTTTATTGCGCAAGATTGTTAAGGAGCATTTTTTTTAGCTTTGCTAGTGGAGCAGCACAAGCAGAGAGACAGCAGGTAAATAGAGACAGACAGACAGACACACAGACCGACGGATAGAAAGAAAAACTTTTAAACATAGCTAGGTTGAGTATTGGACTGTTTAATTATTATTGTTATCATCATCATCATCATCATCATCATCATCATCATCATCATCATCATCATCATCATCATCATCATCATCATCATCATCATCATCATCATCATCATCATCATCATCATCATCATCATCATCATCATCATCTTTATTATTTTTATCGATCTAGTTTAACTTGCAGGAATCTTGATTGCTTGCTTGGTTGAGCCACAGGCTAAAAAGTCAAATCTTGCGACGACTAGTTCGATCACTTACAATCATTCAATCGTCGTGAAACTTGGCAGATAGACTCGCCCTCGCACACACTTCATTCTATCAAAATTTCAGCTCCCCCAAAAGAGGCTAGCTTATAGAATCGGGTACTCAACTTTTCGAATCGGGGAATCCCCTTTTGCGATACGAAGCGTTGCCATTGGCCAGCGTTGTCATTGGCTGCAACAATAACGGGCGCGCTGCCTCGTTAAGCGTGCTATGTTGTAAAATGAACGCGGACTATTTTCAGAGTACACGTTGTAGGATACTAGATGGATATAGTAAAAACTTTGTTTTACGGGCTGTATTTTTATCCATCTAGTTTAACTTGCAGGAATCTTGATTGCTTGCTTGGTTGAGCCACAGGCTAAAAAGTCAAATCTTGCGACGACTAGTTCGATCACTTACAATCATTCAATCGTCGTGAAACTTGGCAGACAGACTCGCCCTCGCACACACTTCATTCTATCAAAATTTCAGCTCCCCAAAAAGGCTAGCTTATAGAATCGGGGACTCAACTTTTCGAATCGGGGAATCCCCTTTTACGATACGGAGCGTTGCCATTGGCCAGCGTTGCCATTGGCTGCAACAGAAACGGGCGCGCTGCATCATTAAACGGACGCTATGTTGTAAAATGAACGCGGACTATATATTTGTAGAGGTAACTGCTTCATAAGACGCATTATAGGATACTAGATGGATATAGTAAAAAACTTTGTTTTTACGGGCTGTATTTTATTATTGTTGTTGTGTTGTTGCTACTATGTAAAATGTCATCTCAGCAGAGCTAAGAGAACGGCGGCAGTGTTCCGGAGAGACGGATGGCGTTCCCCCGTTGAAGAGCCACTGAGATCCGTTGGAATATCAATCAATCAATCAATCAATTTCGTTTATTCACAACACCAAGCTGACAGGTCGCAACTTGTTACAGGTAACAGATGGGAAAAATTGTCTAAGTTCTGACAGTTGGTTATTAAACGGGTTGAGATAGCAATTATTTATTATCTCTGCTCTAACTAAAGAAGAATTAGACTAGTGGCAATATATTAGTTAGGGCAACGAACGAGTTAACCAATATGGAATAGACCGGAGATAATGTATTTAGTAGATGTTTTAAATAATACAATATGGTATGATGTCTCCAATAGATCATGTGTTTCGTCACTTATCCGTCTTCCCAACTCAGAAACGAACTGCAGTCCGTCCCTGCTCCAAGCGCCGCCAGGTTCTAAGGCGACCACTACAAAGCGTGTGTGATGCTGGAATACTTGACCCTCTTGTACACAGTTGCGGATTCGGCGACTTCCCCAGCTCCGATAGACCAAGATGAGACGTGGCGTAGGTGTTGGGCACTGTCACATCCCATGCAAGGCATCGTCCACGTGACCAAGGGATCAGCGTGACACCGTCTGGCCGCTTTCCATCTTCTCTTGACAGGCCGAGAGGTTCTTTCTGTAGTCTCAAAAACCTACCAATATAATTATTCTTATCTTAGACACCCTTAAATATCTTAAAACAAGTTTACTTAAAATCCATTTTCTCGATTATTTAAGTTTTGACGAATTAAAGACGAGGAATTGTCCATTAGATGACTCTCACACTCGATATGAGTAAGATCGTCACTATATTTAACTCCAACACTTCCCGTATTCTGGTAGGGCCAAAATTTAAAAAAGGATAAAGGAGGAGGGCGTCGTTAACCAGCAACTAAAGAGGCCCAGTTAAATCTTTTAAAACGACTTCAATCTAGGATATTTAATAAAACGATCCTACAAGAACTTCTTAGCTACAATATCATTTTAATGCTCAGAGCAGTCGATTTTCAAAGCAAAGAGAGGGTTAGCCCGCGCAAGAGAGGAAATCAACACACGGTATCATAGCGCGATTTTAAAGAATATATAGATTAAATTGGAACCTTGTTTAAGGTGTCTAATTGTCGTTTTCATGATGCGGAAGTTTTTCACATTGATTAGCGGATGGATCGAGAGTTTAGCGACATCTTATGGTAACAAAGGGCACTGACGTCGGCTGAAATTATTCTGAACAGTTCTCAACTTTCTGATGACATAATACGACCAATTAACTGTTTTGGTTAATGCATCCATAGCAAAACGTACTAACTTCCAAAACCTCTTAATGGTTTGTGAGTTTTGCCATAACTATCTAAATCAATCGGCTCTTATTTTAAAAACTAAAGCATGAAAAAGCGACACCTAGCTGCTACGCTAGCGTCTTTTGTACTAACTGACAATGCTTGATTTAAGTGTGTCAACGGTTGGTGCCTATGTACTGAACATCAGCGCAATTAAATTATTTAAGAATACAAAGGGAACATTAGGGCAGAAATTCTTCAGTGCAAGAGTTATAGATTTGTGTAATAGTTTGGATGATAGTACTGTCTCAGTGGACACTGTCACTGCTTTAAAAGGGAGCTAGGGAGAATTGGGTATTAAGCATTACAGGTTAATTTTTGATTTTGCAGTGGTTCTAACACAGACTAAACGTCTTCTGAACCACTTAAAACCCTTGTTATGTTATGTTATGTTATGCTATGTTATGCTATGTTATAAAGTAAGATAAGATAAGATTAGATAAGATAAGATAAGATAAAAGATAAGATAAGATAAGATAAGAATATTCTGCTATTGACCAATTGCTATCCGCATTTTGGTGTACAAACATGGTAATAAGCATACATCAATACTTACGAAGATCAAGACAGTCAAATAATTCTAAAATTATGTTATGTTAAGTTAATAGAAGTTACTGATTACACCTGCGATTATGACTACTTTAGGTTTTAGTTGGCTATTAGCATCGCAGTTTTGGAGAGATCTTACGGTTGCAACGGCCTTTGAGGTTACCAGGCGTCGTACTGAACTAAACTACGTAACGCCGTCATACCTATATAGTCAACTTAATCTATTTTTAAAAGGTGCCGAAATACAAGTTACAAGGTTCGTCGTTTGGTTTCTTTAGTTCGTGTTTAACAATGCTGTGTCAAGATAAACATGATTTGCATCGCCATCCTCCAAATCTAGGCTTTGGACTGGCACTACCAGAGCGCGAGCAGTGGCGGATTTGTTCGGTTCATCGTCGTAGTAAACAGTGTCTAAAATAATCCAGATATGAGGGACCATTTCTTAGGAGCTTTCTCATAGAGGCCTTATATAAAAGAGAACTTACGATTAAAAATCAAAATTAAAATTACAACGTTTGGTTGGTATTGATCACAGACTGGAACACAAAGCTCCCTATGATGAATTTTGGTGTGCAGAAGCTGCGAAAATGTAATTCTCCCAATCCACCTCAACAGGGAGCCAGTGACAAGTGTGTCATATGAATATGTCATTAAACTCGAATGATGACGTATATGTGTTTTCAAATGGATGAATTCTAAAGGTGTTTAATTTCAACATGAATTCCATGTATTAGTATCAAGTTCTTGGTGACATTTCGTGAATTACATTTCTACATCTTACATTAGTAAATTTCCTACCGCATGAATTTAAACTAAGAGTTTAATTGTGAATTGTTGGATGAAAAGTATTTCTACCGCTTCTATTCAAGGGAAACTCAAAAACGTTTCCCGTTAGCAAAAATGACGAACGACTGATGAATCTTATTTCGGATGTGGTAGACATGTTTTGTAACATATTCTGTCGTAAACGTTAATATTATGATTAATAATAAATATATTATTTGTCAAAATTTTTAATTATTTCATGTTTAGCCACACAAGTTAGCATAATTTGGAAGCTTTAATTAACAAATGTAAAAATTAACATTTCCCGAATTTAATTAATGTTTTTGGCCATCAAGGCCGTTGACATTAACCATACGTCTATCCTCAAAATCATTCATAGAAACGTTCGACTTCCTGCATATATATAGCTCTTAGTTAAATCATTTCAAAGGTGTCTAATTACATGTAAATGTAAATTATTCCTTATCAGTTAACGACAAATCGTAGCCAGCATGAGAGTTAGTAGAACTGCTATGGCTCAGGCTCGTTCCTTTGCTTCAATTGGTCCCTCTCTTTGGAATGCTCTTTCTCCTTCTGTTCGCTCTAAAATTCTCTCTGGCAGTCTCTCTTCTTCCTTCGCTTTTCTCAAAACCTGTTTATTTTCGCGGGGCTTAGCACACTGGGAGCGCTTCTGAACGGTTCATCCTACGAGAGGCGCTTTACAAATGCTTAAATACGATACGATACGATACGATAAAAACTTCGACTTCCACGAAGACTTAGGGATACCAGCAATAATTATTATTGCCTTTCACCGTGTACCAGTGCAGTGACTGCTGACATTTAGTCATTTTCAGCATCCCATGAAAGCCACTAATACTCAGTATTCACTTAAACGTACTAATCGTTAAAATTTACTGAAAATTACTAATCGTATGTATACATTGGACACTACTAATCGCTCGCAGACATTACTAAACTATTACTAATTGCTCGCATTGACTAAAAACTACTAATTCCTAATAATTTATAAGCATGGGTCGAAGTATACGGAGATTTTGACTACGAAATGTCGTCAAGTCATCGCCAAGAAATGTAGATCAAAATAGATACCTTTAAATCGTTTTCGTTGTAGGTTATATATATGATATCCATGATTTGGAGCCCAATACCATATGACTCTTTGCTTTCCTTTGCACAGTTCGGTATAGTCGACGTCAATGGCCATTGATGCCATAATTATTTAATAATATCTTTTCTTTAATGAAGCGCCTGACAAACGCACTGCGCTGAACATTTACATGGTATGACAATTAAACAATTCACAAGAACACAAATGACAGAAGACATAAATCTTAACTACTAACAGAACAGACAGCCTGCAATACACGGCGCTAATAGCAGCCTACAAAGCATGTCCGCCCTACGGAACTCGAACTCGGTACCTCGCGTTCTCTACGCCAGTGTGTTATCCAATGCGCTATCGGGCATTGTATTGTAGTTTCGTTAACTGCACTAATCAGTAGAGCACACAGAACACTGTTCCTTTACATGTGTTTGGTTTGATTGCTAAGTTAAAATGTTTAGTTTCCAAAATATTACAGTTCTATCTTCTAGTAAGTATCTTTATATAGGCCTTAGCATTCTTGATATAAAGATGTATTTAAACTCTGGGTATAGGCCTATTCCTTTTTTGTAGTTTTATACGTGAAAACGTCTCAATCTTGTGTAAAAATCCTATGGCCAATTATGAAGCAATTAACAACTGCGTCAAATAAAAATTGTTCGTGGAACAACGTCGTTGAGGAGAAAGCATTTCTTAACAGATATAATTACACATTTGAATTAAGTTACCTCAATTAACTCGATTTATTAATAGCAAGGTAAGGCTAAAATGTAGGCAATTCATTGTAAGGAAAGTAGGCTAAGGTAAAGTGAGGTATGGGGAGGTATGGAAGGTCTCAGTATAAATTAAGAATGGTAAGTTGAGGTAGGGGGCTGCAAGTTAAGATAAAATACGGCACGTTAGGTCTGGTGTTGTATTTTATTCCATCAATCGAATTCAGTCTCTACTGCCTCAAGCCGGGAGTGCCAGGCTTAGGGGCATAAGCGTTGTCGGGGTTCATTTTGCAGAATTATGCATTGCTGATAATTATTCTTTTCCCCGAGTAAGTATAATCCCTCAGGAGGCAAAATTTTTTACGTAGACGGTAAATATCATTTGGAAAGAACTACTACTGCTGCTGATGCTGCTGATGCTGCCACTGCTGCTGTTGCTGCTGTTGCTGCTGCTACTACTATTCTACCACTACTACTACTACTACTACTACTCACTACTACTACTACTACTACTACTGCCACTACTCACTACTACTACTACTACTCACTACTCACTACTACTACTACTACTACTACTCACTCACTACTACCACTACCACTACTACTACCACTACCAATACCACTACTACTACCACCACCACCACCACTACTCACTACCATCATTACTCACTACTACTACCTACCACTATCACCACTGACTACCACTACTGCTACCACTACTACTGCTGCTGCCACTACCACCACTACCACTACCACCACTCACTCACCACTACACCACTGCTGCTACCACTCACTACCACCTACTCACTACCACCACTCACCACCACTCACTACTACTACTACTACCACTACTCACCACCACAACAACTAACCACTACTGCCACCACCACCTGCTACTACCACTACTACCACTACCACCTGCTACTACTACTACCACTACCACTACTTACTACCACTACTACTACTACACTACTGCTACTACCACTCACCACTACTGCTACTGTCACTGCTACTACTACTACTATTATTATCGTGTCTGTGCTGCGTAATTTCAAATATTTGAATTGTAGGCTACAATTCTGATAGAATTTTTTCAAGGAAACGCTATGTTCAGTATAGTTTAATAATAGTTAGAAACTGATAGTCTACATGTTTACTAATTTTCTATGTTTCAAAGAGCTCTAGGATCTATAAGAGCACCAGCATCTAGCGACGATATGTCGATAATTCTGTTCGAAGAAAAATTGGTTTAATTAGACACCTTTAGAACGTCCAGGCTGTACGATTTATATAACCATGAATCGCAAGTATAATTAATGATTGCACCGCAACCTGCAATAATAGAAGAGAAATGTCACAAAGTCCTGAAATGAACGTTTTTACGCTAAAGACTTATCTCGTTTCGGTAGATGGCGCTGCTAAAATCCTATACGTTATGAGGTCGTAATAAACTGGACTCATTTCATTTCAGTATGTGGCGCTGCTATCGCACTATACGTGCCAAGTGAAAGCTAGGCTGCGCGATAGTCTATTGCCGTGCTATCCTACATGCGGCCCGTTATTTCTGTACATTTTCATGTAATGAAATTATATGCAAGCAATTAATTAAGCAGATTCATTCGTATTTAGTACAGTTTAATACTCATAGTTTCGAATTTTGACATGTGACAATAGTTGCTATAATTAGAACACAAAATTCGTTTAATATGCTAAAATTAACTCTATATAAGTATACATGAAGGGCAGTTCGTATCCATTGTGCAGCAGTAGTAGTTTCGGTTTAACGACACTGTGTGAATACAAAGATCAGTAGGGTCTCCCTCCTCCGTCATCCAGTCTTGAGACTGGCACTGTCTGGCACTAGGGCACGGACGTTCACTGACGGGATTGTAAAAGAATTCGCCTATAGGCACATCTGTTCTCTTCAAAATAAGCGCTATACGAGACCACTAAGACTTTAATTGTGAATGTTAGGATCAATGTGTTTCTAACGCGTCTCGGAAAATCCGCACAAACGCTGAACGACATAATTGAATATTGTTTCACATTATGGTAGACATGTTTTCTAACGTATTCTGTCGTAACCGTTACACGACTTTTAAAAATCATTTGCCAAAATTGTTAATTGTTTCACATTTAAGCCCAACAGTTAGCATAATAATTATTTAGAAGATTTAATTAACTAAGAGATGTAAAAATTAACATTTCCAGAGTTTTACTGAATCTTAAGGCCATCAAGGCCGTTGACGTCAACCATGCTTCACTGTCACAGGCGATTAAGGCATATTAAAGATGATTGACGTTTCTGTTTATATATAATTTACAGTAGAGCCATTTTAAAGGTGTTTAAATAGACCTAAATCATTATTATTTCTAATCGGTTGAAGACTTAATTATCGTAGCCTACAGGATAGTTAATTCGCCTTCCCCGAATATTTAGGAGACTAACGATTAGTAGCTTTCAGTGTGTACTAGCGTTTCGTAGTTTGCTTGCAGTGTTGGCGATTTGTAATTTTCAGTAACTACTACAGACTAGTAGTTATCAGTCTTTAGACATCTTGTGGCCTGTTGCTCTGTTGAGTGTCTTGTGTGTAAGAACAGTGACGGTGTGTTGCTAAATCTTATTGCTGCCAATTGAGGCCGTTGACGTCGAATTAACCTTCGTGCAATTGCAAGGCAGTAGTTTTACATCTACAACTAATGATGGACCGCTTAAACAGCATATCAATGGACTATGACATGAAAATAAACATAAAGAAAACAAAGGTCATGAAGATGAGTAAGAGAGGGGAAGAAACAATAAACATCACATTAAATGGGGAAGAAATAGAACAGGTGAAGAAGTTCTGCTATCTGGGAAGTGTGGTTACAGAGGATGCAAGGTGCCATGTGGAAGTGAAAAGAAGAATAGCTATGGGAAAAGAGGCATTCTACAAAAGAGGGGAGCTCCTCAGAGGCGGTCTAAACAGGAAGCTGAAGAAGAGAATGGTAAAGACACTAGTGTGGAGTGTTGTCCTATACGGCTCTGAGACATGGACAATGAGGCAAGAAGACATAAAACGACTGGAGGCCTTTGAGATGTGGATATGGCGCAGAATGGAGAAAATCAGCTGGGTGGAGCGAAGAACGAATGAGGAAATCTTACAGCTGGTGGAAGAAAGAAGATCACTGATAGGCACTATACGGGGGCGGCAGAAGAAATGGATAGGACACATCTTAAGGAGCGACACCCTACTAAGAGACATCATTGAGGGAAGAATGGAGGGGAAAAAGATGAGAGGTAGGCCAAGAACAATGCTACTGGACTGGATGTTGGCAGAGGAGGGATACAGCGGACTGAAAAGAGAAGCGGAGAACAGAGAAAAATGGCGTCGTTGGACATACGAACCTGCCTGAGGGCAGAGAACGTGAAGAAAGAAAAAAAAGTTTTACATCTAACAATTGGATCGATGCAGAGTTTAACGACATCTTATGGCAAGAAAAGCCGTTGATGTCGACAGAAGTTATTTTTGACAGTTCTCATCATTCGTATGGCTAATACAGCCTAATAATCAAATTCTAAACTTTTTTGAACGCTTGCCATTCTGTAAATGTTTGTTCATCAAGTGGAAACTTATCTGTCGTGGATTGGATTGGATCCACAGTTTAACGGCAGCTTATGACAACATAGGCCGTTGCCGCCGACAAAGATTATTTTTGGCATGTTACATTAAATTGGGTGTTCCTCAAGGCTCTGTCCCTGCTCTTCATTCAGCTGATATTCCCTCTCTTTTCCCACGCTGTGGAGCTGCTGGTCATCTCTACGGATGATACAGAAGCATTTCGTCCATGGGTCTTCTTCATCCCAGCTGCACTTATTAGAATATATTCAATACCTTTCTAATTCTCTCCACTCCTGGATAACATCAAACCGTCACTCTCTTAACGCCTCCAAAATCCCCAAAGTTCTGAAATATTCCCGCACTACATTTTTTCTTCAGCTGTATACGTGATCTGTGTGTTATGCCAGATAGCTCTCTTTCTTTTAAAGATATCATCTCTAACCTTACACATTCTTCGTATTTTCATTATAAATAGCGTCTTAGAGTTGTTCGACGTTCTGTCTCGTCATCACCAGGCTGGTTCACTCTGCCATATGCTACCGAATTGACTACTCTAATTCCTTTCTCAGCACTCTTCCCAAGTTCGTCTTTCAACGCGCCAGCCGCCAAATTAATAGCAAGCCTACCACGCTACTCTCACATTTCTACCTTCATGTTAGAACAACTGCACTGGCAGATTCCTCTCTGCACGCATTAAATTCAAAATCCTTAATTTGGTCTTCAAGGCACAACGGGGTCATGCACTGAAATATCTACCTGAGGTATCTTTCAACCTCTTCGCATCGTCCACTCTATTCTTCAAATAGACTTGATCTTCTAGTTAAGTAAGTAAGAAAGTAAGTAAGTAAGTAAATATATTCTTTATTAAAACCAATTGCATACCCGCACTCTGGTGTACATACATCTTAACAACAATCAACAGTTAATATCAATACGAGTACAACATTCTAACAATAAACGTCTTTCGCTGTAAATTATCTGCAAGAGGTACACAATGGTCGTGCGATCGCGGTCGCAGGGTATATTGTTGGGGCTTTTTTGGTGGAAGTAAACTATGCATTTTTGTTGTTGTTCCTCAAACTAGAACAGCTATAGCTCAGTCCCGGTCCTTTACCTCAATTGGTCCCTCCCTTTGAAATTGCCTGCTCCATCTACTCGCTATCAAATTCTAGCTGGTAACTCCTCCTCCTTTGCTTTTCTCAAAACCTATTTCTTCTCTT
This sequence comes from Aporrectodea caliginosa, assembly GCA_020284085.1. Taxonomy (NCBI): domain Eukaryota; kingdom Metazoa; phylum Annelida; class Clitellata; order Crassiclitellata; family Lumbricidae; genus Aporrectodea; species Aporrectodea caliginosa. The sequence continues at coordinate 581,006 of JACEVL010000898.1, forward strand.
GTGGCTGCACTGGGAGCGCCTCTGAACGGTTCACCCTACTAGTGCTTTATGAATGCTTGAACACAATACAAAAGTTTACTACTCTTAAACAGAAGCCTATTCTTGAATGCCTGTACAGACCACAGCGTCCTTAATTAAAAATTAACTATCTATGTAACTTAGTTGCAAATTCCTATTACGTTAAATTGTCAAGTAAGGTGGGGTCAACATTAACGGGCAAAAAAACGGCAAAAAACACGCGTCATTCATAACAAATTAAGACTTGATTTAGACACCTTTAAATGGCGTAGTCCCACTTTATTTAAGTCTTATTTTCGTTCAGTCTTCATGCTCTATCGTTATCAGGATCCAATCCAATCTTCATGCTCTGGAAAAGGTGTGGGTAAGAGTAAGCTTCAATTTGAGAGTTAGAAATGATTCAATTGTAAGAATAATTTTACGAAAATAATAATAATTCTAAAAGCATTTATGTAGCGCCACTATCTTAAAGCTCAAGTCATATAACTCTCTTTTGCATATCTGTTCCATTCTGGTTCTCTTTATGCCTCACATTCTCATGGAGGCGCTATAAAAAAACCTTAAGATTGCAAAGCTCCAATTACAAAGTTAGGTTGGTATTGGTCAGAGACAGAAACACAGAGCTCCTTCCTATGATGTATTTCAATGTGACGAAGTAGTGAAAATGCTATTCTCCCCTCGATAGGGAGCCAGCGGATAATGCGTCTGTGTATCCTCCGATATGTGTGAGAATTAAGGAGATCGGCCGGTAACTGGGCAACACAGCCGAGAGCGGATTGCAGCTGGCGGATTCTGAGCTTCGGCAAGGATGGAATAACAATAGTCGAGGAAACGAATGTATGCGGTTTCAGCAGCGTGAAACGACCATCTACGCAGCTGATAGTAATTTGTAATTGTAAATATACGTGCTTTTTATATAGCGCCAACTTTACACTCACCTCTTTCAAATTGCTTGTCCACCATAAGCGGACCGATCTTCCGGATAATGACCTGATTGCTCTGGTAAGATTTGCTTCCAGAGCGTTTAAGTGTGAATCGCACTAATATATTGAATTTAGAAATGTATTACTGCTTTTTGCCATCCTTAAAGGTATCTCAGAAGCCGTGTTTTTTAAAACAGAATTTACGTATTCCAGAGCATTATAATTATGAACTTCCTTAGTGCCGTTGTCTAAAGCACAAGCCAAAAACGACGCCCCATCAGAGCCAATCCAAAATCAGGTCGGTATCTTGAAGATCAGTCGAATGAGACGACGAGGCTGCAAATGGTGGATAAACGGTTTGAAAAGGTAAGTGTTAAATTGTGAAAGAACTAGCCAAAGCGAAACTGTTGGTAATATTAAGTATCGAGCGAAAATACCACTAACATACAAGGGACGGTTTAAACACCTTTAAAACCTATTTTATTGACATTATATGAATTCTATTTCGTTAAATATTATCAATTATGCTTCTCCATTCTTTTAGACTTTGATAGAGCTTGTAATAAGTTGCTACTGTTATGGAAATATCAAGTAACGAGCAAGAAGATGGCTCACCGCACTGCTTTATGAGCCGAGGCAAAGAAAATTAGATCGCTAACACCACAGCCTCCCGCAAATGAGCAATGCCACCTTCTAAGTATTAGATTTCTTCTAAAACTTAAATAATTGAATTCGTAGTAGTAGTATTGGCCTGCACTCTTTGGCCTCACTTTGTATTGGTTTGGCCTGTACTCTATCGGTTTGGTTATGGCTTGTACTCTATCGGTTTGGCCTGTACTCTATCGGTTTGGCCTGTACTCTATTGGTTTGGGTACTCTATCGGTTTGTTTGGCTTGTACTCTAATCGGTTTGTTTGGCCTGTACTCTAATCCTTGGCCTGTACTCTATTGGTTTGGCCTGTACTCTATCGGTTTGTTTGGCCTGTACTCTAATCCTTGGCCTGTACTCTATTGGTTTGGCCTGTACTCTATCGGTTTGTTTGGCCTGTACTCTAATCCTTGGCCTGTACTCTATTGGTTTGGCCTGTACTCTATCGGTTTGTTTGGCCTGTACTCTAACCGTTTGGCCTGTACTCTATCGGTTTATTATTATTACAGTGGTAGTTAAACAGTAAACAAGCAAGTGTGATATAGGCCTACATTGTGAATTGTCGGCAACGGCCTTTGATGCCATAAGGCGAAGTTTAACCTCCGAATAATAATAATGTAGTTTAACGTTGTTAGAGCAATCAAGTTTTATGTATGAAACGTCGTTAACGACCGATGTTTCCGTGAGATGTCGCTACAGTGTGCAAGCGCCAGGAGAGAAAGGTGATTCTTTTAAGTCACTGGTTGCCACAAGATGTCGTGAATATTGTGAAATATCGACGAAATCTGGTGGCCGTAACTCTCGTTTAGTCCACAAACATTTTGGATAACTCGCCTTGAGTTACTAGCCCTCTCTCCTTCCCAGTTCCGTAGACGTCTTAAGACTTTATTGTCCCTGATGCAGGCACTGATGCAGGTCGAGAGCGCTGCTGATTTAGAGCGGCGCTATATAAATGTTCGATTACAATTACAATAAATTAAACACCTTTAAAACGGGTCTCTTCTACGATATATAAATGTACAATCATCAAACGCACGCATATCTTGTTCCGGATACGTGATGACGTTGACTGTACATAATATTGTAACCGCTCTTCTAGCCGTAAGATGTCGATAAACGCTCGGTACTAATCGCTTGCAGCTAAGGTTAAGAGAATAAGTGAAGTAAAGTAATGGAGGGAAATGCATGTTATGACATGGTAAAGAGCCGCAATGGAATTCATACTATCGACAGCGTTCGATAGCGTAGATAATCCGCCAGCGCCGTCTTTCGAGTGGTGCCAGTCACAAGCCTGGATAAAGAAGGAGGGCTATGTCATGACACAGCGTCGTCAAACAGCAAACTTCCCACGTAGTCCAAAATACACATAACGTTACAATGTCAAGAAAGGTAGGGTCAACGTTATTGGGCCTCGTAACCGCAAAATAAACACGTGATATACACAACAAAATTTAGACTTAATTTAGATACCTCTAAATCGTTTCGTTCAAGTTTATTTAAGGCTTATTTTCTTTAATTTTGCAGGTGGTCTTCGAAAATGAAAGGATAAGCTTTGGTTCAAGAGTAATAACGATACAATTGAAAGAATATTTTTAATTAAATTATTAAAGAATTTGTGTAGCGCCACTTTCGCAATGCCCAAGGCTCGGGTCGATAGACGCTGTTCGTATGAAATGGAAGGGTAAGTACGGCTGATGATTAGTTTCTGGTAAACGACACTGTGTCATAGCAAAGAAGATCAACGTCGCCCTCCTGCTTTCTCCAGACTTGGGACTGGCACTACGAGAGTATGGAATGTGGCGGAGTTACTCGATTAACCGTCATAAACGGTATCTATTCAAGTTAGGACTGCTGTTTACAGAAGTCTTTAAATGGTATATTGAAAGTTGTCCTGACGGCTCTGGCCACTTCTCCCGTCGTCTTCAGATTTTCCTTCTACCCTCAGGGATCCAGATCATCACTTGGCTCGCTTTTCTACCCTTCTCCAAACGAACCACATACCCATTCATTCTCCATCTTCTCTACTCCCGTCAATGGTTTTATTGGCTATTTTTTTTTATAGCGCAATGAAACATGCAGAAATCTCCTCAACCACCAATCATGTGCCGCCTCCATGTTTTCTCTTTGCCACCGTCAACACTATGGCGTCATAAAGATGAATCCTGGCCTTTATACTGCATCTATTGTTCCTCCGCATCCGTTTGTTATATATTTTACTATAGCGGAAAGCCTCTGGCGATCTCGCGGTCATAAGGGTGTAGTGCCAGTCTCAAGTCAGGAAAAAGGAGAATTGCTATTTAACGACTCAGCGTCGTTAAACAGCAAATTACATATTTATTCACAAATGTCCTTTACATTACAATGTCAAGTAAGATAAGGTCAAAGTGAACGGCCCTGGTAACCCCAAATAAACACTAATATTAAGACTTAATTTAGACACCTTTAAATCGCAACATCAAAGTTTATTTAACGCTTATTTTATTGACCCGTCAGCTGCTGCTTACATAAATTAAAGAGTACGCTTCAGTTTAAGAGTAATAAACTTTTCAATTGCAATAATAATATTTTAAGAAAATAATAATAATTATTCAAGAATTTATGTAACGTCGCTGTCACAATACTCAAGTCATAGGTCGATGGTCGCTACAAAGTGAAGACGTTGTTCGTATGAAAGCGATAGGTGAGTCCGGTAGAAAGCAGCTGGCACAGAGACCGAGAGGTACTGAGTTCGAGCCCCCGTTGGGCGGATTTGCTTTGTAGGCTGCTATTAGCGCCGTTGTATTACATGGCTGTCTGTTCTGTTAGTAGTTAAGATTTGAATTGCATAACATGTAAATGTACAGCGCAGTGCGTTTGTCAGGCGCTTATTAAAGAAAAGATATTATTTTTTTTATTATGAAAGCGATAGGTGAGTCCGGTAGAAAGCCAATGGTAAGAAGACACGGGAGTCGATTAGTTAGATACCTTTTAAATGTTGTCAAACGATGCTTTATATTTAAAAGGCGTGGAAAAAATTTCCGCCAACTCCGCCACTGTTTGCTTTCTGACAGTGCCAGTCCCAAGCCTGGAGGAGGAGGGCGACGCTAATGGTCTGTGTTACCACACAGCTATCGTTAAACAGAAAACCACCACCACAAATGTTTACCCCAATGTGTTGGCTAGTTGCTATTCAATGAAGATGTATTGTATTGTATTTGAACACTTGTTATAGCGCCCCTACCAGATTGCCCATTCAGAGGCGCTCATCACAAAGACGATTTGCTTTGCCTTCTTCCCTTACCCAGGCTTGGGACTGGCACTATCATGTACAGGAAGTGGCGGAGTAACCAACCAATCACCATACTTCTGGAATAACACAGGATGAACATAATAATTAAATGGGGAAGAATTCGACCATAATGGCCTATGTTCGGAATATGATTATTATAACCTGTTGCGAAGTATTAAAAAAGGTGTCCAGCCGCGTTGCTCGCTCAAGTAAATAAGTAATTAAGTAAGCTATTCTTTATTTAATCTTTTGCATAACCGTAATATGGTGCGTGCACATACATGTTGCAACATTAAAACATGAAACTGGCAGCCAACTGCCCAAAAAAGATGACCACAATTATTTCATCTCTAGGGTTTTATATCGGACCATTCGGGATGTTTAGATTTAACTCTCAATCTCACTATAGGTATAAACTTATAGTTTTTAATTTCATTACTTTCATTATCCCATGTAAACAAATTGCGGTATGTCTACTTAGTATTTTAATAAACGAAAGATACTAACAACGGCGCCCATCCCCAGCCTATGACATCAAAATCTCCATTAAAGAACAATTCTCGTACTGCTGCGTAAATTCAAAATTCACGTAGGAAACATTTCGAATCACCCTATCGCTGTGTTGGAGAACCTCCGCTGGGACAGTTTTCTCTGCCCAAATACCTTGAGGGGTCGTACACCCCAATTATAGTCATCGACCGGCCATTGCTCCGTCTGCAGAAATTTGCAATTACAATTATAATATTAATAATAAGCTTTTGTCTCCCCGATTTTCCTATTGAATGGCTACTTGTTGAACACTTATGATACCATGCTCTAATGTATAACCTAAAAAATCCATCAACTCAATGTTTAACTGTAAAATTCTTTAAGTTAAAAATTAATGGTTGCCTTAAATTCCCGTATTGACTTTGTAAATGAACTTGCCGAGTCTTTAATGGGCCTATTTGACCTTAGTCGGCTGAATCATTGACCTGCATAAAATTTATTTTGTTCAATAGTTACAATTATGATACTTGCTTAGAATAAATATTATGTTGCTGATGATGTTTGGATGGTGAGGGGATAGACATTACTGAACGCGAATGACGAACTGTACGTAATTATAGGCTTAAATGTAATAATTTTAAAGGTGTTTAATTTTCAGCTGAATTTCCATCTAGTAGCCTGCAGCCTTTTTCGACACATCGTGACTTTGTCACATCATACATTACTAATATTACAAACATTTTTGACGGGTGCAAGGTCAAACAGAAATGCGAATCTGATGGGTGGTTGGTCAGTTGCCAGATGAAGAGTTGTTAGATATCCAGATGATCGACAGCTTACGAGAAGTAATGAGTTTTGAGACCTTTCTTAAAGGAAGAGAGAGTTCGTGCATCGATTCCATTCCTTGATGCAACAAGATGCAATGCACGAGAGACAATGACAGTGCGACATCGAGGCTCAATGTAAACTCCATAATCGAAGATATCAAACGTACCGAGATAATAGTGGTAAACAGTGGTTTTCTTTGAGATTTCAATAATATTATTGTGAATTGTAAGCGGAAATAATTTCTATCGCTCTATTTCAAACGAAACTCTAAATATCGCTCGCGCCTCGAGAACACAAATCATGAGCGAAATAATTGAAAATATTTTAAATATGATAGACAAATTTTAACATATTTTGTCAAGACAGTTACATGATCAAAGGAAAATACTGTTTGGGCACAACATTGTTGATTACTTCAATTTTCGTTACCGTACCTTCCTTTATCCAGACTGGCACTATCATGAACATTGTACAGGCAGCATTGTATTGTATTGTATTGTATTGTATTGTATTGTATTGTATTGTATTGTATTGTATTGTATTGTATTGTATTGTATTGTATTGTATTGTATTGTATTGTATTGTATTGTATTGTATTGTATTGTATTGTATTGTATTGTATTGTATTGTATTGTATTGTATATATCAAATTATATAGCGCCTCTTGCAGTGCACACCAATCAGAGGCGCTCCCAGTGCGAAAGACCCAGAGAAAAGAACGATGTCTTGAGGCAACGAAAAGAGACACTTGGCCCACCAGTTAATAAACAGGAACATGTCAAAGGAGAAAGCAAACGCAGTGGCGGAGTAATCACCGTTCGTATTAAATAACACAGGATGAACATATAAAACTATTGGGAAACGATCGAACATTCCGCCTGTGTTCGAAAATGAGTATTATAACCGGTTTCGAAATGTTAAAAAGGTGTCCAGCCGCGTTGCACGCTCAAGTAAGTAAGTATATTCTAATAAGTATATAGACACCTTTGAAATGGTTCTCGTCTAAGATATAATATGATGATCAGACGCTTGCATATTGCGTTATTAAGATACCGCGTGGAAACGTTGACTGCAGTTGTCAGATGTTGCTAAACACTCGATACTAATCTCCAGATCTTCATGGGTCTCTTATTTGCTTTAAGGTTAAGGCAAGATGAGGCATCAGAGGTTTTCTTGAAAGGTTAAGGCAAGTTCTGGTTCATGGAAGCTTTGCAAATCTGGGTTCCTCAATCTGGAACTGGCTTGAATGCAATCTGCGACATGAGCTTCTTCTACTTTCCATGCATCTATTTCGCAAACGGTTGAAGACCATTCTTTTCGATAGTGGCCTATTGCAATCAGGTTGACAGCATTTCGAATGAGCCTTCTCATAGAGGCGCTATATAAAAGAGAAATTACAATTACAAAATTACAATTACAAAATTATAATTACAAAGTTAGGTTACCATTGAACAGAGACTGTAGCACAGAGCTCTCTAGGATGTATTTCGTTATGAAGAAGTAGTTAAAATGTTATTCTCCCCTCTACAGGCAGGGAGTCAGTGGAGTGTGTTTCTTGTTGTTTTATGTGGCTCAGATCGCACGCTAGGTCACAGAAGGTTCCGAGATATGTGATTATTACGGAACCATGACCAAGCCATAATCAGGTCAACATCCAGAAGATCAGTCCTCAGATACAGAGTCGCTTTTGCCGGATAAGCAATTTGAAAAGGTAAGTCTTAAATTGTGAAACAAATAGCAAAAGTGACTTTTTCAGCAGTACGCAGAGGTACGGAAAGCGAGCTTGAAAATCTTGGCCCAGCACTGAGATGGGATATCAGGTAACGAGCGAGAATATGGCTCACCGCTATACGTTATGTGCCGAGGCAAAGAAAATGAGGCCGCTAATACCACAGTCACGGTAGCCTCCAGACAATGAGTCGAAGTACCTTCTAATTTATTATTATGTCTGAAATTTTCGGAGTTAATAAAATTGACATCGAATGATGGCTTATATATATCATCGTAGAGACACATTTTAAGGTGTTTAATTTGAACCTGAATGCCTTGTATTAGCGCCTAGACTCTGGTGACATCTGGTGAACTACTTTTCTACATATTACATTAATATTGTTTTTCGTAAATTTCTATCGCATGAATTTTAAATAACATTTTGATTGTGAATTATAGGATGAAAAGTACTACTACCGTGTTTCTCAAATTTACATTTCATTTGACAGTCTGTCATGTGACTCATCTGTACAGCTGTTGTCTGCTTGTTTTGATGAAGTACAGTCCTGGATGGCATCCAATAAACTCCTTCTTAACCCATCAAAGACTGAATTTCTGTTACTTGGCACTCCACAGCAACTTAAGAAATTTGATGGGCTTAAGTCATTGAAACTGGGTGACTCAATTGTTGAGCTGGCCGATGCTGCACGCAACTTAGGCGTTGTCTTTAATTCTACCATGTCTCTCACTGGCCATGTAAACAGTATTTGTAAGGCATCCTATATGTTCATTCGTGATATACGCAGAATTAGGCGTTATGTGCCCATGTCTGCAAGAATATCTCTTGCAAATGCATTGGTTTCCAGTCGCCTAGACTATTGTAACTCACTTCTTACTGGTATCAATAAATCAAACATACTGAAGCTGCAGAGGGTTCAGAACTCTTTGGCTAGAGCCATAACTAATACATCCAAATATGAACATATAACCCCTCTGCTTAAATCTCTGCATTGGCTTCCTGTTCATGAAAGAATTCGTTTCAAACTGGGGCTCATAGTTTATAAAACTTTGAACTCTAGCCAACCACAATATTTAAAATCTGTTCTTATTCCTCTGACTTATCATTATTCAATGAGGTCATCTGATTGTCTTTGTCTGGTCATACCTAAATCAAGAACTGTTCTCGGTGAACAAGCTTTTTCGGTTGCTGGGCCTGCCTTTTGGAACTCTCTTCCTGTATCTGTGCGCTGTGCTCAGTCGCTTGTGTCGTTTCGTTCTCGGCTGAAAACTTACCTCTTTCAAATTGCTTATCCACCTTAGGCTGCCTCTCTGTCTCTTACGGACTGATCTTCTGGATGTTGACCTGATTACGGATTGTTTTGATGCGCCATCGGTTGATGCCTTGTGCATTAGACACCGGCGCAATAGAAGTTGCTAATTACATTACATTACATTACATTACATTACATTACATTACATTACATTACATTTCTCCAAGAGAGACTCAGAGAAAGCGTTTTCACACCTTAGCAAAAAGCCATGAACAACAAAATTAAATATGAATTCAAATACGGTATTTTATACCATATTCTGCCCTAGCTCTTATATAGTTAATAATTATAAGTAAAGGGAAGGGATGTACGGAGATGAAAGTGGTTGAAAGTAGGTGAGACTGCACTATATTGGATAAAATTGACACGCGAGATTAAAATTGTGAATTTTATATGGAAATAATTTCTTACCCGTCTCTTCAAGAGAACCTCTAAAGAATCACTTCCGAGTAGAGAACACGTCATGAGCGAAATAACTGAGAACATTTGAAATACGGTTGACAAATGCTAACATATTCTGTCATAACCGTAATTGATTAATGGAAAAAAATTGTTTGACGACAGATTGTTAATTACTTGAGATTTAGCCATAAAGGTATGCATAGCATAATTGAGCAGTTTTCACCTATAAAAGTAAAGAATATTCTCCATACTTTAAATGCAACGTGTGGCCTGGAAGGCCGTTTACGTCGGCTGTATATATTTTATATCCGACAACTGGCGCATACACTGATAACGGTTTTAATTCAGCGATATATATTGATTAATTATGATACGTTATAAAGGTGTCTATTTAAACCTGTATTTCTTACATTTATTTATTTAATCCAATATTTAACGACATCTTACAGCTACAAAGGCTGTTGACGTCTTTAAAGTGTTTGATGTATTTCAGTTCATTTTCTTGTAATGTTCTCATAAGTTTTCTTTCTCTTTTCTTGTCTTTGATTCCGTTTCTGATAGGATGTTGACATTTTAAAGTTTCTGACGGATTAAGTTCATTTTCGTATAATGTCTATCATCAGTTTTCTTTCTTTTTTCCCGACTTGGATTCCGCTTCTGGCAGGCGTTCCACTCATTTTTTTGTGACCAAACAGGCTCTTTTGATAACTATTTTCTCCTCAATCTTATTAACAATGTTTTATAGAATATCACATTCATCTATCTAAATTACCATCAAACTATCAAAATTACAGTTACAGGCGATGTTCAATATTCATTATCCATCAATCATAATATATGCAGATTCAGCCATCAATTTCAATATGACAATCAAAGCATCAATATTATTCAATGTTGGTTTTATGTATTACAAAATTAGCTCGAAAATTGAATCCTATTCATCAACATACACAAACCAATTTTTACTCAAAAGTTAACGACATTTCGTATCGTGGTAAAGAGATATATAACGGGGTTCAAACAATCGACACTGTTCAATAGGTTGGATTCTCCGGCACTACATTTATCGGCTGGTGCCAGTCTCAAGCCCGGATAAAGGAGGAGGGCTTTGTCATGGCACAGCGTCGTTTTAAAGGAAACTACATACATGGTCGCATATGACCGTTACGTTACAATGTCAAGCAAGGTAAAATCAATGTTAATGGGTCTGGTAGCCGCAAAATAAACACGCGACATTTTTAAAAATGTGGACAACTTAGACACCTTTAAGTCGTGCAGTCCAAGTTAATTTAATGCTCATTTTCGTTCAATCATTATAATCTCATTCAGGAGATCTAAAAACAAAGATCCAGTTTCAGTGTATGTAAGAATATCGAAGAAAATATTAATAATTATTGAAGAAATTTCATAGCGCAACGGTTTAAATGTTCAAGTGATAGGTGGAAGGTCGCTAAAAAGCAAGGACTTTGTTCGTATCAAAGCGAAAGGTAAGTCCGGTAGAAAGTCAATAGCAAGAAGACCCGGTTAGATGTAATATGTAATGCTCATCACTTTGTGAGGTACTAAAAATGCTGCTATATCAAATGCCCTGATATAATTACCTTACCTTACCACAGCTATCCGGAAAAATGAGTAAGTAGAATCTCTTTAATAGGTACAATAGGTTGTTTTCTGTACAAGGAAGATGTGTCGTAATGAGGATGATTAACGTCACCCGCCTCCATTTCGAAGCTTAAGTCTGGCACCACCCCAGTATGCGTCATTGGCTGAGTTGCCTATACAAGGTTCATTACTGTTTTATAGCCCTGTGTCGCCCACTTCTTTTCCCACGCTTCAGACTGGCACCCACCCCACTGTATACATCAGCCGCGGAGTTTAGTTCATAAGGTTAGCTACTGTTTAACGGCACTGTGTCATAGGAAAGATTATTAGCGTCGCTCTCCTTCTTTATGCAGGCTTTAGACTGGCACTACCATTACTCACCGTTCGTTTGCAATTACATGGAATCAGCTTGGATCAACATCTATCAAACATTAACTATTCCTTATAAAAATCTAATATTGTAATTGGTTTGGCAGTGTTAAAAAAGGTGTCCAGTTGTGTTCCATGATTAGCAATTCTCGTTCTGCTGCGTTAATTCACAATTAACATGGAAACATTTTCGCATCACACTGTCATTGTTTTCGACGACCTCCGCTGGGTCAGTTTCCTACGTCCAAATGCCCTGAAGGGTCGTACACCCCAATGAAACTTTCATCCGGCCATAGACCTTGTCCAGGCAGGCATCCACAGTGGCCTAGATTGATGGTAGCCCTTTTATTGCGCAAGATTGTTAAGGAGTATTATTTTAGTTTTGCTAGCGGAGCAGCACAAGCAGAGAGACAGCAGGAATATAAAGACAGACAGACAGACAGACAGACAGACAGACCGACAGACCGACGGATAGAAACAAAAACTTTTAAACATAGTTAGGTTAAGAATTGGACTGTTTAATTATTATTAAGGATCCTGAGTGGCCGAGTGGGTTGGTAGCCTGCACGTCACGCCGGCGCCCCGGGTTCGCTTCCTGGTCGGGTCGGTTTATCAGAGATTAATTTCTCGGATCTTTACTGCGGGTGGCTCGGTCGCATTATAAACGTGGAGTACAATACAACACACAATACAACACATCACAATACAACTGGGGCGCGGTGGTTTAGGGTATGTTCGGTGCCTTGCAGCTGGAGGGTTGCGGGTTCGAATCCACCTCAAAGTCGCCGCTTAGGGACCCTGGGCAGTGGGCAAGTCCTTCACTCGCAATTGCTCATGCGCTTCGGCGTGAAACTCCGATTCAGCGTTCGCGCAGTAGTGGGGAGCGCCTCTGAATGAGAAATCTGGTAGGGCGCTATAACAAGTGTTCAAATACAATACAATACAATACAATTGTTACCATCATCATCATCATCATCATCATCATCATCATCATCATCATCATCATCATCATCATCATCATCATCATCATCATCATCATCATCATCATCATCATCTTTACTATTATTATTGTTGTTGTTGCTGTTGCTACTATGTAAAATGTCATCTCAGCAGAGCTAAGAGCAGAGAACGGTGGCAGTGTCCCGTAGAGGCGGATGGCGTTCCCCCGTTGAAGCGCCACGGAGATCCGCTGGAATAGGGTATGATGACTCCCTTAGATCATCAATTGCGTCGCTTGTCCGTCTTCCCAACTCAGAAACGAACTGCAGTCCCTCCCAAGTGCCACCAGTTTATAAGGCGACCGCTACCAAAGCCTGTGTGATGTTGGAATATTTGACCCTCTTGGACATACAGTAGCTGCGTATTCTGCGGCTTCGCCAGCTCCAGTAGATGTATGGCCAAGATGAGACGTGGCGTAGGTGTCGGGCACTGTCACACCCCATGCAGGACATCGTCCACGTGACCAAGGGATCAGCGTGACACCGTCTGGCCGCTTTCCATCTTCTCTTGACATGCCGAGGGGTTCTTTCTGTAGCTTCAAAATCCCTCCAGTATAATTATTCTTAGTCTAGACACCCTTAAATATCTTAAAACAAGTTTACTTAAATTCCATTTTCTCGATTATTTCAGTTGTCACGAGTTAATGATGAGGAATTGTCCACTAGATGACTCTCACACTCGATATGAGTAAGATCGTCACAATTTTTAACGCCAACACTTCCCGTATTCTGGTAGGGCCAAAATTAAAAAAGGATAAAGGAGGAGGGCGTCGTTAACCAGCAACTAAAGAGGCCCAGTTAATTTTTTTCAAATGACTTCAATCTAGGGTATTTAATAAAACGATCCTACAAGAACTTCTTTGCTATAATATCATTATAATGCTCAGAACAGTCGATGTTCAAAGCAAAGAGAGAGTTAGCCCGAGCAAGAGAAATCAGCACTCAGTGTCACAACACGATTTTAAAAATATATAGTTTAAATTTGAAGCTTGTTGTAGGTGTCTAATTGTCGTTTTCATGATGCGGAAGTTTTTCACATTGATTAACGGATGGATCGAGAGTTTAGCGACATCTTATGGCAACAAAGGGCATTGACGTCGGCTGAAATTATTCTGAACCGTTCTCAACTTTCTGATGACACAATACGACCAATTAACTGTTTTGGTTAATGCATCCATAACAAAACGTACTAACTTCCAAAACCTCTTAATGGTTTGGGAGTTTTGCCATAGGCTAACTATCTAAATCAATCGGCTTTTATTTTAAAAACTAAAGCATGAAAAAGCGACACCTAGCAGTTACGCTAGCGTCTTTTGTACTAACTGACAATGCTTGATTTAGTGTGTCAACGGTTGATGCCTTATGTATTGAACGCCAGCACAATGAAATTATTTAAGAATACAGAGGGAACATTAGGGCAGAAATTCTTCAGTGCAAGAGTTAGCCTATAGATTCGTGTAATAGTTTGGATGATAGTACTGTCTCAGTGGACACTGTCGCGGCTTTAAAGAGGAAGCTAGGGAAAATTGGGTATTAAGCGTTACAGGTTAATGGTTCTAACACAGACTAAACGTCTTCTGAACCACTTAAAACCCTTGTTATATGTTATGTTATGTTATGTCATGTTATACGATAAGATAAGATAAGAATATTCTTTAATTGACCAATTGCTATCCGCATTTTGGTGTACAAACATCGTAATAAGAATACATCAATACTTACGAAGATCAAGACAGTCAAATAATTCTAAAATTATGTTATGTTAAGTTAATAGAAGTTACGGATTACACTTTCGATTACGACTACATTAGGTTGTAGTTGGCTATGAGCATCGCAGTTTTATAGACATCTTACGGTTGCAACGGCCTTTGATATTAACTATTCATCGAACGGAACTAAACCGCATACATACATAATCCAATATTTAACGACATCCTATAGCTACAAAGGCTGTTGACGTCTTTAAAGTTGTTGATGTATTTCCGTTCATTTTCTTGTAATGTTCTCACAAATGTTCTTTCTCCTTTCTCGTCTTTGATTCCGTTTCTGATAAGATGCTGACGTATTTAAAGTTTCTGACGATTTAAGTTCATTTTCATATAATTTCTATCAACAGTTTTCTTTTTCTTTTCTTGGCTTTGATTCCGTTTCTGATAAGATGTAGACGTATTTAAAGTTTCTGACGGATTAAGTTCATTTCCGTATAATGTTAATAACTGTTTTCTCCTCAATCTTATTAACAATATTAACAATATTTGATAGATACATATTATTTGATTTGATACATATTAAAGTATTGTATCTCCGTTATGTTTGGCCCATTGGCTCTTTTTATTGTAATTCTTTTTTAACATCTTTTTTTTTCATTTTTTCCTTTTTCTCCTTTTGTTTCTTTTTGGTGGCTATTTCAGCTCTTTTTTGGCTATATCAGCTCTTTTTTTGGCTATATCAGCTCTTTTTTTGGCTATTTTAGCTCTTTTCAAATATGTTTACAAAGTTATTAACAGTACTTCTTTAAGTTTTCTAAAATAACATGTAATGCTATTTGCAAACAGAAATTCAGCACAGATGTGTAATATATATACATGTATTATATACACATTTTATTTTAACATACATCTATTTACAAGAATGCATGTTAACAATTATTTACATGACAGAATACTTAATTAAACATTTCATTAAACATTTTCCTATGAAACAATGTAATATCATTAGAAAATGCAATGAAATAATGAAATGACCATTAATCACACATATTTTGTGTTTATTGGTATTTTAATCATAGGGAATGTGTTCAACTATATGTTTGTAATAGATTTGATCTTATACTAATATTTATATTTTTTTACTAATATTTATATTTACTAAACCGCATTTATTTATTTATCCAATGTTTAATGACATCTTTTAGCAACAAAGGCCGTTGACGTCTTTAAAGTTTTTGATGCATTTCAGTTCATTTTCGTGTAGTGTTTTCATCAGTTTTCTTTATCTTTTTTCCGTCTTGGATTCTATTTCTGAAAGGATATTGACGACTTTAAAGTTTTTGACGTATTTAAGTTCATTTTCGAATAATGTTTTTCATCAGAATTCTTTCTCTTTTCTTATCTTTGCTTCTTTTCTGACAGGAAGTTGCAACGATGAAATTTGACAGGTGGTTGTTCTTTTTTTCTCCTTTTTTCCTTCTTTTTTGATATTAAAAAGAAACAAAATTAATCTTCTAGCCGTACAGGCTTTTCATTAATTTTTTGGCGACCATATAGGCTCTATTAATAACTGTTTTCTCCTCAATTTTAATCTAACTTAATTCTTATTCCTAATTACAATATTTGCAGAGCATCACATCTATCTCTCTAAATTAACATCAAGCTATCAATTTTTACATTTACGCCGTCATCCCTATATATAGTCAACTGAATCTATTTTAAAAGGTGTCGAAACACAAGTTACAAAGTTCATCGTTTGCTTTCTTTAGTTCGTGTTTAACATTGCTGTGTCAAGATAAAAATGATTTGCATCGCAATCCTCCAAATCTAGTCTTTGGACTGGCACCACCAGAGTACGGGAAGTGGCGGATTTGTTCGGTTCATCGTCGTAAACAGTGTCTACAATAATCCAATTAAGGGTTGCTGGTATTTTACACAGCTTTTAAACACGACCTGTTCGTTCCTGTATTTATAACGCGTACACAATAAATAACATCATATTTTTCTATCTATGACGCTTAGATATAAACCTAGAGGAACTTGCATATTATTTGTATCATTTGTAGTAGTAGTATAGTAGATCAAAGTCAATCGGAGACTGAAATTTTACTGAATCAAGAAATTCCAACTGTTAGCGATATAATTACATCATCAGCACCGTAAGTACAACTGAATAACGTTGTGAAACTGCCTCTTTTATACCGTAGTTAAAGACCATTTAAAGGTGTTTAGTTATTGCGCTGTATTTCATGTTCTCGTAACTGTTTAACGACATCTTGCGTTTTGTAGGGTAACTGAGCAGCGTCTCCTGTGTTCACCGACATCCCGGCTTTTATCAAGAACTAACTGGCGTTAGTGCAGATAGTGACAATACCAAGCGTGAAGAAAAGAGGCGGGCAGTTTATCGTGTTTGACTGAGGAGTGTAAACTAAATTATGCGTTTATGATAGACTATTAGCATCTAAAGAAGATACGTTAGTATGAAATAGTAGTAGAACTGATAGTATTAGTAGCAGTAATTATAATAACGATGATGATGATGATGATGATGATGATGATGATGATGATGATGATGATGATGATGATGACGATGACGATGACGATGACGATGACGATGATGATGATGACGCAGAGAGACATAAAGACAAACAGACGAACACAAAGGCAGACACATACACAGAAGCTTCGAAAATGTTATACTCCCGTACCTCGCCCCACCGACGGGGAGTTGGTGAATTGTGTGTCACTTGAAAATGTTAACCCAATGACGACGAATATGTATTTTCAAATAAATGAATTCTAAAGGTGTTTAATTTCAACATGAATTCCATGTATTAGCGTCCAGTTTCTGGTGACATCTCGTGAATTACATTTCTACATCTAACATTAATATATTTAGCATAAATTTTTGATCACTTGAATTTAAACTGAGAGTTTAATTGTGAATTGTAGGATGCAAGGTATTTCTACAGCTTCTATGCAAGGGAAACTCCGAGAAGGCGTTTTCCCTTTAGCAAAAATTATGAACGACCAATGAATCTTATATCAGACTAGCATTTTTTACCCGGCTTTGCCCGGGGTTTCCCCATGCGTAATTTTATCTCTACCTTATATAGGCCTATTATTTGTTCCCCGGGCTAAATAATATAATAGTAAACGAAGCTCGATCGTGTTCCATTACAGCGCTCGTAATTTTTCGGAACGGAGCCCGTGTTTTATTTCGATTGCGCCTCGCGTGACGTGAGACAACATTTCTCTTACGTCACGCCGCTCAAGCGAGGTTAAAATATGCATATTAATGGCCTCCGTTATTGGTATTACGGGACCTCATAATTTTGAAGTTTAAAATGTCCATATATCAGCGTTTAAATAAAATTGTGAGCTGAAAATAGTCGCGTTGAAACAGACGTGGCGTAATAATGTTTCGTGCGATTTTTCAAATCGCTAAAGCGTTCCGTTTCGGAGCCTTTATAAACAGACAAACAAACATTCGGAAGGACAACGTAAACAAACTAAGACTTATATTATAAAATATGGTAGACATATTTTCTAACATATTCTGTCGTAAACGTTAGGATTAAGTTAATAATAAATAGTAGTTGTCAAAATGTTCAATTATTTCATGTTTAGCCACACAAGATAGCATAATTTGGAAGCTTTAATTAATAAATATAAAAATTAACATTTCCCGAGTTTTATAGAAAGTTGAGGCCATCAAGGCCGTAAACATTAACCATAAGGATCCTGAGTGGCCGAGTGGGTTGGTGCCCGCTCACCGCGCCGGCGCCCCGGGTTCGCTTCCCGGTCGGGTCGGATTATCAGAGATTAATTTCTCGGATCTTTACTGCGGGTGGCTCGGTCGCATTATAAACGTGGAGTACAATACAACACACAATACAACACATCACAATACAACTGGGGCGCGGTGGTGTAGGGGTATGTTCGGTGCCTTGCAGCTCGAGGGTTGCGGGTTCGGATCCACCTCAAAGTCGCCACGTACGGACCCTGGGCAAGTCCTTCACTCGCAATTGCTCATGCGCTTCGGCGTGAAACTCCGATTCAGCGTTCGCGCAGTAGTCGGGAGCGCCTCTGAATGGGAAATCTGGTTGGGGCGCTATAACAAGTGTTCAAATACAATACAATACAATACAATAACTTACCATCCCAAAAATCATTATGGAAACGTTTAACGTTCCTGTTTAAATATAGCTCATAGTTAAACCATTTTAAAGGTGTCTAATTATATGTAAATTGATCCTGATTATTTAACGACAAATCGTAGCCAGCGTGAAAGTTAAAAACTTCGCATTCCACGAAGACTTAGGGATACCAGCAATTATTCCCTTTCACTGTGTACCAGTACTGTGAATGCTGATGATTAGTAATTTTCAGCATTCCATGAAAGCCACTAAAACTCAGTATTCACTTAAACTTACTAATCGTTAAAATTTACTGGAAATTACTAATCGCATGTATCCACTGGACACTACTAATCGCTCACAGACGTTGCTAAACTATTACTAATTGCTCGCATTGGCTAAAAACTACTAATTCCTAATATTTCTAAGCATCGGTCGAAGTATACGGTGTTTTTGACTAGGAAATGTCGTCAAGTCATCGCTAAGAAATGTAGATCGAAATAGATACCTTTAAAACGTTTTTGTTTTAAGCTATATATACTATATCCGTGATTCGGAGCCCAATATACCATATAGGCATAAAGAAGTACAAATTAGTAGATTGAGACTTGGTGTTGCCATTACTAATAAAAAACTATTTCAAATGAAAAAGCACCCTAATGGGTTATGTGATACATGTGAGGTTACGGAAAGTATAGAACATATTCTATTGGAGTGTAAAAAGGAAAATATTTCAAATATTCTAAAAGATAAATGTAATAGTTATAAATCAGAATTTAATTTAAAATCTCTGCTTGATGTGGGATGTTTGCAGAGTGCAGTATATAATCTTGTTAAAATCATTAATAAAGGAAAAATACTATAATTATTGTCATAAATATTAGTATTAGTATCAGATCAAATCTATTACAAACATATAGTTGAACACATTCCTTATGATTAAAATACCAATAAACACAAAATATGTGTGATTAATGGTCATTTCATTATTTCATTGCATTTTCTAATGATATTACATTGTTTCATAGGAAAATGTTTAATGAAATGTTTAATTAAGTATTCTGTCATGTAAATAATTGTTAACATGCATTCTTGTAAATAGATGTATGTTAAAATAAAATGTGTATATAATACATGTATATATATTACACATCTGTGCTGAATTTCTGTTTGCAAATAGCATTACATGTTATTTTAGAAAACTTAAAGAAGTACTGTTAATAACTTTGTAAACATATTTGAAAAGAGCTAAAATAGCCAAAAAAGAGCTGATATAGCCAAAAAAGAGCTGATATAGCCAAAAAAGAGCTGAAATAGCCACCAAAAAAAGAAACAAAAGGAGAAAAAGGAAAAAAAAAAGGAAAAAAAAGATGTTAAAAAGAATTACAATAAAAGAGCCAATGGGCCAAACATAACGGAGATACAATACTTTAATATGTATCAAATCAAATAATATGTATCTATCAAATATTGTTAATATTGTTAATAAGATTGAGGAGAAAACAGTTATTAACATTATACGGAAATGAACTTAATCCGTCAGAAACTTTAAATACGTCTACATCTTATCAGAAACGGAATCAAAGCCAAGAAAAGAAAAAGAAAACTGTTGATAGAAATTATATGAAAATGAACTTAAATCGTCAGAAACTTTAAATACGTCAGCATCTTATCAGAAACGGAATCAAAGACGAGAAAGGAGAAAGAACATTTGTGAGAACATTACAAGAAAATGAACGGAAATACATCAACAACTTTAAAGACGTCAACAGCCTTTGTAGCTATAGGATTTCGTTAAATATTGGATTATGTATATATGGAGCCCAATATCATAAGCTTTCCTTCGAACAGTCGGTATTATAGTCGACGTCAATGGCCATTGATGCAACAATTCTATTGTATTTCGTTAACTGCATTGATCAGTAGAGCAGACAGAACACTGTTCCTTTACATGTGTTTGGTTTGATCGCTAAGTTATAATGTTTAGGTTCCAAAATATTACAGTTCTATCCTCTATAGCAAGTATCTGTATAATAGGCCTTAGCATTCTTGATATAAAGATACATTTAAACTCTCGGTATAGGCCAATTCCTTTTTTTTGGTTTATACGTGAAAACGTCTCAATCTTGTGTAAAAATCCTATGGCCAATTATGAAGCAATTAACAACTGCGTCAAATAAAGATTCGTTCGTGGAACGGCGTCGTTGAAGAGAAAGCGTTTCTTAACAGATATAATTACACATTTGAATTAAGTTACCTCAATTAACTCGATTTATTAATAGCAAGGTAAGGCTAATTAGGTATGTAATTCATTGTATGGAAGTTAGGCTACGGTAAAGTGAGGTATGGCGAGGTATGGAAGGTCTCAGTATAACTTAAGAATGGTAAGTTGAGGTAGGGGGCTGCAAGTTAAGATAAAATGCGACACGTTAGGTCTGGTATTGTATTTTATTCCATCAATCGAATTCAGTCTCTACTGCCTCAAGCTGGGAGTGCCAGTCTCAAGGGGCATAAGCGTTGTCGGGGTTCATTTTGCAGAATTATACATTGGTGATAATTATTCTTTTTCCCAAGGTAAGTATAATCCCTCAGGAGGCAAAAAATTGTACGTAGACGGTAAATATCATTTGGAAAGAACAACTACTACTGCTGCTGCTGCTGCTACTACTACTACTATTATTATTATTATTATTATGACTGTGTCTGTGCTGCGTAATTTCAAATATTTGAATTTCAGGCTACAATTCTGATAGAATTGTTTTAAGCAAACGCGATGTTTATGTATAGTTTAGTAATAGTTCGAAACTGATATTCCACATGTTTACTAATTTTTTATGTTTTAAAGAGATCTGGGATCTATAAAAAGCTACCTGTATAATTATGTGGATGCTATTTCTAGAATCGTTTTGTACGGGGTGGGGGCCCGTGGCGCTTTGGATAACATCTGGCACACAGACCGAGAGGTACCGAGTTCGAGCCCCCGTTTGGCGGATATGCTTTGTAGGCTGCTATTAGCGCCGTTGTATTGCAAGCTGTCTGTTCTGTTAGTAGTTAAGATTTCAATTGCATAACATGTAAATGTACAGCGCAGTGCGTTTGTCAGGCGCTTATTAAAGAAAATATATTATTATTATTATTATTATTATAATGTACGATATTAGGACTACGTCAACGGCGATTTTGCTAGTAAATTCCGTTAGACTGGGGGAAAATTGTCAATTAATCAGACTCTGAGTTTCACTTAAGACAACTCTTAGCTAGCATTTCTGCGTATTCATCGAAGGCGAGGAACAGCATCTAGCGACGATATGTCGATAATTCTGATCGAAGAAAAATTGGTTTAATTAAACACCTTTAGAACGTCCACACTGTACGACTTATAAACCCATGAATCGCAAGCATAATTAATGTCATTACAGTATAGCGTCCATCGCAATCTGCAATAATAGAAGAGAAAATGTCACAAAGTCCTGAAATCAACTTTTTAATGCTAAAGACTTATCTCGTTTCGGTAGGTTGCGCTGCTAAAATCTCATACGTTATGAAGATCGTAATAAACTGGACTCATTTCATTTCAGTAGGTGACGCTGCCATCGAACTTCAAGCTAGGAACATGGCCGCCCATGGATGTTGACTAGTTTCATTTCAGTATGTGGCGCTGCAAGCGCAGTATACGTGTTAAGTGAAAGCTCGGGGCGCGATAGTCTATATTGCCGTGCTGTCCTACCTGCAGCCCGTTATTTCTGTACATTTTCATATAATGAAATTATATGCAAGCAATTAATTAAGGAAATTCATTCGTATTTAATCCAGTTTAATGCTCACACGTTTTGAATTTTGGCATGTGACAATAGTTGCTATAATTAATAAATAATTTTATTATAACCCAAAATTCGTTTTAAATGCTAAAATTAACTCTATGTAAGGATACATGAAGGGCAGTGCGTATCCATTGTGCAGCAGTAGTAGTTTCAGTTTAACGACACTATGTGAATACAAAGATCAATAGCGTCTCCCTCCTCCTTCATCCAGTCTTGAGACTGGCAATGCCTGGCACTAGGGCACGGACGTTCACTGACGGGGTTATAAAGGAATTCCCCTATAGGCACATCTGTTCTCTTCAAAATAAGCGCTATCCGAGACCACTAAGACTTTAATTGAGAATGTTGAGATCAAAGTATTTCTACCGCGTCTTGGAAAATCCGCACAAACGCTGAACGACATAATTGAATATTGTTTCAAATAATGGTAGACATGTTTTCTAACGTATACAATACATTCTGTCGTAACCGTTGCACGATTTTTAAATATCTATTTGCCAAAATTGTTAATTGTTTCATATTTAAGCCCAACAGTTAGCATAGTAATTTTTTAGAAGCTTTAATTAAAAAGTGTCAAAATTAACATTTACAGAGTTCTACTGAATCTTGAGGCCATCAAGGCCGTTGACGTCAACCATGCTTCACTCTGACAATTAAGACCTATTAAAGACGATTGACGTTCCTGGTTATATATTGCTTATTGTTTAGCCATTTTAAAGGTGTCTAATTGGACCTAAATAGTTATTTATTCCTGGTCGGTAAAAGACATACTCTATTCTATTCTATTCTATTCTATTCTATTCTATTTTATTTACGGATTTATAAAGCGCCTCTCGCAGTACAACCTAATCAGAGGCGCTTCCAGTGCGAAGAGCCCTCCAAAAAAGAAAAGTCTTAAGAGAACGAGCAGAAACAGTAGTGCCACCAGAAAACATAACAGCACAAGTTATAGCAGGGAGGTCATTCCACAGCAAAGGGCCAACAGAGGCATAGGCACGATGTTGTGCTATGGCAGTCCAAGACCGAGGAACTAGAAGGTCATGATGGTCTAAAGAGCGGAGAGGACGTCCAGAGATAGCTGAGATAGGCCGTCTCATAAGATCACAGAGGTAGCGTGGAGCTTGACCCAAAAACGTTTTACAGGTAAGAAAGGGAATTTTAAACTAATCCGAGCAGTTAGAGGAAGCCAGTGAAGGTGCTCTGTCGTAAAAGTCGATATATGGGAGAATCGAGGAAGGTCAAATATTATCGTAGCCTAAGAAAGAGTATTTACTCTTAAATTGAAACTTATTCTTGAATGCCCTTACAGACCACAGCGTCCTTAAAAATTAACTATCTATGTAGCTGAAGACCGAAAAAGACTCGATAGACTTCTGCAGCGAATCAAGCATGCCGGATATCTTCCTCCTAACTCACCGGATATCGATCAGCTGGTGTGTGATGCTGACGCCAGTCTACTAAAGGCAGTGATAAGGAACGATGTCCATGTGTTACGTTCATTGTTTCCACCAATAATTACTCGTCATTATAATCTGCGGCCCCGGCCTCATGATTTCACTCTGCCGGATAGGGATTATCGAAATTTCATACCTAGAGTACTTTATGGTGTATTGGCTATACACTAATTTTCTTCAGCAATAGGTCTCAGTCACTAATACATTCCTAACCCTCTTATCTATTTGACTATATATTATTTTTTTTCTAATCGATATCCAAACTGTTGATTTTGTAATCTTGTTGCGTTTGTGTCAACGAGTTTTTGAAATAAAGGAATAGTAGTAGTAGTAGTTGCAAATTCCTATTACGTTAAACTGTTAAGTAAGGTGGGGTCAACATTAACGGGCCAAAAAAACGGCAAAATAAACACGCGACATTCATAACAAACTCAAACTTTATTTAGACACCTTTAAATCGCGTAGTCCCACTTTATTTATAGCTTATTTTCGTTCAATCTTCATGCTCTGGGACATGAGTGGGTAGAAGAGTAAGCTTCAATTTGAGAGTTAGAAACGATTCAATTTTAAGAATATTTTGAGAAAATAATAATAATTCTAAAAGCATTTATGTAGCGCCACCACTATCTTAAAGCTCAAGTTGTATGACTGTCTTTTGCATATCTGTTCCACTCTGGTTCTCTTTATGCCTCACATTCCGGAGGTAATCTTGTTTTTCCTCATCGCTACTGCCTCAATGCAACATGGCAGCTAAGCAGTGGTCAGCTCCTCATTCTGGAACTGGCTCCCATGCAATCTGCGACATGAGCTTCTTCTACTTTCCATTCTAGCTAATTGTGTTACTTGTAACCTGTTGCGTTCTGTCAACTGGATTATTTTGAAATTAAAAGAATATTGATTGATTGATTGATTGATTGATTGATTGATTGATTGATTGATTGATTGATTGATTGATTGATTGATTGATTGATTGATTGATTGATTGATTGATTGATTGATTGATTGATTGATTGATTGATTGATTGATTGATTGATTGATTGATTGATTGATTGATTGATTGATTGATTGATTGATTGATTGATTGATTGATTGATTGATTGATTGATTGATTGATTGATTGATTGATTGATTGATTGATTGATTGATTGATTGATTGATTGATTGATTGATTGATTGATTGATTGATTGATTGATTGATTGATTGATTGATTGATTGATTGATTGATTGATTGATTGATTGATTGATTGATTGATTGATTGATTGATTCCTCTCTTTCGCAAAATTGAAGATCATTCTGTTCGATCGTTGTCTTGTGTAGTCAGGTTGGGAGCATTTCGTAGGAGTCTTCTCAGAGAGGCGCTATATAAAAGAGAACTTAAGATTGCAAAGCTTCAACTACAAAGTTAGGTTGGTATTGGTCAGAGACAGAAACACAGAGCTCCTTCCTATGATGCGTTTCAATGTGGCGAAGTACCGAAAACGTCATTCTCCCCTCGATAGGGAGCCATCGGAAAATGCGTCTGTTGTATAATCCGATATGTGTGAGAATTAAGGAGATCGGCCGGTAACTGGGCAACACAGCCGAGAGCGGATTGCAGCTGCCGGATTGTGAGCTTCGGCAGAGATGGAATTACAATAGTCGAGGAAGCGAATGTATGCGGTTTCAGCAGCGTGAAACGACCATCTACGCAGCTGATAGAAATTTGTAATTGTAAATATACGTGCTTTTTATATAGCGCCAACTTTACACTCACCTCTTTCAAATTGCTTGTCCACCATAAGCGGACCGATCTTCCGGATAATGACCTGATTGCTCTGGTAAGATTTGCTTCCAGAGCGTTTAAGTGTGAATCGCACTAATATATTGAATTTAGAAATGTATTACTGCTTTTTGCCATCCTTAAAGGTATCTCAGAAGCCGTGTTTTTTAAAACAGAATTTACGTATTCCAGAGCATTATAATTATGAACTTCCTTAGTGCCGTTGTCTAAAGCACAAGCCAAAAACGACGCCCCATCAGAGCCAATCCAAAATCAGGTCGGTATCTTGAAGATCAGTCGAATGAGACGACGAGGCTGCAAATGGTGGATAAACGGTTTGAAAAGGTAAGTGTTAAATTGTGAAAGAACTAGCCAAAGCGAAACTGTTGGTAATATTAAGTATCGAGCGAAAATACCACTAACATACAAGGGACGGTTTAAACACCTTTAAAACCTATTTTATTGACATTATATGAATTCTATTTCGTTAAATATTATCAATTATGCTTCTCCATTCTTTTAGACTTTGATAGAGCTTGTAATAAGTTGCTACTGTTATGGAAATATCAAGTAACGAGCAAGAAGATGGCTCACCGCACTGCTTTATGAGCCGAGGCAAAGAAAATTAGATCGCTAACACCACAGCCTCCCGCAAATGAGCAATGCCACCTTCTAAGTATTAGATTTCTTCTAAAACTTAAATAATTGAATTCGTAGTAGTAGTAGTTTCAGTTTAACGACGCTGTGTAATTATAAAGATGATCAGCGTCGCCCTCCTCTTTCGTTCAGGCTTGGGACTGGCGCTGCCAAAGTACGAGCAGTGGCGGAGTTATCTTCGAATTCGAATGACGATTCATGTATATATATATATATATATATACATATATGTGTGTATATATGTGTATGTATATATATATATGCTATATATATATATATATATATATATATATATATATATATATTCCTTTTAGTTGACAACATATCGTGGTCTACAGTATAATTAACGTACTTCGCCTTTTACGAATACTTCGCGATACTAGAGATTAGTAGTTTCATGTGACAAGTAGAGACTAATAGTTTTCAATTGTTAGAAATCGTGCAACCACTTGCGCCGTTGACTGTTTGAAATCACGTATTGCCAACTGATATAAACTGATCAATATTATGATCACCTATTTAATTATATCATAGATTTTGTTCATTTCCTGCAAAGAATTCACTAAAATAAAGCCAAACCTAATTGTCACATACGACATGTTAGTATGGGCAGTAGCGGTGTTTCACTAACGCCCTTGACGTCGACGTAACCTTCGTTCAATTGGAAAATATTGGTTTTATTACTAACAACAATTTATGATATGAATGCGGTGTTTAACGACATCTTATGGTAACAAAGATCCACCAACCATGAGGAAATTATCCCGTGGAGCCTATCGCATTATTTATTGCAGTTACTTATCACCTTTTTAAGGTGTGTAAATAATCACGTGTTGTATATCGAAAATTTACATTATTATTATTATTGTATTATTATTATTATTATTATTATTATTATTATTATTATTATTATTATTATTATTATTATTATTATTATTATTATTATTATTATTATTATTATTATAAATATTATTATTATTATTATTATTATTAATATATTACTATATACTACTATATACTACTACTACTACTACTACTACTACTACTACTACTACTACTACTACTACTACTACTACTACTACTACTACTACTACTACTACTACTACTACTACTACTACTACTACTACTACTACTACTACTACTACTACTACTACTACAAATACTACTACTACAACTATCATTACAATTATTATTATTTTTTATTAGTGTTTCTATATGCTGCATAGATTTCATACATTTGAATTGTCCAATTCTGTTAGAAGTGTTTTAAGCAAGCGCAATATTTACATAATTTATACTGTGCTGGTACATGTAGCTGTTATTTCACATGTTAACTACTTGTATTGTTTTAAGAGTTCTAGCGTCTATAATATTAGCTACCGATGTGTTTTTAACGTGCATGCTGTTTGTGCAGTTATCAATTATGAAGAATGATGCTAGGCCTACCTCAACGGCCGTGGTTGCTAGGAAATATCGTTAAACTGAACAAAAATCCTTCCAGACATGTCAAAACTCGTCATGTCACAAGATTATATATTAAGGATCCTGAGTGGCCGAGTGGGTTGGTGCCTGCTCGCCGCGCCGGCGCCCCGGGTTCGCTTCCCGGTCGGGTCGGTTTATCAGACATTAATTTCTCGGATCTTTACTGCGGGTGGCTCGGTCGCATTATAAACGTGGAGTACACTACAACACACAATACAACACATCACAATACAACTGGGGCGCGGTGGTGTAGGGGTATGTTCGGTGCCTTGCAGCTGGAGGGTTGCGGGTTCGAATCCACCTCAAAGTCGCCGCGTAGGGACCCTGGGCAAGTCCTTCACTCGCAATTGCTCATGCGCTTCGGCGTGAAACTCCGATTCAGCGTTCGCGCAGTAGTCGGGAGCGCCTCTGAATGGGCAATCTGGTAGGGGCGCTATAACAAGTGTTCAAATACAATACAATACAATATCGCTAAACACTACATTCAAAAACCTTAACACACATTTGGACACCTTTAAATCAGATTACCCTACTCTATATCATTTCCAATTCGCTCAATCGGTGTTTCCGACAGTGGTCCTTCCAATATTACTTCATTCGACATAAACGGGCAGAAAGTCACAAGATTACTAATAATCACTGAAAATCGCTAGTTGTCACTTAAATCTACTAATAGCTAGCATGTCTCTGTATTCGTCGAAGGCGATGTAGAGCAGTAGGACACGATGTGTCGTTTATTCACCTGGAAGAAAATAGGTCCAATGAAGCGCATTTTAAACGTTTCAATTGTACGCTGTATACGCTATGAATAGCAACCGCAATTAATGTCTCCTTCTATTGATTGTCTAAACGAATTGTATACAAAAATTAATTGTATACAAAAATTAATTGTATACAAAAATTAATTGTATACAAAAATTAATACAAAAAGAACTACATTTAACCCTTTCCAACCCATGGGTCCAATTGGACCGAAGCAGTTTTGGGATGTAGACTGCACAGAAAAGGCTGTGGACTCAGCTGGGAATTCCCGTTGGGTCCACATGGACCCAGGTCCATTTTTGGTCAATAAATTGCAATAAATTTATTTTTGTGGTGGTTATTACTTATCTTACTTACCCGAAAAAAATTCGGGCAGGAAAGGGTTAAAACGTGTCCTTTGCAATCTACATATAAAACGCAGCGCTTACGATATCCTTTTAAAGTGTTCAAATGAATGAAATCTAAGATCGTGCCAGTCCCAAGCCTGGGTGAAGGAGGAGGACGACGCTAATGATCTTTTCTATCACACGTTAAACTGTAGCTGCTACTAGAGCTGAAATATGCCAAAAATAAATTCTGTCGACGCAACGGCCTTTGTTCTCATAATCTGTAGTTAAACTCTAGATCAATCAAAAAAACAGTGGTTCTACAAAAATCCATTATAATTATAATTATTTTCTTAAAATATACTTACAATCGAATTGTTTCTTAATCAACCACTGCTTAGTTTTGCGTCGACGTTGAGTCTATCCGATGATTGGATTTGGATGGCTCCAGAGTTTAACAACAGCTTATGACAACATAGGCCGTTTCCGCCGACAAAGATAAGATTTGGAATTTTACAGCTCTTAAAAATTAATATTCCACGAAAATAAAGTTTAAATAAACTTTGTCAACGCGATTTAAAGGTGTCTAAATTAAGTCTACATTATTATTCATGTTGCGTTTTAATTTTTATTCTGCGGTTATCACGCCCGTTAACGTCGAACTTACCTTACTTGACACTGTAAACTAATGGAAATTTGCGACTATGTAGGCAATTTTCTGACAAACGACGATATGTCATGACACGGCCCTCCTCCTTTATCCAGGTTTGAGACTGGCACCATAATGTCACGTATGGTATGCATGGTAATCCCAGTGTCAAGCCTGGATAACGAAGGAGGGCTATGTCATGACACAGCGTCGTTGAGAAGGAAACTACCTAATTATGCGTAAATTTCCTTTACATAATAATGTCAAGTAAGGTAAAGTCAGAGCCAACGGACCTTGCAACCGAAAAATGGACGCAAACATTTAGAATTATTTTAGACACCTTTAAATCGTGATGTCAAATTTTATTTAAAGCTTCATTTTCGATCCGTTGTTATGTTAGCTAAAACTGTAGGAGTTCTATTTACTAATAAAAATCAATTACCAATAATAAACATTAAAATTGATCAAGAATTGATAAAAATGGAAAATAAAGCTAAATTTCTAGGAATGATATTTGATAAGAAATTAAGTTGGAAGCCCCACATAGAATATATAATAGAAAAATGCAAAAAAGATTGAATCTCATGAGAGCGGTTTCAGGTTATTACTGGGGAGCTTCTAAAAAATCTTTATTAGCAATATATAAAGCATTAATACGTTCAATATTAGATTATGGAGATGTGGCCTATTCTTCGGCTAGTCAATCGCTGTTAAATAAATTATGTACAATTCAAACTGAAGCCCTAAGATTATGTTGTGGAGCCCCAAAGAACACAGCAGCTTTAACACTACAAAACGAATGTGGGGAATTCCCCCTCCATATGAGAAGACTGTATAATTCCAATAAAATGGGAATTAAAATATTAGGAAATAAAGATCATCCATGTCAAATGAATTTCCAACCACATTGGACAGATGTCAGTAAAACACCACAAAACAAGAATCATTCTATACACTACAGAACAAATGAATTCATATCATCTCTTGATACATCTTTTATTGGACCCTGTTTTCCCCAAATTCCCCCTTGGACTAATAACAAAATAGATATAGATATCAGTCTCAAAAAGCAGATTAGCAAAAAAAGAGATAACCCTGAACTTCTGAAATTAGTTGCACTTCAAATGATATCAGGATATAAACTAGAAACACTTATTTACACGGATGGGTCAAAGGCAGACGAAGTTGTTACTGCAGCTTTTACAATTCCAAGTATAGATTTAGATAGAAAGTTTAGATTATGTAATGGATCCAGCATCTATGCAGCAGAGTTAACTGCAATAAAAGAAGCAGTAACATGGATACTAAACACTGAGAATAATAAGAACTGCCAATATGTAATATTATCCGACTCACTAAGTGTACTTACTTCTATTAAGAAAAATAAATCTGATTCACGACCCAATTTATTTAACGAACTGATGATGCAATTGAATAGATTGGAACCTAATCAAATAAAAATGGCATGGATTCCAAGCCATGTAGACATAAGTGGTAATGAAAGAGCAGATAAATTAGCAAAGGAAGCACTCAATTTAGATAATATTAATTCCACAAAATACTTAGAATCACAAGAGATGAATACTTTTATTAAAGACTATATAATAAATAAATGGCAAATAGAGTATAACGTTGAAAAGCAAGGGAACTTCTATAAAACCATATGCCCACTTGTTTCTACTAATATAAAATTTTCTGATCCATATAGGCATAAAGAAGTACAAATTAGTAGATTGAGACTTGGTGTTGCCATTACTAATAAAAAACTATTTCAAATGAAAAAGCACCCTAATGGGTTATGTGATACATGTGAGGTTACGGAAAGTATAGAACATATTCTATTGGAGTGTAAAAAGGAAAATATTTCAAATATTCTAAAAGATAAATGTAATAGTTATAAATCAGAATTTAATTTAAAATCTCTGCTTGATGTGGGATGTTTGCAGAGTGCAGTATATAATCTTGTTAAAATCATTAATAAAGGAAAAATACTATAATTATTGTCATAAATATTAGTATCAGATCAAATCTATTACAAACATATAGTTGAACACATTCCTTATGATTAAAATACCAATAAACACAAAATATGTGTGATTAATGGTCATTTCATTATTTCATTGCATTTTCTAATGATATTACATTGTTTCATAGGTAAATGTTTAATGAAATGTTTAATTAAGTATTCTGTCATGTAAATAATTGTTAACATGCATTCTTGTAAATAGATGTATGTTAAAATAAAATGTGTATATAATACATGTATATATATTACACATCTGTGCTGAATTTCTGTTTGCAAATAGCATTACATGTTATTTTAGAAAACTTAAAGAAGTACTGTTAATAACTTTGTAAACATATTTGAAAAGAGCTAAAATAGCCAAAAAAGAGCTGATATAGCCAAAAAAAGAGCTGATATAGCCAAAAAAGAGCTGAAATAGCCACCAAAAAAGAAACAAAAGGAGAAAAAGGAAAAAAAAGATGTTAAAAAAGAATTACAATAAAAGAGCCAATGGGCCAAACATAACGGAGATACAATACTTTAATATGTATCAAATCAAATAATATGTATCTATCAAATATTGTTAATATTGTTAATAAGATTGAGGAGAAAACAGTTATTAACATTATACGGAAATGAACTTAATCCGTCAGAAACTTTAAATACGTCTACATCTTATCAGAAACGGAATCAAAGCCAAGAAAAGAAAAAGAAAACTGTTGATAGAAATTATATGAAAATGAACTTAAATCGTCAGAAACTTTAAATACGTCAGCATCTTATCAGAAACGGAATCAAAGACGAGAAAGGAGAAAGAACATTTGTGAGAACATTACAAGAAAATGAACGGAAATACATCAATACCGTTGTTATGTTGAATGACCGCGTTTTGGACTAAGATGTAATAAGCAATTCAATTGTAACAAAATTTTAGAAAATAATAATAATTTTTCGAAAAGATTTGTGACTCCACTTTTGTAATGCTCATGTCGTAGGTCGATGTTCGCGACAAAGCAAAGACGTTGTTCGTATCAAAGCGAAAGGTAATTGCGGTTGAAAACCAATGGGAAGGCGTCGATTGGCTAGAGCCACCGATGTAATAATTATGTAATACCAGAGCCTTTGAGAGGTACAAAAGAATGCGCTATATTAAATTCCCTGATACATAGAAACATGTATCGATCTGAATCTCACAACTACAGTCTGTGGCTACCACGGTCGTTGACCTAACCTTACCTTTGCTATCCAGCAAAAAAAATGAGTAAATAAGAACTCCTTACTAGATACAGTTTGTCGTTTTCTGCAAAATGACGATATGCAATAATGAAGGTGATTAAAACTACTCCGCCTCCATTTCCAAGCATAAGACTGGCACCCCGCTACTATGCGACATTGTCTGAGTTGTCTTTACAATACTTTCCAGCAGTCTCCGGACTTTTTAGGCCACCTGAAGGGATCCTTGATACCTCGGGTAAAAAAAAATAATAATAATAATGATAATAATAATAATAATAATAAAGAGCCCAATGGCCTCTCCAGATCTGACGGCAAAAGGCCTGACGGAGTCACCATCATACCTTGGCATAGTGGTCGTTGCATGGCGTGGGATGTACCAGACACTTTCGCTGCATCCTACGAACATCTAACATCGCAAATCGCAGGTGCGGCAGCGGAAAAGGCAGCTCGCAACAAGGAAACCAAGTATGCTGCTATCACACAATCACATCATTTCGTTCCTGTAGCAGTCGAAACTGCAGGAAGCTGGCACACAGAATCACTGCAGTTTGTTCGAGAACTTGGAGGCAAGATCTCAGCAGCGACAGGCGACCAGCGTGAAACCAGTCATCTACTACAACGCCTATCAGTGGCCCTACAAATTGGAAACTCTCTATCTGTTTTAGGCACCACAGATTGCAACAACACTGTAGCCAAGGAGAATGACAGCTTATAACAATATTGAAAACAGTTACTTTTAATCAGTCTGTACATAAGTTTGTGTTGGCTTTATGAAGAAATAAATTTGGCATAATAATAATAATAATAATAATAATAATAATAATAATAATAATAATAATAATAATAATAATAATAATAATAATAATAATAATGTACTAAACTGTGTGGATGACCTATACTATGGTGGTGCCAGTCTTAAGCGTGGGGAAGCAAGAGGGCGGCACAGTGCTATTAAACAGTAACAAGTATTGTAAAGACAACTCAGACAACTACAGACAGCAACTAACCTCAGATTCACATTTTGGTGTGACCTTGAATTTGTAACGCGCGCAAGGTCACACCGAAATGTGAATCTGAGGTTAGTTGCTGTTTAGCGGTGCTGTGTCATAATAAAGATGACTAACGTGGCCCTCCTCCTTTCTCCATGCTTGGTACTGACACTGCCAGAATAGGAGCAGTGGCGGCGTTTTCGCCGTTCGTATGATAAACACGTTATTCATAATAGAATCCGAAATGGCGTTAGTCATGAACATGGCTAAGTTGAGAAACTCTGAAATTATACCAGGTTTGGAAATATTAAGAGGAAAGAAAGGGAGACGTTATCTTGTTGACTGTTCGTAGCAATAATAGGAGGAATTGTCGTCAACTTCCGGTCAGCTCTTCGTACATCTGAAATTTCCTTCGACATGGCAATAACCACATTTGAATCTCTCTGCTCCTTCGACATGGCAATAACCACATTTGAATCTCTCTGCTTTTTCGACATGGCAATAACCACATTTGAATCTCTCTGCTCCTTCGACATGGCAATAACCACATTTGAAGCTCTCTGCTCCTTCGACATGGCAATAACCACATTTGAATCTCTCTGCTCCTTCGACATGGTAATAACCACATTTGAAGCTCTCTGCTCAGCATCGCTACGACTCACGGCTCAGTGACCCTCTTATGATTAGTCTACTCCTCAACAGTCAACTCTTAATAGTCGGCGACTTTAATCTCATCTTCAAGACACGTGGGGCGCGGTGGTGTAGTGATATGTTCGGTGCCTTGCAGCCGGACGGTTGCGGGTTCGAATCCACCTCAAGCCGTCGCGTAGGGACCCTGGGCAAGTCCTTCACTTGCAATTGCTCATGCGCTTCGGCGTGAAACTCCGATTCAGTGTACGCGCTGTATTCGGGAGCGCCTCTGAGTAGAAATCTTGAAGGGGTCGCTATAAACAAGTGCTCATACATACATACATACCTTACAGAACCTGCCGCCTCTCGCTTCCTCGACCTTCTCTCCCAGTTGGGCCTACGCCAGCATGTGAATGTGGCCACTCATCTACAGGGTGGCTTCTTAGACCTGATCATCACGTCCGACAACAATCAGATCCACGATCCTCATGTTCATCCTCCAACGCCTTCCGACCACTCATTCATCGAATTCTCTCTTCCTTCCCTCCACTCTCAAACCATTCACTCCATTCGCAAGTTACGTGGATGGAAATCCATTGATCGTCAGACTCTCGGCAACGCCATCCGTAGCTCTCAGCTCATGTCTCCTTCCTCGACGCTTGATGCCTTATCTATCTCTCAATTTTGATCTCTACTCCTCTGCCATGGATCAACTTCTTGACACCATCTTACCACTTCGAAACGTCAACAGTCGTGCATCTTATGGTCTTCGAACACCGATGATGTCGAGTGTTCCGAACTTAGCTCTTTGATCAATAGGAGCAGATATGATTCATTAATTACAATTTCAAAACATGGATATATATAGCCACAAAAGAGACGTCTTACAGGTATTTAGTACGATCAATTTTTCTTTTTTGTTGTGCAATAGTAACAATTATGATACTTGCTTAGAATAAATATTATATTTCTGCTGATGTTTGATTGTTTAGGATATAAATATTACTAATCGCGAATGACGACCTGTAGGCTAAATATATGCTGAAATGTATTAATTTTGAATGTGTTTAATTTTCACATGAATTTCTATCTAGTAGCATACGGTTAGTCCGTTACCAGGTGAAGAGCTGATAGATATCTAAATGTTTGAAAGCCAATGACAAATACTGAGTTTTGAGACGTTTCTTTAAGGAAGATATAGAGTTCGTGCATCGAACAGACGTAGGTATTCGATTCCAGCGACATGTAATGTACGAGAGTCCATGACAGGGCTACATTGAGGCTCAGCGTAACGCCCATAAGTCCATTACCGAAGATCTCAGACTGCGCGGAAGAACGTACCGAGACAATAATGGTTGAAAGTAGGTGGCAGTGTACTATATTGGATAAAATTTCCACCATGCGAATTTTTGACGGAGATTCCAATTGTGAATAATAAGAGGAAATAATTTCTACCGCGTCTCTTCAAAGAAACTCTAAAGAATCACTTGCGCCCGAAAATACAAATCATGAGCGAAGTAATTGAAAATAGTTCACATAATTATTATGGTAGACAAATTCTAGCATAATCTGCTTGGGCATAGCCATAAAAAAATCGGAGGGGGTTTTAAGATTTCGGGTGGTTTCCATTGAAAATCGTCGCAAAAGTCCAGGTTTTTTGCATTTTGCATGTAAAGCATATAACATTTATTTCTGAAACTTATTTGGGGGGGGGGGTTGAACCCGTAAAACCACCCCCTAAATACGCCCATGATAATCTTTCATAACCGTTTAATGATTATTGGAAAATAATGTTTGGCGACAACATTGTTAATTACATCAAAGTACTTTGACTATAATTATATGACTGCCTGGCCAGTTGACGTCGACCTCCTCATTTCTGCAGACTTGGGAGTGGCACTACCTGTCATTAGTGCTAAATAGTGACATTTCAAGCACCAGTCCAAAGTCTGGAGAGAAGAGGAGGGCACACCACCTTGAAGTGGTTTCCAGTTTCGATCGACCTAATTCTCATTTCTCAAAGCGGTAAAACTCACATTCACAGTTTCATGACTGCCTTATTTTTATATGTTCGAGTTAGATCGTTTAAAAGGTGTTTAATATTTGGATTGGATCCACAGTTTAACGGCAGCTTATGACAACATAGGCCGTTGCCGCCGACAAAGATTTTTTTTTTTTTTAATATTTGCGTTGCAATTGAATTAATAAACGAATCCCTTATAGCCATTTTTGGCATGAATACAGCACAGAGAAAACTTGCTGAAGAGAGAGCAACAAAGGGAATCCCACAATGGATTGAAATCCCTCAAGGTAGGGACCATACATAACTAAAATTAATAGCCATCCTTAACTTAGGCTTCAGATAAGTAGACCTACCCTAGCCATTCAGTCAGTTTCAATCTTTTACGACCACTTATAACGGGCGTTGACGTCGCCTTCACTATAGCAAACATGTAGTAAATTTCTTATATTATAACGCACAGACGGCACAAATTACTCAATGCTAATTGTCCACATGAACACAGTCAGGACTTGGACTTGTGTTTCCTTACTTTATCCAAATTACACAAATGAATATCATGAATATAATGGTTCAGTGGAGACACGCGTCTCAGTGTAAAGTCAATGAATTTAGAAGGACGCTAATGGTTGAGGTTTCCGTGAGATGTCGCTACTGTGCACAAGAGCCAGAAGAAGTGGGTGACTCTGTGAATCCTTCAAAAGACTGGAGTCCACAAGATGTCGTGAATATTTCGAAATATCGACGACATCTCGTGGCTGTAACTTTCGCGCAGTCGCTAGACGTCGCGCCCATTTGTATCACTACTTGAACTACATCAAATAGACACCTTTAAAATGATTCTCGACTGAAATATATATAATCGTCAAAAGCAAACATATTGCGTTGTTTAGATGTCCGTGGAAACGTTGACTGCAGTTGTCAGGTGTTGTTAAACACTCGATACTTTTCACCAGATTTTCGTGAGTCTTTTATTTGGATTAAAGTTAAGGCAAGATGAAGCAAAGGCATCAGAGGTTTCTTGTAAGGTGAAGGCAAGTTCTGGTTCTAATTGTGCTTCATATTCCAGAGGTAATCTGTTTGTTCCCGCGTTGCGTACTTCCACAATGCAAAATGGAAGTTTTGCAGCTGTCGGGGACTCATTCTTGAACTGGCTTCTATGCAATCTGCGACATCTGCTTATCCTACTTTCCATCATTCCATGTCTCTATTTCAAAAGCGGTTGAAGACCATTCTTATCGATCGTGGTCTTTTGCATTCAGACTGACAGCATTTCGGATGAGCTTTCTCATAGAGGCGCCATATGTAAAAGAGGATTACAATAACAAAATTATATTTACAATGTTAGGCTGCCATTGAACCGATAGCGCATTGGATAACACACTGGCATAGAGAGCGAGAGGTACCGAGAGCGCCGTGTATTGCAGGCTGTCTGTTCTGTTAGTAGTTAAGATTTATGTCTTCTATCATTTGTGTTCTTGTGAATTGTTTCAACTGCATAGCTGTACACTGTAACCGGTTGCGGTTTGTCAACCGGATTGTTTCAATAAAGAATATTATTATTATTAAGAGATACTGTCGCACAGAGCTCCTTAGGATGTATTTCGTTGTGGAGAAGTAGCTAAAACGTCATTCTCCCATTGACAGGGAACCGGTGGAGTAATGTCTCCTACTGTTTTACGTGACTCAATGCGATCTCAGGAGGTTCCGAGATATATGATTATTACGGAACAATAACCAAGCCATAATCAGGTCAACATCCAGAAGATCAGTCCACACATACAGGGATGTGGTATTTGGTGGATAAGCAGTTTTAAAAGGTAAATCTTAAATTGTGAAAGAAATAACAAAAACGTCTCAGCAAAAGGAAGAGATTCAGTGAGCGAGCTTCAAAATCTTAGTCCAGCACTGTGCTGAGAATATAAAGTACCGAGGGATAATATGACTAACCACTCTACATTTTGTTCCCAGCGAAAGAAAATAAGGTACCTAAAACCACCGCCATGGTTGCCTTCCGAAAATGTGTTGGGATACCTTCTAATTGAGATTTTGATGTTAATCAAATTGACAACGCATGAGGGCTTAGGCTATATATATTATCACAGAGATACAGATTAAAGGTGTTTAATTTAAACGTGAATTCCCTGTATTAGCATCTAGTCCGCGTTGGCATTTTGTGAATTACGTTTCTGCATATTACATTAATATATTTTGCAT
The DNA here is from genome assembly GCA_020284085.1 of Aporrectodea caliginosa. NCBI lineage: Eukaryota > Metazoa > Annelida > Clitellata > Crassiclitellata > Lumbricidae > Aporrectodea > Aporrectodea caliginosa. The sequence continues at coordinate 619,450 of JACEVL010000898.1, forward strand.
AAAGATTCTATAGCATGAATTTTAAATAAGAATTTAATTGTGAATTATGGGATCAAATGTATTACCACCGTGTCACTGTAGGAGAAACTCGGAAAAAGCGCTTTCACCTCCTAGCAAAAAACCTTGAATATTATTTTAAAAGTGGTAATAATATTTTTTTCGTTTATTGAAACAATCAGGTTGACAAAGCGCAACCGGTTACAGTGTACAATTATGCAATTAAAACAATTCACAAGAACACAAATGACAGAAGACATAAATCTTAACTACTAAGAGAACAGACAGCCTGCAATACAACGGCGCTAATAGCAGCCTACAAAGCATGTCCGCCCTACGGGACTTGAACTCGGTACCTCTCGCTCTCTATGCCAGTGTGTTATCCAATGCGCTATCTGGACCCCAATTTTAATTTAATTTAGACATATTTTATAACATATTATGCCCCAACCTTTATATCAGCAATAATTATGACCAATGTCATTTGTCGCAATCGTTAATTATTTAATGTTTAGCCCCAAAACTGAACCGCATTTAGAAGGCTTAATTTAAAATAATTAACACTTCCATAGTTTTACTGATTCGTGAGGCCATGAAGGCCGTTGACGCCGACAACATAATCGTTTACAATCATACAATTTCCTATAAACAACGATTGAAGCTCAATGCCATATATAGATTAAAGTGAAACCATTTGAAAGGTGTTTAACTAGACCTGGATTATTCCTGCTCAGTTGACGACATATAATACTAGCCAACAGGATAGTAGTCAGCGTCAAGGCCGTATTTAGGGGGGTGTTTTGGGTGTTTAAACACCCCCGAAATTAAATAATGTATAATATAAATATTGCATTTACTAACATATACGATGTAAGAACTAAGAGCACTCATGTGAACTTAGATGATGCAGCTCTACTGTGCTTTGAGAGCTCACAGCGCTCCTCCAAACCCCCTATAGACGTTGACTTGGTTGCTTGTCGGCTTGTTCAAGAACGAGTAAACACCCCCAGAAACAAAATCCTGGCTACGGCCTTGGTCAGCGTACTTCATCCTCCACGAATTCTTATGAATACTAGCGATTAGTAGCTTTCACTGGGAATGCTGGCGATAAGTAATTTTCAGTTTCCCCAGAAAGCTACTAATAGTTAGTATTCATTGAATACTACAAATCGCTACAATTTACTATATTCAAAACTAAATCCTCACCTATTGAAGAAAGCCAATGCTAAATCAGCTGATATATACTCCGCTTCCAATTCTTCCCAAACTAAACGACACTCGCCTCGGCAGCTGCTCTGCCTCCTCTCTTGATCTGGACCCCCTGGAAAGCGGACTCGTACCTCCTTTTGATCTGTTGCCCTTTGGGGGGGGAAACGACCTCATTTGATTGAGTTTACAATCACGTTGCGTGTATTCTGGATATTATTCAAGCAATTGAACTGGGAAATTTCTTTTAAGAAGCATTTCAGGTAACCACTCACTTGATGCTTACTGCATAGTTTGCTGATAAAAAGCGAGATGTCGCTAGAGTGCACAAGTCCCAGGAGATGTGGGTGACTATGTGAGTCTTTACGTCACTGGTGGTCACAAGATGTCGTGAATATTGCGAAATATCGACGACATCTGGTGATTGTAACTTTTGCGCAGTGGATAGACGTCACAACCCATTGGATCACAACATGAATTATATCAATTAGACACCTCTAAAATTGGTCTCCTTTAAGTTATATATAATCATCAAGCGAACGCATGTCGTAAGTAAATTACATATATGGCATATTGTTCATTAAGTATCTATAACACTTTGTTTTAAGTATCACATGTTTAGTTTGGTTGCTGTATTGGAGTAAATATTACATTGCATCATTATGCAGTACTACATATGCAGTATAAAGGAAAATGTAGTTGTAGTGTCTCAATGAACATGTTGAAAACAAACTTTAAGCAATTGTAATACGTATGTGCCAAATATTTTTTTTTTACTTAATGAAACTTACGTTTGAGTGTATTGGATGCTTGAACAGTCTACGGGTAAAAGGCCGACTTTGTGAATTACCTATATCATTTAGTGTTTGTGCTGTTTTTATCAAATTTTTATTCAAAAAAAGTATAATGGTAAATAGTGAATGTTGTCACTAGATGACGTTAAACTGAAAATTAATAAATAATCACTTAAAAGAGTACAAGTAGAATAAGTATCTAACGTCATGATATTATTATAATTAAATTTGTATCGAATCATTTAACCACAGTGTGTGTATCACAGAAAGTAGGCCTAACCGATGCATTACTTTATGTCGTTTTAACATTGAATTTTGTGACATTGTAAGGATTTATTTTGACACCTTTAAATGGTGTCGTTTGGACGTTAAATTTCTCGTTTTCATTGTATGGTATACATTGTGAATTGTCGTCAACGGCCTTTGATGTCATAAGGCGACGTTAAACCTTTGAGTAATAAAATAAACATGTCGCGTTATAAAGTCAGGCGACAATGTTAACTGTAAATTGTAACCGCCCTTCCAGCCATAAGATATCGTTCAACACTCGATGCTAATCGCTTGAGACTAAACTTAAGAGGCTAAGTGAAGCAAAGTGAAGTAATGCATGTCATGACAAAGTAAAAGAGTCTTATTGAAATTCAAACAATCGACGGCGTTCAATAGCGTTGATAATACGGCACTGTCTTTTCGGGTGGTGCCAGTCTCAATCCTGGATAAAAAGAGGAGGCTATGTCAAGACAGCGTCGTCAAAGAGCAGGTTTCTTACGTAGTCCCAAGTGCCCAGTACGTTACTATGTCAAGTAATGTAAGGTCAACGCTAACGTACCTATAGTAACCGCAAAATAGACACCTGGAAATAAAGAAAGCTGGACAAACTCCTAAAAAGAGCCAAAGCATGCCTAGCCTAGGTTACATAGAACAGTCCTTTCCAACAGTCTCTGAACTTGCTAAATTATAGCCGATCCGAAACTCCTCTTCTCCATATTACACAGCCCTAAGTATGTAGCCTACTTCACCAACTCCTACCTCCACTCCGACCCCTCTCCTCTCACCAATTAAGACCCAGAGCAAACAACCATGCTCTCCCACCCAAAGACAACTCTCAATTTATTCCCAGATACTTATATAAAAATATTTACTAGTTTATTTTAAAATTTTCTATTATCCATTATCACTCATGTTAGCAATTCTGCGTTTTTGTCAGATTGTTTTTCTCAATAAAATAAATATATATTAAAGAAATTTTATACTTATTTTAGACACCTTTAAATCGTGTAGTTCATGTTTATTTAAGGCTTAGTTTCTTTACTTTGGTAGGTGTCCCGTGGACAAGGAATCATAATAATAATAATAATAATAATAATAATAATAATAATAATCTTTTCTTTAATCAAGCGCCTGGCAAACGCACTGCGCTGTACATTTACATGTTATGCAATTGAAACAATCTTAACTAGTTAACTACTAACAGAACAGACAGCCTGTAATACACGGCGCTAATAGCCAGTGATATTTTAGTTCTTTGTTTAATTTTACTTCTAGTTCTTATTCACTTCTGTTGAAACGATTTTACTTCTCCTTCTACTTCTAGTTCTCAATTAATTTTACTTCTAGTTCTTATTCACTTCTGTTGAAACGATTTTACTTCTCCTTCTACTTCTAGTTCTCAAATAATATTACTTCTAGTTCAGGTTAACACATAATTTTACTTATTCGTGCACTTATAAAGATTAGAGATATGAACAAAACCTTTAAACCATTTCCCTCATGCACAGAGAATATTATGAAGAGGAAAAAGAGGAGAAGAAAGAAGAGCAGTCCCTTAAGCTAACCCTGAAGCAGCCATATATGTATGAAGTGTTAGTGACTTCATTTTCTTAGCCTCCGCAAATGAGGGCTGGTAGTGAGTCCTCTCCCTCGCCATCTCATCTTTCAAAGACCAACAGTGTACGGTCAGTGTACTCATTAAAGCTGCGTTGGCCAGGAGTGCAGAACTGTGGCGAAAGTAGGCTGGAGTTCATATGCATGAGATTAGCTACGAGATTCACATTATGCGCAGAGTTGTACGTCAAATCCAAATAAGGAACATGCATTTTAAACATATTTCTGTACAGCGGTACTGTGAAGAATTCCCTATTATTTTCATGACCTGATAAACGAGTTCTAATCCCTCATGGGTCGAATGCAGGCATGAGTTTCGTTGTCAACAGGCCGATGGCATCTGTGTCCCACAATCAAGGGGGACTCGTGGTGAGTGAGCCCAGGTTCAAGCCGATCAGAGTTCATGTCCCTGCCATGCATAACTATCCCGTGGATCAATAGGGGAAGCACCCCTGCTGGAATGTGAGAACATTTGATAACACTAGGTATTAAATTACTAAGAGCTAAATGAAGGTCACACAAAGAATATCACTAAGGGCACAAGAGGCCTACCTGCCAATTCAAACAACTCTGATGCCGATTTGACCTCAGGTCAAACAAAGTGGACCGTTTCCTTGAACTTGGCCCTCTCTGCCGTCCAAATACCAATATCACCTTAGAAGGCTTAGATATTACTACAGAAAATCTTCTATCCTAGTACATATGTCATCCTTGATCTAGGCCCTGGCCAGACGCTTCCCATTGCTTTCTCTCTCGGACGGCAGTTCTACGCTTTTCTCTACACCAGAGACGACCACTCTCCTTCACAGCCAGCCACGGCAAGAAGGATTATCCCTTGTCCGTGGCCTACCTTTCCTAAGTCACATGTGCCTGACCCCTGGCTCTTCCCACTGGCCAATCACATCTTACCTCACTCCTCTGGTCAGCCAAGCCTGCCCGCCTATAGCTGGCTCCCTCAGAGGGCCGGTGACAACCCCTCAGCCCTGCACAATAGCTGCATTTACCCGGCATTTGCATATTATTAGCCCCTAAGGCCGGTTTAAACCAGTTTATAGCTATATGACCCCACACCCAGGAATACAGTTATAATGTCCTTCTACTGTTCTGTGAGGGACCTAGCTACTTCATCACAGTAATAAAACATGGCACCTAAAAATTAGAAGTCACTTAATTTTCGTTCTTAAAATAATTATGCTTCTTATTCTTATTCACTTCTGAAGGTCTTAATTTCACTTCTTATTCTATTCTCGTTCTTAAAATAATTTTTATTCTACTTCTACTTCTGCTGAACGAAAATCAAATAATTATTATTCTTATTCAATAGTCACCAGAGACAAGGATACAATATTGAGGTTATACAAATCACTGGTTAGGCCACAGTTGGAATACTGCATCCAGGTATGGAGTCCCTACCTGAAACAGGACATGGAAAAGCTGGAGAAGGTGCAAAGAAGAGCTACAAAAATGATTTGGGGCTACAAGGATTTGGGATATGAAGAAAGGTTGAAAAGGTGTGGACTAACAACATTGGAGAGAAGGAGGAGCAGAGGAGACCTAATTGAAGCCTACAAGATTATTACTGGAAAGGAGGCAGTGCAGAAGGAGAAGTTTTTTGAATTAGCACCAAACAAGGCAACTAGGGACATAGGTATAAATTATTTAAGAAACCGAAAGGGACATTAGGGCAGAAATGCTTCAGTGCAAGAGTTGTAGATTTGTGGAATAGTTTGGATGATAGTACTGTCTCAGTGGACACTATCACAGCTTTTAAGAAGAAGCTAGGAAAATTGGGCTATTAATCATGTTCCAGGTTAATTGCAGTGGTTCTAACACAGACTAAGCGTCTTCTGAACCACTTAAAACCCTTGTTATGTTATGTTATGTTATGTTATTCTACTTCTTATTCACGAAAATATCACTGCTAATAGCAGCCTACAAAGCAAATCCGCCCTACGGGGCTCGAACTCGGTACCTCTCGCTCTCTTCGCCCGATGTTATCCAACGCGCCACCGGACCCCTTTAGCTTTAGGTTGAGAGAAATAATCGATCCAACTGCAAGAATATTTTAAGAAAATAATATTAATTATTCAAGAATTTGTGTAGCGCCACTTTGGTGGTGCATAAGGCTCAGGTCGATTGTCGCTAAAAAAGCAAGACGCTGTTCGTATCAAAAGGAAGGGTAGCTACTGTTTAAAGAAACTGTGTCATATCAAAGACGATCTGTGTCGCCTTCCTCCTTTTCCCAGGCTTTGGACTGGCACTACCGGAGTATGGACTGTGGCGGAGTTTATCGGTTAACCGTCATAAACGGTGTCTAAAACTATTCAAGTTAGGACTGCTGTTTACACCCCTCTTTAAATGGTATTATTGCAAGTTGTCCTGAGGGCTCTGGCCAATTCTACCGCCGTCTTCAGCTTTTCCTTCTCCGATCAGGGATCCAGATCAACACTAAGTTGGCTTACTACCGGGCCCAAACGATCCACATGTCCCATCCATTTGAATCTTCTCTGTCGGATAATGTTCTCTATATCCTCTACTCCCGTCCGCTCTCTCATGGTTTTATTGGGTATTTTTTTTATCACGCCGTGAAACATGCAGAATTTTCCACAGCTACGCATTATGCGCCGCCTCATTTTTCTCTCTTTACCATTGTTAAAGACCAGTGCACTAAACACGACGGCATCACAAAGACGAATCTTTAGTCATCATGCGGCATCCGATGTTCTTCCCTTTGCCTTTGCTATCTACTACTATAGCGGAAAGCCCCCTGGCCATCTCGCGCTCACTAGGGAACGCTAGCTGATGTGGGACCTCGTAGGAGGGTGCATTCCCTTGAAGCGCCGAGCCCCGTCACCATAGAAGACGGATGGTTTGGCCCGAAAGCGTTCAGTACGTCTTACAGAGGGAGCAAAATATTTCACATCATTTCCTCGGGTCCAACTTCAGGAAATGGATCAACTCGAGTGACGTACGTGATACTCGGATGGAGAAAGACTGCCTCAGGATTCGTTGTGATCCCACGCACAGTCTGTTGATCAGTGATTTCATACGCAGATTTCATCAGTGCTTCTGGAAGCCTAAGTATATCTCCACGGGGTCGGGCTACGAATCCCATACCATACGAGGACCCACGCTTTCCTCAGAGCCGCAACTGCCTTTCTCTAACGGAAGGGTACCTAAAAAAACAGTCGTAGGAATGCTTGAATTGTTACGAGGTCTACCATTACCGAATGAACTAAATCCGCTTGTTTCTGATGCATGCCTTCTTATATTATTAAACCTGTATAAAGAAGGAGAGATATGCTAATCGACTTCGCCATAACACAGCTGCGTTAAACAGCAACTAGCGTGGCTCCAGTTAGACATTTACAAACGATTCCATTCTACGGTATTTAATAGAATAAATCCTACAACCACTTCTGTAGCGCCAAAAATTATATAATTAGAAGGCTGAAAGAATCACTCGATATTCATAGCAAAGAGAAAAGTATACGCGTTTAAAGGCAAAAAGGGATCAGTAATACAATTTTTTGAGCGTGATTTGAAGTATATATATCCTAAATGAGACGCGTTGTAAAGGTGTCTTACTGTATATGACACGATGCGTAGTATTTCACAATTAATTAACGGATTGATCGAAAGCGTATAAGATTTGATAAGATTATGTACGGTATGGTATGTTATGGCATGGCATAGTAAAGAGCCGTAATAGAGTTCATACAATCAATCGCATTCCGGGGGGCCCGTGGCGCATTGGATAACATCTTTAGAGACCGAGAGGTACCGAGTTCGAGCACCCGTTGGGCGGATACGCTTTGTAGGCTGCTATTAGCGCCGTTGTATTGCAAGCTGTCTGTTCTGTTAGTAGTTAAGATTTCAATTGCATAACATGTAAATGTACAGCGCAGTGCGTTTGTCAGACGCTTATTAAAGAACATATATTATTATTATTATATTTATAGCGTAGATACCTGGCTACTGCCGTTTTAGGGCAGTGCCAGTCTCAAGCCTGGATAAAGGAGGAGGGCTATATCATGACACAGCGTCGCTAAACAGAAAATTACATACTTATTCGCAAATGTCATTTACACTACAATGTCAAGTAAGGAAAGGTCAAGGTCGATGTTAATGGGCTTTGCAACCCCAAACAAACACTAAAATTTATACTTAATTTAGACACCTTTAAATCGTCTTGTCAAAGTTTATTTAAAGCTTATTTATACAATCGTCAGATGCTAGTTGCCGGAATTCAAAACCAATCTTCAGTTTTAGAGTAATAAACGATTAAATTGTAATAATATTTCAGAGATTAATAATAATTATTCAAGAATTTCTGTTGCGTCGCTGTCATAATGCTCACGGCATAGGTCGATGTTCGCTATAAAGTGAAGACGTTTGTTAGTATGAAAGCGAAAAGTAAGTCCGGTAGTTAAGGGGGAGGGGCCCGTGGCGCATTGGATAACATCTAGCACAGAGACCGAGAGGTACCGAGTTCAAGCCCCCGTTGCGCGGATATGCTTTGTAGGCTGCTATTAGCGCCGTGTATTGCAAGCTGTCTGTTCTGTTAGTATTTAAGATTTAAATTGCATAACATGTAAATGTACAGCGCAGTGCGTTTGTCAGGCGCTTATTAAAGAAAAGATTATTATTATTATTATTATTATTATTATTATTATTATTATTATTATTATTATTATTATTATTATTATTATTATTATTATTATTATTATAATAACCAATGAGAAGAAGACACAATTGTCGATTGGTTAGATACCTTTAAAAGTTGTGTAACGATGCTTTATATTTAAAAGGCGTTGAAAGACGTTCATCTCAATGTGTGTACGATTCCTTTTTAAGGACTAGCTGTGTGGTAACAAAGACCATTAGCGTCGCCCTCGGTACCATTATCCAGGCTTGGGAGTGGCACTGTCAGAAAGCAAACACTGGCGGAGTTATTCATCTCAATGTGTCACAAATATGTTACAACATTAAAACGTGAAACTGGCAGCCAACAACGGCGCCCATCCCCAGCCTATGACATCATGGGGGCCCGATAGCGCATTGGATAACACACTGGCATAGAGAGCGAGAGGTACCGAGATCGAGATCCGTAGGCGGACATGCTTTGTAGGCTTCTATTAGCGCCGTGTATTGCAGGCTGTCTGTTCTGTTAGTAGTTAAGATTTATGTCTTCTGTCATTTGTGTTCTCGTGAATTGTTTCAACTGCATAACTGTACACTGTAACTGGTTGCGGTTTGTCAACCGTATTGTTTCAATAAAGAATATTATTATTGCTTTCGTATTATTATGTTGGTGCTCATGACTTTGTGTCAACAAAGGCGTTCATGTACAGCTATCATTGAATGTTGTATGGCGACCTATATTTATAAGCTGGAATGTATCCATTTTAAAGGTGTTTAATTTTCACCTGAATTGCCGTTTAGTAGCATGTAGTCTTATAGCGACGTCTCGTGAACGTCAGTTGACCTGTTACGTTTCATGCTGGTAGCCCAGACACATTCATAGAAATGTTTCTTTTCAATTGTTTAACGAGCGCGTACTAAAAATATATATAGAATACAAGAAATTGATTTTAAAGGTGTTTAATCTAAAAACTGGAACACTAGGTAACAGCATATTAAGGTTTAGCGACATCTGATGAATGACGTTCCCACATCATTATTACAACAAAGAATTTTAACGAGTGCCAATGAGAAATTGTGAATTTTTAAGCGTTTCTTAACGGAAGAGATATTATAGACATTGGTATTCGATTTCCTTCCTTGAGTGCTGCACCATGGAATGCACGAGAACCCTTGACAGTCATACCTGGAGGCTCAGCCATGGCAGGAGACCCATCAGTATCCGAAGATTTTAAACTGCGACGAGGGATCACGGAGATAACAGTGGTTGAAATTTGGTGGGAGTGAACTATATTGGATAAAATTTCCCTCTGCCAATTTTCCAGTAAATTGTGAATCGTAAGCGGAAATTATTCCTACCACATCTCTTCAATGAAACCCAGTCATTTGTAGTTTTAAGCGAATACTAACTATTTAGTAGCTTTCGATTAAGTATAGGGATTAGTTATTTCTCGCTAATATTACCGATTAGTAGTGTAGATTTCATAGGCATACAAGTGATTAGCTTTAATTAACAAATGTAAAGATTAACATTTTCAGAATTTTATTTTACTAAATCTTGAGACCTTCAAGGCCGATAACGTCTTCCGTAATTCACTAGCTCCCACCAATGGAACCAAAGACGATTAACGCTCCTACTTATTTATAGCTTTTGAGAGCAGACCTTGAAGGGTGGATGTAAGTATGGACGGATGTACAGATGAATGAATCGATGGCTAGATGGACGGACGGTAGGGTGGATGAGCGAGTGGATGAATAAGTGGATGGATGTGTGGATGTGTGGACGGATGTGCAAATGACTGGATGGATGGATGGATGGATGGATGGATGGATGGATGATGGATGGATGGATGGATGGATGGATGGATGGATGGATGGATGGATGGATGGATGGATGGATGGATGGATGGATGGATGGATGGATGGATGGATGGATGGATGGATGGATGGATGGATGGATGGATGGATGGATGGATGGATGGATGGATGGATGGATGGATGGATGGATGGATGGATGGATGGATGGATGGATGGATGGATGGATGGATGGATGGATGGATGGATGGATGGATGGATGGATGGATGGATGGATGGATGGATGGATGGATGGATGGATGGATGGATGGATGGATGGATGGATGGATGGATGGATGGATGGATGGATGGATTGATGGATTGATGGATGGATGGATGGATGAACGAGAGGATGGACGAGCGAATGCATGGACGCATGGACGGATGTATGGTAGGATGGACGGTTGGATAGGTGATCGAATGGATCGAAGGATGAATGCATGAATGGTCGGACGGGGTATAAATGGATGGATCGATGGAAAGGACGGCACGATGGAAGGACGAAAGGACAGTAAGAAGGAAGGAGGTTAGGATGGTAGGAAGGAAGGAAGGAGCGAGAACGGAAGCTGCATTCTTAGTCATTCGTTCATTCCTTTTCTCATTCGTTCGTTTATTAATTCATTGGCAAATCTAATCTGATAAAATCAAATCTAATCCAATCTGTGCCAAGCTAAACAACTTTAAACTTATCTACTTTTTAATCTACAGTAATCCAATCTAATATACTCTAATCTAATCTAATATACTCTAATCTAATTTTATACATGTATACTCTAATCTAATCTAATATATAACGCTGTCATCGTGATGTCCACAACATCAGCCAAAGGTCGCTTCGACTAGAATCGCAACGAAAAATTGCAATACATGTGAGAAACGAGGTCCACGTTCTGTTGGATGCTGGTTCTCTAATCTAAAGGTGGCGGGTTTGTGCCCTAGAGCGGATTTCATATAGAAAGCATGGGGAAGTTGTTTAACTACATGTAAGTAAGTAGCCACTATTTGTATCAAACAGATTACAACCGTGCATGCATTGTATTGCATACAACGATTACATGCATATTTGAAATAAACTATAAAAGAGACAGGTTTTTTATAGACATGCACTGCTGTTCTGTTCTGTTCTCAGCCATCCTCGCTTCGAGGGTCGGCCGCATCATGAATAATATTCGTCCAGCGTCTCCTGTCTTCCGTCAGTCTTATCAATTCCTCCATTGTAAATCCAGTCCATTCCTTTATGTTGCTCAACCAGTTTCCATTTTTTTCATGATGCTGTTTGGAGATGGTAAGATGGTAGGTTCCCCAGTTCCTTTCAATCTCGCGGTATGGAGGCCATGCTCCGGATTTACCAGACATGCCCTCCATTGATATGGACTTGCCATTGTCCTTCTACTGGATCCTCCGTCAAGTCCACTGAAGTCTCGCTGCTGCCCGAGACCTGCCGCTCACGTTGGCCAATCATTCAGGGTTCCTGCTGAGCCTGTCCAACACGCGTAGCGCCCTAGGTGGTACCTCGGTCGAAACCTTCACCACTGTTGGCATAGCCCCAGCAGGCACTCCCCTACTTGATTGTTCACCCCCTTTACACGATGAGGTGTGAGTCGGACTTTGAGGGGGATGGAGGGGGACATGCACTGCATGCACCGCTAAATACCAGCGCATTATTTTTTGTATGCCTCAGCTATAATGAGTATATTGACTGCACACTAACTGTTCAATGATGAGACGGCAAGGGAGAGGACTGGCCACCCGTCTTGATATCCCAAGGCTAAGAAAATGAAGTCGCTAACACTTCATGTTTAGATGCCTCTCAGACTAGCTCAAGAGACTGCTCTTCTTCTTATAATTATACGCCTACACGTGCCTAAGCCACCCAGCATCAGGCCTATATTATACGATTTGCGGTTTTGGTATTGTCGAAAATGACGGCCATTTTGGACGCCATCTTGGATTTCTGAAAGAGCTCCAAGGGGATTTTCGTGGACTCTTAGTATGTTATTCTACTCATATTCCTAGACCTATCCTGAAAAATTCAGCTTCTTGTAAGCTATTTCCACCTTCTATCACATTTTGATCTAATGCTCTTGGACTACCTGGATGAGTAAATGGCAAGTCTTGCAATGCACTGGTGTCGTGTCTAGGACCATGAATTTAGTTCAATTCCGGCTGAAGGGCCCAACAACGAAAAATGAGCACCCAACGTTCCACTCTGGACCAGTGGAGGCGCCAGGATTTCAAGTTTGGAGGGGCTAAAGCTCCAAGCCCTTCCCTTTTGTCCCCTCCCCCCTGTGATTTGCAGTGATTTCCCAGTTTTCTTGGGGGTGGGCTGAGCCGCAGTTTGGGGGTGCTAAGCGCCCCTATCCCCCCTCTGGCGCCGCCACTGTCTGGGACATAGGGTTTTACTTTAGTCAGATCAAGTGAATGCAAATGAAAAGTTATTCTTTGGCGACCGTATGGGTCCTCGACCCTGATCATCTTTCGAAGGATTGATCGGGTGAGATCCTTCACCACCGCAGGTGTTCAAACCACAGGTTGTCAGGTTGAGATCCACAGCGCCAGGACCGACCGGGGAGATAGTCTGGTCATGTGTGTCTTGCAAAAGGTGCTAAATAAATGGTAATGGTAATTGCAAATTTATATAGCGCAACTTCTAAAGAGAGTCATCCGAGACGCTCAAATAAATATACGAATAGGCCATAATTTGCAAACTCGCTCCTCATGGGTCTCCCGAAGTTGCGACTCCCCCCCTTCCAGCCAGTCTTAGACGCCGCTGCTAGGTTCATAGCACGCCATCCTCTGTTTACCCACATTTCCACCTATGTGGCTGAAGTGCTGCACTGGCTTCCAATCACCTCACGTATCCATTATAAGATCCTCCTCCTGATCTCCAAATCTCAACTTGGCCTTGAACCTAAATATCTCTCGGACTTTATGCGTAAGGCTCTCTCTGCTACGTCTGCTCGTCCTTTGCGCTCTACTGACCGTCTGGACCTCTTTGTCCGTCGTGTTAGGTCTGCCTTGGGCGATGGACGGACGGACGGACGGACGGACGGGTGTTTGAGGAAACCCTTCGCGAACCAATATCCACAACCGGAGTCCAAGGAAAGGGCAGGGAGTGTTTAGGGCAACGGGTTCAGTGGGACAGGTATGAAGGATGTGGAAGAAAAGAAGGATATAAAGGAGGACAGAAGGAACGAAGGTAGGATGGAACAGAGAAAGGAAAGAGGTACGGAAGGGATGGTTGCAGGAAAGAAGAACCTGGAGAAGGAAGGAAGCGAGGTAGAAAGGCAAGAAAAGGCAGCTAAAAGGAGGATAGAACTGACAGAAGAAAGATTATATTAGATTAGATTAGATTGGATTGGATTGGATTGGATTAGGATTAGATTAGATTAGATTAGATTAGATTATTGGATTGGATTGGATTGGATTGGATTGGATTGGATTGGATTGGATTTGGATTGGATTGGATTGGATTGGATTGGATTGGATTGGATTGGATTGGATTGGATTGGATTGGATTGGATTGGATTGGATTGGATTAGATTAGATTAGATTAGATTAGATTAGATTAGATTAGATTAGATTAGATTAGATTAGGTGATGAGTGAACCTGGATGCAACGTTGAGTATGAAAACATTAATAATATACAGAAGCGGCTTTGAAGGGATTTAATAAACCATCAAAGGACAAAAAAAGTTTCAGATGCTGAACAATCTTTAGACTAAAGTGTCATCTTCAGATAAGATGAGGCAAGAACATTTTAAATAAACAGTGCTTTACAGATTAATAAATCAGTAAATTAATTGATTAATTAAAACACCAACCATTCCATTGCAACTTAAATTTGTAACTAGAACTAATGATAATTGTGACAGAAATAAATCAATGAATACATGAGTTACATCTGAATCGTCATGTTGTAGCAACACAACATCTGCTCAGAAGAGAATAGCAAGAAATTTAAAACTGGAAACGGAGAATTTTTCCGAATCAGTTCTTCAAAGATTATGTTAGCTGTGATGAAGCACAGGTTGCTTGTTAACCTGTAAGAATTAACATTTTTGCCCTTTGCCTTCATCTTTCTGAGATGGCCCCTTCGATTCTCATTTTCCGTTGTGGTAGTGCGACGGATCTCGAATGAGACATATGCCCAAGACTCTCAAGACGCATCCATCACCTTTTGGCGGAACTTTTGTAGTTGGTGCTTCTGTAGTTGTTGTAGTTGTCGGCGCTTCTGTAGTTGTTGTAGTTGTTGGTGCTTGTGTAGTTGTTGTAGTTGTTGGTGCGTGTGTAGTTGTTGTAGTTGTTGGTGCTTCTGTAGTTGTAGTTGTTGGTGCTTCTGTAGTTGTAGTTGTTGGTGGTTCTATAGTTGGTGCTCCTGTAGTTCGTGGAAGTGGTGTCACGCCTAGTCCGTAAGTTCCAGAACCTGAAGCACAGTGGTGACAAATAACCGTAATAATACATGTAATGAGGACGCTAAGGAGAACAATGGACGTGACAAAATAATGACAAAAGACAATGGAGTTCATGTATTCGTACCCATCGCCGCCAAATGGCTGGCATCAGGAACGGATGATGATGATGATGATGATGATGATGATGATGATGATGATGATGATGATGATGATGATGATGATGATGATGATGATGATGATGATGATGATGATGATGATGATGATGATGATGATGATGATGATGATGATGATGGATGATGATGATGATGATGATGATGATGATGATGATGAATATTAATATTGTAACTTATTCCTGCTACGGATTAGTCTTTCAACACTACTTCCACGAGAACAAGGATTTATAATAAACTTTCCATCCTATCCATCGTAATAATACATACCAACGTTTTGTACCCCAGTATCTTCTCTGCACAGTCGTTCCTCCCTTCGGTCCTCGGCCCGTGGTTAGTTGGTTGTCCCGCGGGTGCGTACTTCTACGGCCCAGAAGTTGAAATATGCATAGGAGTTTCGCTATTGTTGGTCCCAATAGCTGGAACCAGTTACCTCAGTCCCTCAGGACTGACCTTTCTCTATTTCTTTTGACCAGTTCCGTCAGCGCCTGAAGACCTCTCTTAACCAGTGAAGACACTGGCCCGGGTCGGGAGCGCCTCTGTTTTTGAGTGGCGCTATATAAATGCTCGATTACGATTACGACTGCGATTACTATCGTTAAAGTTCCTTACCAAACGTATATCTAATAACAGCACTGCAGTGAATAGTGCATGGCATCACTCTCTGGACAACCCCTCTGAGTTGACGCAGCGCTGGTGAATAAGCTGCGCTTAGCTCCAGAGTAGTTTAATGATCAAATTTGACGCAAAAATGAATTTCAAACTCTAGCTAAATTTTGCGTCATTGTTCTGCAACAGTTTAACATTAAGATATAAAAGTTAAGCTGCGTAACAGCCTAGGTTGTGTGAACTTGATGACCCTTCGCATTAGCAAGATCACTTATATTTATATAGCGTCTTCAAAATGCGTCATTTCCCATATTAACTCAGAATAACTCGTTTTCAATTTCAGAACTGTTGGCTGTGGCCTACGAATGAAAAAGTGCCTATGGCTTTTACGATGACCTTAAACCTTAAAGTCGCCGCGTAGGGACCCTGGGCAAGTCCTTCACTCGCAATTGCTCATGCGCTTCAGCGTGAAACTCCGATTCAGCGTTCGCGCAGTAGTCGGGAGCGCCTCTGAATGGAAAATCTGGTTGGGGCGCTATAACAAGTGTTCAAATACAATACAATACAATAAAACGACCCTGGCTTCCTCAAGGTCCCTTATACAGTAACCGTCTCGGGCGTGGCTCGTACTCTATAAGGTGCATTAACTGAAATATCGCTTATAATTATTAGGCCTATACATCACATGCATTGATACATTAATCCTAGTCGGATTGTTGCACCACTTTGCCCTCTGTGCAACGCCGCACTATTCTGTCCTCCGTGCGTTTCGAGACTGCTCTGGGAGATCCTTTTGCATGCGATATCCTTCTTCACAAGTGGTATACTACTTCGACCAAGTGGTCTTCTCCATGCAGCAGTTCATATTTTGACGGGTTTGGACTACTGGGACAAAGTCTGCTACTTTACTTTCAGTGTTACTGGAAATTAACATTGACAGTAGAGTATTACATGGGACAAATCACCAAAACTACTGGGAAAATCGTAAAACTACGGGGACATTTGTCCCAGTAGTTATACAGTTAAAATATGCACTGCCATGCAGTGGGTTGATTCGTGGCGGACCATAGGGCTCTACGGTGTTCCTCTTCTACTGTGGGTCTTCAGACGATGCCATGGACCAGCGCTTCCCATTCCAATCATTTTTGGTAACGGAACTCTTTTGATCAGAAAATATTTGGACGGAACCTCGACCTACACAGGACGTCCTTCTCTCTGGAATAGTCTCCCCTCTGGCCTGCGTTCTCTTCAGCGAGACTTCTCTGGGTCTTTTTATAAACTACTTAAGACTTTCCTTTTTGACCGCCCTGGGTCTGGAGCGCCTCTGAGTAGTAATATCGAATTAGTCCTACACATCACAAGGGGCAATATTGATACTTGAACCCATTTTATTTAGTGTTGGCTAATTCTTGCAGATAATATAGCCTACAAGCATTCGTTTTAAACTAGTGGCTTAGTTATTTCTAACCTACTGTACGCACTACATGATAAAAAATAGCATTATGCCGAACCACTGAACACTGCCAGAAGACAGAACAGCAACGGAAGTTTTCCAATCATCGTCTCGTCTGAGTAGCTCTCTTGTCTCGAAAGGCGTCTTCTTGTCGTCCTCGATATTTCGTCGGTAGCTCTGCAGTTCGTCTTCGGCTCGATTTCATCAGACAAACTGCAGGGCATTGCTGGACTATTTATCCCTGCTAAAGACGTCAGTAGGTTTCTCGAGAAAGTCCAAACAATTTGAACATCTGGCACCAAATTCAGAACAAGCGTGACTTTCTTCAGATAGATAGACCTATAAAGCGAGAATAAAACTTTTGATTCTCGTGCTATTTTTTAAAAAATCAGTCAACTCTATAAAAACCGACATTTATGTTTTTAGCGCGCGTCCGGCTCTATAAAAATCCTACTTATCTGAAACCCAGTATACACAGCGAAATATGAACACGCGAATACAGATGATCTAAGTGCGTTTTCAACTGTTGGTCTAGGTACGAAGACATGCAGCTATAGCATTGGAAATCAACTTATTTTAATCTGCAGCAAGGTTATAAAAATTATAAGAAAAAGAATTTACTACATGCCCCACTCATTTTGAATAAACCATAGGTAGACAGTTCGGCCTTATCTTGAATCTAGTACACACAGGTAAATATGCACGCATGAATACACACAGTCTTTGTAAGTTTTCAATTTTTTAGTTAGCAAGTAACTTGGTTCACTAATGAAAAACGTGAATGCTGAAGTAATAGCGATTGGTTATTTTTCGCTAATACTACCGATTCGTTTGGGTAGCAGTGGTGGCGATGGTGGTTGTGGAGGTGGTATTAGTATTAGTATTAGTAGTAGTAGTAGTAGCAGCAGTAGTATATAATTATAATAATAAAAATATATATTCGTTTAATGTGAATCAGGTTGATAAGCCGCAACCGGTTAACAAAACATCGAAACAGCGAAAACGCTCGAGCGGCAGCCAGTTAGGCGCCAATCCTACTAGTAGTAGGCCTAGTAGTAGTTGTAGTAGTGGTGGTGGTGGTGGCAGCAGCAGCAGAAGCAGCAGCATTAGGAGAATAGTAAGCAATAGTTATAAATTGCAATACCGCTCTAGGCAGCAGCCTATATCGCCTATACCTAAACGCTGCTCTGACGACAATCCATCGCGACCCACATGCTAGCCATGGACGCAACCACGGTCCAGAAGTTGGGGGGACCTACAAGAATGTCTGAGTGGGGGAATTGCGAGCGCGAAGCTGCGATTACCGAAGGCAAGAAGCCCCTAACGACTAGGGGAATGGGGGAGCGTCGTAAGCTCCCCCATCGGGGTTTGGGGCTCCGCCCAAGAAGCCTACGCAATTTTGAGCATTTGATGCCAAATGGAGTACATTTTGGGCTCTAATTTACTTCAAATGTTTCACCGATGATTTCGATATAAAAGTACCTAAACCATCTAGATCTGTGAAAAATATGACTTTATTATTATTATTATGAATAAACTGACGATTTAGGTTTTAGAAAAATACCACTAGCAGTCGCAGCATTAAAAATTGAAATGTCCTTCTAGGCTTCTAGCGCGAGCCTTAGAAAACGAGATCAGTAAAGTTTGAGAATGAAATTATGCAGCAACATTCTGCGCTGAATTCTGATAGACTTGAGTTGAGCGCTTTAGCCTGACCCAGTATTTTATCGGCAGCAGGGCCAGCAATTTGTTGGAGGAAGGGACCTATACTAGCACGTCCAATTGGGGTGTGGGAGGGGAATTACGAGTTCGGAAGGCGGAAGGCGCACAACCGCGATTGCGGAAGGCAAGAAGATCCTTACGACTAGGGGCACTGGGGAGCGTCGTAAGCTCCCCATCGGGGTCTGAAGCCAAGGGCATTTTGAGCATTTGATATCAAATGGAGTGCATTTTGGGCTCTTGTTTATCTAAACATTTTCAAAAGTTGGGGGGACCGTCCCAACCTGTTCGAAAGTGGGGGACGCATCCCACGAGTCCCATAGGTTGGTTGCGCCTATGCACATAGCTTTACTGGATAAAAATGTTTCAAAAAGTAAAAAAATCGATTATTTTTCAATGAACACAGTTTCACAAAAACCTCGATTGAGTGAGGCGTGTCTGAAGGCTACGTTAACTTGATCAGCAGTTGCCTTTCTGCATTGCACGAAAGTCTAAAAATTTATCACAAGTATTTCTTATTCGGAAAATCATTAACTGCTCACTGCAGAAACTGCATTTATGACCAAATAACGGACAAATCAATATGATTCAGTTTCCTGCGACCATATTTCAACCTGGCGATTATTGAAGAAGCAGAAGATGATACACAGTCATACACACATACATGCATACACACACACACACACACACACACATAGCCTACACACAATACATACAATACGCGCATCCATATATACATACACGACAGATGTGGTGAAATAATCGATGAATGTCTCATACAGGAACTCAGTGTACTTCAGCCAGGTATACTCAACCCAAGGAGACCCGACGCCATTTTTATCATTTATTATTTCTATCACAAATCTGAAACTTCTACAGCGGCCGCGTAAAACATTTGGACAAAATGAATAACAGATTTATTTTCACATTATTCTTTCACAAAGCATTATACACGTTAGGTGACGCTAGAGAAGAATGTTGAGCCATTCCTTGGCCTTGTTGGGAGATGGATAGGTGTTTAGATGGATTGGTGGATAAATGGATAGGTGGAGAGGCTTGATATCTCTTTGGATATACCTATATGTATCCCCAAAGATGAACATAATATAGGTTTGCCCACTCACATACAACTACATACACACCTACACACAGCTACACAAGCACGCACACACACAGGCATATATATATATATAATACAATACCATACAACTGCCTTTGATATCGCCCTTCTTCCTAAGGTGGCCCCAAGCTCAGAAGTGCACATATTATATATATATATTGTGCGCGAAGGACTTGCTCAAGGTCCATACACAGTTTACAGTGTGATTTTCCTTACTAGCCTTTGATATACCTTCTTCCTAAGGTGGCCCCAAACTCAGAAGTGAAGCACACAGCTTCATGAATCGGCGGCACAGAAGCAAATTTAATTATATTGCAGAGCATATTGCACTTCCTATTTTTATTTTTTGCGCGAAGTGATTTTCTTTCTCGTTAACGAAGTCATTTTATTTTCGTTAACGAGTTTTTCGTTATCCACCCCGGACGAGGATCGAACCCGTACTCTCGGCGTTGCAGGCCAACCGCTCTAACCAGTCGGCCACCGTGCCACACGCACGAGTGAATTCACCCCTCCCCCCCCCCAAAGAACAGGCGTGTCTTTGTGTGCACTCGCTCGCGCATGCGCGTTGGCCAATAAATTTTTATATTGATGTGTCTGCTGCGCATGGCCGCAATGAATGTGTATGCGTGTGTGTGTGCGTGCGTGTGTGTGTGTGTGTGTGCGTGCGCCCGCGCGTCATGTGTGCATGTGCTACCTCGTGTTTGTGTGTGTCCATGACGCATGTGGGCGTGTGTGCGTGTCATTGTGTGTCCGCGCGTGCTATACTAGCATCTGATACCTCATTCGGACATTCCATGTGGGAGGCGCTCAATTCATGGTTCCAAAATATATAACCTTAAAGTACACAAGTGCATGTGGGGACAAAGAACTACTTTTACACACATCTAATCAATATTCATTACTGGGTTACTGTGTTCACTGTTCAACAGTGTGAGTGCGTGAACGGTGCTAAAATAGACCTTAGCGAAACCGATGACTTATGGAGTCAAGGATCTACTTTCTACGCATTATGATATCCTTGACCTTCCTATTATTATTTGCCTGTTTAGATGGATGGATGGATGGATGGATGGATGGATGGATGGATCCACAGTTTAATGGCAGCAGCTTATGACAACATAGGCCGTTTCCGCCGACAAAGATTAGTTTTTGGCATATTACGGCACTTGGTCTTCCTGTTTAGATACACTAACACTACTATAATTATTATATAAAAAATTGCTGTGCTTCATAACCGGTGTCCTCAGTGCTAAATGTTATATGGTGAATACTTGGAGAGCCGTGATTTTTTCTTCCACACTCACAATTTTCAAACAAGAATAATTTTATTTTCGGAATCCCGATAAGCTTGAATTGAAAATGATTATAACATTTGTCTCACACACCAAAAATTCAAAAGATGAGGAAGCCACCAGAGAACAAGAATCATTGCCAAGTTTAAAAATAGGCTACATATGTGTCTTAATTTACCATTACTAGGCTAGTAATAGACCTCATTTATATGGAAGCCTATGCAAATTAATTATTTGTATCCCTGCTTTATCTGTTATGCCCATAATACTTTTTTTTTTAATTTTAGTTACGGGCGAGTCTACATGTAGAGGGAAGAAACGCATACCATGGTACTTCGTGCACATATTATTTGTTTATTTAATTGGTGACACGAAAGCTTGAGATTAGACCCTAATTCGAAGCATTCAAAATGCAACGCGTGTATACACTGGGCCGGGAGCGTATACAGTATCAGTTTGGAACCTACATGAATGAATGCCTGAATAGGCTGAATACAATGAATGAATTCACGAGTATAAGTTTTGAAACAAAATACACTTACTCGAGGCCATGTATATAAAGTCGGATTGCAACTTACAGTGTGTGGTCATGTATATTAACAGCTACTCTGCCACTCTGATCCTCTGGAGACTACCCTCTCGGACAGCCTCTCTGACTAGACGCAGCGCTCGTGAATAAGCTGGTGCCCTACGCTTGGCTTTCGAGTGGCGCTTTAGAAGTTTGAAGATTACAATTACAATTACGATTGTGACGAATAGCAGATATATATAGTAGTGGTTGGACCCTGAATGAACTGTTAGGCCTTAGGCACCTGAGAATAGGCGCTTATGAGTGCGTGGGCTGTTGTGGCCTAATTATGTAATATGGTGACCTATTGGTGATCAGGGCAGGTGGTCCACCGGAAGTGTGGGCGGTAGGGACAGGCGGGAAGGAGTTGAATTGAAGCGCGGTAGTTCATGCTTAGCTCTTGTCGGAGTAAGAGGTTTCGAGGCTCTGCTCAGTGGAAAGAGGACATAGGCCGATGTTACGTCTCGACGGACTGAGATTTATAAACGTGTGTATTATATAGTGTAAATAGTAGACTTTGTTACTTTTGCGTCGATGTACGCATTCGAATGTTGTTTTGCTGAAATAAAACTTGGAAAATCTTCACAATTGGCGAGCCTGCCAGGAGTGCACAAGTGTTAAAAGAAGATTTTTGGGCTAGCTTTCGTGTTAGACTTCACACGTATCGACGTTATGTCAGCGATGAAAGACTTTGTGGCCTTCGGCAAAGAGTGCGGGCTATCCGGAAAGGAGCTTCTGGAATGGGTTACGCAGAAGCAGACCGAAGAACGCGAAGACAGGGAACGAACGCATTCTGCAGAAAAAGAACGGATCGCTCAACAAAAGGAACTGGAGGAAATATCTTTGGCTCGTGCCAAAGTTGAACGAGACACTCAGGTTCTACAGTCTAAGACCGTGAAGGCGGCCAAAGGATCGGCCGCTAGCGAGGACAGTCTGCCGAACGATGAAAATTTATGGCAGCGAAGTGGAAGCGACGGAAGCGGTAGAGCATTCGGAAGTAAGGGCGCCAAAGGGCCAAAAATCCCGCCTTTCGAAGAGGACAACGACGAACTGGACAGCTACCTCTTCCGCTTCGAAAGATATGCCCAGCTTCAGAACTGGAGGAGAACCGACTGGGCGGTTTATCTGTCGGCGCTGCTCAAAGGTAAAGCACTTGAGGTTTACGCTCGTCTACCGGTCGAGGAAGCGCTGAACTACGACCGACTTAAGCAAGCGCTGTTGAAGCGCTTCAATCTGTCGGAAGATGGATTCCTCACTAGATTCCGGACCGCAAAACCGGACGGAAGTGAGACTCCATTTCAATTTCTTTCCCGTCTGGATTCCTATCTGCTGCGATGGATCGAGATGGCCGGGAAAGAGGACACTTTCGAAGACCTGAAGATGATGGTCGTTCGAGAACAATACATCAACACCTGCTCAAAGGATTTAGCGGTGTTCCTCAAGGAGCGAAGACCTGCTACGCTATTGGAGGTGGCCGAAATCGCCGAACGCTACACGGAAGCTCATCATTCAAGACCGGATGACGATAGTGAAGACTCGTCGCAGGAGCGATTGCCGAGAAGAACTGACCGGAAGTTCAGCAACCAGAGGAAAGAACCATTCAGGCGTTGTTTCATTTGTAATAGTACGAAGCACCTGGCACGAGAATGCGGAAGGAAAATACCGGTGGCAGGTCTGGAGTGCAAAGGTCACGGATACCAAGAACAAAGAAACCGGAAGCCCTGGAAGGAGAGGGACAGTCGACGACTCTCTTCAGCGACGAGCCATGGGTTTGACTGCGATAGCCGTCAACAGAAGCTGCTGTCTGCTTCACCGACAACCCGGCTGAAACAACCTGAACGGGTGCAGAGTAGAGAGTCCGAAGTGTCGAGCGCACGCCAGACATCAATGTGAAGACTGTCTGATTACCGATGACGGTGAATTAGAACCGATGTGCAACGCCATGCTATCGGACAGCGTCGAGCTCCGCTGTGGCTGTACGTTGCCGGTCGTTGCCGACGCCTGCCGAGACTTGGAATCTGCAGCGTCGATGCCAACTGCCGAAGGATGGATTGGGCAACAGAAGGTGATTGCTCTACGAGACACCGGTTGTTCAACTGTCGTTGTCAGAAGGGCCCTGGTACCAGACGAAGCCCTCACGGGTGCAACGAAGACCTGTGTCTTGATCGATGGAACAATTCGTCGCGTTCCAGTGGCAGAGATCGAAGTTGACACGCCGTACTACAAGGGAAGGACAAAAGCTGTTTGTATGCGAAGACCTTTGTTCGATGTAATTATCGGCAACGTTCCAGGTGTCCTGAACAATTTAGTTACATAATTAACCTAAATGATCAACACTGACTCTGTATTAATCTGATATCGCTGGAGTTGAACTATTGTATTGTGAAAGTAGGCTATGTTGCACGGACTGAGACAAGTCGGTTCTAGTTTAATTATTGCATAATCGTATTTAACTTGGCATTAGCTGGTGCACTTTGTATTGGCCTGTTAGACTTCGTTGCGCTATTCGTCTTGTTTTGAGAGTGAGAATTCTTGTCTCGAATGTTCACTCTTCGAAAAGGGGGAGTCTTGTGACGAATAGCAGATATATATAGTAGTGGTTGGACCCTGAATGAACTGTTAGGCCTTAGGCACCTGAGAATAGGCGCTTATGAGTGCGTGGGCTGTTGTGGCCTAATTATGTAATATGGTGACCTATTGGTGATCAGGGCAGGTGGTCCACCGGAAGTGTGGGCGGTAGGGACAGGCGGGAAGGAGTTGAATTGAAGCGCGGTAGTTCATGCTTAGCTCTTGTCGGAGTAAGAGGTTTCGAGGCTCTGCTCAGTGGAAAGAGGACATAGGCCGATGTTACGTCTCGACGGACTGAGATTTATAAACGTGTGTATTATATAGTGTAAATAGTAGACTTTGTTACTTTTGCGTCGATGTACGCATTCGAATGTTGTTTTGCTGAAATAAAACTTGGAAAATCTTCACAACGATTATATAAATGTAAGAATAGGGGCCAATTAATGGAGATTTGTATGTATACATAGATAAAATTTCAATACTCATTGTGGGCTCAGAGTACGCATCGCCCTCCTCTTTTATCTAGGCTTGAGCCTGGCACTGCCAGAGTACGAGCTTTGGCGGATTCGCGCCGTTCGTATATAATATCACGGGATAAACATAGCATTTCTAAAGTCTTACATTAATTAACCCAACTTAGGAAAATCTGGACTTATAATCAAATGGTACATCTTGAAAAAGGTGTCCAGCCGCCGTCTTGCATCGTCAACAATGCTCGTTCTGTTTCATAAATTCCCAATTCACATGATAATAATAATAATAATATTTTCGTTCATTCAAACAATCCGGTTGACAAACCGCAACCGGTTACAGTGTACAATTATTATGCAATTGAAACAATTCACAAGAACAAAATGACAGAAGACATAAATCTTAACTACTAACAGCACAGACAACCTGCAATACACAAATGGGAAACATTACACATCACCCTATCCATGCTTTTAACGACCTACCAGAGACAGCGTTCTCCGCCCAAATTCCCTAATGGGTCTTGCAACCCGATTACACTTTACGTCAGGCCATTGTCCCGGTTTATGAACGCATTACCAGTGACCTATTTTGATGATAGAGGCTTTATCGCGAACATTTAGCACATTTAAGTTTAGCTACAGTAGAGGAGAATGCTGAGGGTCTCCTGGACTGAGAAGATAACAAATGAACATATCGTCTACTTAGAGCAAAAAAGTTCCAACTCTGAAAACCATTATTTTCAGGAATCCAAAAAGCAGTTTCAATACCAAATTGCAAATCGTCATTTTATTAGTGACTACAATCAACAGTTGAATATTATGCATAAAACCTCAGTAAAACAAGATGAAATAGTCTGATCAATATTACTTAACACATCATTGATATAAGTGTCAATTCATTCTAGATGGTACATTTTTGCACTTAAAAGTTGAAAGTCAAAACATTCTAACTAAATAAACTTTGTTGCTTTGTTAAGTGTGATGAAACCAGAAAAATGATGATACTACACATAAAAGCAAAACCAAGTTATTATTTATCCAGTATGTTGTTCTTGCTCAATTGCCTCAGTTACGAACAGCGAGAGACTCGTAGAACGGTTTACAATCATTTGGCAGAAAAGCGCAAAGTTTGAGCAGGTCTTCCTTCTTGTTTTTGTCTACCCCCAGTGGTGCGGTATACGCGTGTGTTAGCTCCATATTACTGAAATTGACATTCCTTCCCCTCTTCTTGTAGACAACCGCTTCACTCACTCCTCCAATTTCGTTGGAAAACGAAACTGCTACATCGCGCGCATCGTCTCGGCTGTAGATGATAGAGTGCTTTGTTATGATGCCTGCAAAAGCGTTGCCACGCATCACAGTGTTAACTGCACTCCAGTCATAGATATTTTCTCTGTTCAGAGAAATAACTTTATATGGCATTTTTGGTCTAGCGGTACGTGCGGCCTCCTCGTATTGACTGGGAAGATGAATATCTCGCTTTCGAACTTTGTTTTCAATTGAGCTGTGAATAGCATCGCATTCCATCTGCGAGTGGCCAGATTCAAAGTACTTTTGTTCGACTTTTTGCGTATTCACACTCCTGCTGAGAAACACAATTATCATACTACACACCACCCTGTTTCTATTCTGCCCTGCACAAGTATCACTGTATACTG
Organism: Aporrectodea caliginosa; assembly: GCA_020284085.1. NCBI lineage: Eukaryota > Metazoa > Annelida > Clitellata > Crassiclitellata > Lumbricidae > Aporrectodea > Aporrectodea caliginosa. Next base: position 645,875 of record JACEVL010000898.1, read on the forward strand.
TTATCTGCTCAGCGCCCTTTTTATCTTCTTCAACCAGCCAATGGTATAAAGCTGATGCAATTTCATTGGCTCCTCTTCCGGCCTCTGACTCTGTCCACATGTAGCAGCTCCCTTCCTTTGTTCCCAAGTTATAGAAAGTTAGATTATACATGCTAAGTTTTCGCAAATAATATGCTGAACCCACTGATAACTTCGGAACGGTAAGAACTTGTTCAAGGTCCATTGCTGCGCATATTTTGCTATCAGAAGTGCCTTCTTTATCGATAATCTTGCTCGTTCGGGCTTGCTCTTTCCTTCGAATATGTGCAGCGTATTCCGCTTGTTCCTCTGCTGCTAAAACACCTCCATTTGACTTCTTGCGCAACTCAAACTTACAACACGAATCACATGTGTCCTTCGATGGCTTATGAAATCTTAGGTTGTAATCATTCACAAACACAGATCGATACACACTCTCGTGTACGACCTCTTTTGCCTCACTCATGCACTTGTCCTTATATAATCGATACATGGCAGAAATGGTCAAAGCTCCCTCGAGATACTTACACACTCTGGTTGAACGACAATAATGACTTTCCACGTGTGGAAATGACTCAATGTGTAATTTGACTTCAGCCAAGGAATCTGGCTTGGTTTTGTTATGACCCCCTCGTTTTTCATTTACAGAACCTCTGCCTGGTGTTGCGCCACGAATGCCAATTTTGTGTGCTTGACGTACCATTGCGGCTGATATGTCCAACGTATTTAGAAAGAAATTTTTACACACACTCACTCTCTCGTTCTCTATATTGGGCAAGAAAAAGTAATATGAATGATTTCGTGGTTTACTCTTACCACAGTTATTCAGCTTGGTTCTGGTCGATACAACCTGCTTCTCAGTATTGCTACCAACAAAATCATGTCGTCGTTCCTTCAAACCCATTTCCCAAAAAGCTTTGTTTATCTTATCCTGTTGCTGCTCATCAATTTTTGTACTACACTTTCTCCTGCACTTTTCTGCCATGCACATACCTCTTACTACTCTCTTCGAGGTCTCTGGCATATTGGTAATTTTTTTCTTGCGTTTAACTTGTTCTCCACAATTGTAAGCTTTTTTCTGCACGAATCGTTTCCATTCCAGTTCATTTCTTTTACGCTTCCGGGTCTTCTTATGCTGAGACTCAGACTGGTCTTCAATTGCAGACACTGGGGGCGGAGGCTGGTTGATATTGTCCAGAATGGCATGTAGAGACTGGTCGACACCGGCCAGCAAAGCAGGTTGAGATTGGTCGACAGCGGCCAGCAAAGCAGGTTGAGATTGGTCGACAGCGGCCAGCAAAGCAGGTTGAGATTGGTCGACGGTGTCCAGAATGGCATGTAGAGACTGGTTGACATTGTCCAGAGGGGCATGTAGAGACTGGTCGACAGCGGCCAGCAAAGCAGGTTGAGATTGGTCGACAGCGGCCAGCAAAGCAGGTTGAGATTGGTCGACAGCGGCCAGCAAAGCAGGTTGAGATTGGTCGACGGTGTCCAGAATGGCATGTAGAGACTGGTTGACATTGTCCAGAGGGGGTGTAGTCGACAGCGGCCAGGTCGATTCGTCCAGAGGGGCATGTAGAGACTGGTCGACGGTGGCCAGCAAAGCAGGTTGAGGCTGGTCTACTGTGGCCGATGCAGCAAGCGTGAAGTGGTCGGTAACAGGAGGGGATGAGCGTCCAGACTGTTTCATACACGTACCGTCGTCGTTCGACTCATCATCACTGAGCTTGTAATCTTCGTCGACTGCCGAGTTATCTGGATCAATATTGTTTAAGAGTAAATTATGTCCCATAATGATTTTATCTTACCTTGGTTATGCGCTTCAATGTTAATTTGGGTTTGGGTTATGTAGCCCAAACCCAAGCCATAACTTTAACCCTCATTAATTTTAGCCGTAATTAGCAATGAATTTACTCATCGAGGCCATGGTTAGGCTGTTATTGGCAAATTCAGAGTTGAAACATTGGTGCATAATAATGAAGGAGTCATTGTGAGCAGATGGGATGATATTGAGCGATCCAGATTAAGTGAACATCAGATTCTGCGTTAAGGTTTCCTAGTAAATATTTCAAATCCAACGATATCTCGATGTTTGAGTAACTTGCGAATATATTTCGGTATTATTACATTTAATATCAAGCGTGTGGCGACAAGCACATAATATCGCCCGCAGTTACGGATACTCGCGTTTCATTAAATCAAAAGCATGAAATAAATCTTACCTGCGTCAGATTCATCGAGCATGAGCAGTCGCAGCACTTCACAAGCTTTAAATTTGCTTTGCCTATAATTATTTGATCGTGACATTGTTCGAAACTTGCTAAAAAATAATTATTGTCGCGAAAATTAACCAAAATTATCACAAAATATCATCGTTAACAGCCGCCGGAAGTTGATCAGTGGTGAGCAAAAATATTCCAACTACAGTTGAAACAACATTGCTCTCAATAGCCTAATCCGGGATGTTGATGATTTGAGGCAAAAATGTTCTATCTACACTTGGAACAAATTCGCACTATAGAATATAATAATAGTCACAGTTGAAACAAAAGTGCTTCGCTAGATGTCAGTACTGGTATGTGCTATAGAGCTGGAACATTTTTGCACGAAAGATAAATGAATTTACTCAACGAGGCTATGGTTAGGCTGATATTGACGAATTCAGAGTTAGAACATTTTTGCTTTTAGTGGACGATATACTGGAAGAGATAGGACACCTAAGAGGACAAATGACACTGAGGCAAAGAGCGGCGAGACAGAAAATGATGTACTTTGGCCATGTGATGCGTGTGGACGGCATGGAAAAGGAGATGATGCTGGCGTGTGGGGAGGGAAGACGAGGAAGAGGACGACCAAGAAAGAGATGGATGGAGGAGATACACGAGACAATGAGGATGAATCTTCCGGAACTGAGAGAGGCGACGAGAGATCGGAACACATGGAGAAGGCTGACTATGGCAGTCGCTAGGATTCAGCGAATCGACGGCACAAGGTGACAAGGTGACAGTAGCGATGCCATGAGATAAAGAGATAGGAAGAGACAGATTGAATGACAGACAGACAGACAGACAGACAGACAGACAGACAGACAGCAGAGACTGAAACTAATAATCGTCAGTATTCACAAACAACTACTAATAGTAGGCTATTTCTCTGGCAACCAGTCGCTAATATTCCCTGAAATAATATATTGTATTGAATTTGATCATTTATAAAGCGCTTCTCATAGCATAAGCCTATCAGAAGATCTCCCAGTGCGAGGTACTCCGAGGAAAAAGGAAGGTTTTAAGGTGAGAGAAAGAGGTAGAGATGCTACTAGAGAGGATTGTAGAGCGTAGAGAAGGAGGAAGTCTATTCCACAGGGAGGGACCTATGCAGGCAAAGGATCTGGATTGAGCCATTGTGGTCCTAACACGGGGAACAAAGAAGAAGTCAAGCCGGTCAGAGGATCTGAGAGGACGCTTTGACGTAGCAGAGAGGGGGCGGAGAATTTGGTGACAAAGATATTTTGGAGCAAGACCCAATTGAGATTTGAGCATGAGAATGAGAACTTTAAATTGATGCGCACAGAGAGAGGAAGCCAATGAAGTTGCTCAGCCATAAATGTAGAGATGCGAGAATTCGAGGGAGGCGAACAATAAGTCTGGCAGCTAATATAAACCGAACACCATTACTCGCTTGAAGACTCTGAAAACTAAGTGTTCGTATTAACTTCAAGCTACTAATCGCTAGCATTTCCGCGTATTCATCAAAGGCGAAGTGAAGCAGTTGGCCACGATATGTCGTTAAATAAGCTTGAAGAAAATAGGCTTAGTTCAACACCTTTATAACGTTTCCACTGTAGGCTTTATACAGCCATGGATCGCTTGTGAAATTAGTGGACTTGTAACGACTTAAAACGTTTCGATTGTAATCTCTAAAATGTTATTAAACCAGAAATCGCCGGCTTAGACTAGTTAATGTAATTCGACACTTTCAATACGCTACCTTTGTAGACAGTGGTTTGCAGTAAATTCTGGGGATTAGTAGTTTTCAATGAAACCCAGTCATTAGTAGTTTTTTGTGAATACCAACTATTAAATTTTAGTAACTTTCGATGAAGTAATAGCGATTGGTTATTTTTCGCGAATTAGTAGTGTAAATTGCATACAAACGATTAGTGGCTTAATTAACGAATGTAAAGATTAACATTTCGAGAGTTTTGCTAAATCTCCAGGCCATCAAGGCGGATAACATCAACCGTAATTGAAAGTGTGTTATGGAAGCAACCAAAACGGACGACGTTCCTGCTTATATATAGTTAAGAATGCCAACTTTTAAAGGTGTCTAACTAGACCTAGTTTATTCCTGCTCAAATCGATGATAATTATATCGTAGCCAACAGAGTAATTAAAGCACTTCGCCTTCCACGAATACTTATGGATACTAGCGATTATCAGCTTTCACTGTGTGCTAGCGTTTAGTGGTCCTCACTAAATTGCAGCGATTAGCAGTTTTCAGTACTCCCAAAAGCGAAACATAGTTGGAATGAACCAAAAGCTACTAAGCGTACAATTTACAGAAAATCGCTAATCGATAGTAAACACTAATCGTTCGCAGTCCCTGTTAAACTACTAATTGCTCGCTAAACGCTACTAATTCCTACTATCTCTAAGTATTCGTCGAAGTAAACGATATTGTGATCCACGAATGTTGTCAACTCACCTACAGACACCTTTAAAACGTATTTATAAGTTATAATAAACATAAATCGCAACCCAAATAAAGGAAACTGTGCCACTGCTCGTACTCTGTCAGTGCCAGTCCCAAGCCTGGATAAAGGAGGAGGGCGACGCTAATGGTCTTTGTTATCACACAGTGTCGTTAAACTGAAACTACCTACCTACCAGAATAAAGGAAACGCCGACACTACACGCCGTGCCTTTCTGCCAGGCAGTGCCAGTCCCTAGCCTGGATGAAAGAGGAGGGCGACACAGTATCGTCAAACTAAAACTAATGCGAGGTAGTGTAAGATCAGATAAGGTAGCCTAAGTTATTTCATAATGCGTTTTAGCAGGTATGGCCGGCCCGCGGGCTGTTGATTGGCGGCCCGCACGACCCCTTTGTAAATAAATTTTTTGTCTTATTTTACGCCTACTTGGCCCAGTGCAGGGCCTACTACAACAATACTGTATGATAATGATGTCTAAAAAAACACTAAACAAATTAGTGTTGTAAGTTCTAGGTACCTTGTGTGGTCGTACCTGCAGTTTTTCTTTTAAAAATATGAGATTAACATTTGTATTTCCCTCCAGACTGTGAGGACAAACACTTGTGGCCCGCCGCGTGCATATCAACAATTATAGTGGCCCGTAGGCCAAGAAAGGTTGGTCACCTCTGTGTCATAGCGCAGATTCACCGCCACTTTAGGTTTCGGGTGGTGCCAGTCTTAAGCCTAGATAAAGGAGAAGGGCTAAGCTAACCATCTACGTCATGACACAGCGTCCTTAAGCACTAAGCTACCTACACAGTCGCAAATTTCCATTACGTCAAAATGTCAAGTAAGGTGAGGTCAACATTAAGTCGCTCGGTTACCATAAAATAAAAACGCAACATTCATAAAAATTATGTTTTATTCAGACACCTTTAAATGGCGCAGTCCAAGTTTTATTTAAATCCTCATTTTCGTTCAATCTTCATTTTCGAGGTGTTACGTCCAGGAAAGAGTAAGCTTCAGTTTGAGAGTTATAAACGATTATTATTATTGTAAGAATAAGTACGTAAGCAAGTAAGTAAGTAAGTAAGTAAGTAAGTAAGCAAGTAAGTAAGAATATTCTTTATTGAGAAGCACTGGCAAACGCACAGCACTGTACATGACAAGATTAATACATTCAAACAAACAAACAAATTCATTTATACAAGCAAAGGATTGAATGGGAGAAGATATTATAATTATATCATGGGAACCTAGGGAAGGAATAGTTATGGCTAGTCATGGAGGGAAAATGAAGAGCTTAAATAGACTGATCTATGGAAAATATTGGTTATTTATATTGGTTATTATTTATTGGTTAAGCATCCTAGAAGTAGCTTGCTACTGACGATGCTCTATAAATTGTCGTAATTACAATTACAATTTGCATAGCATCCGGGCAAGGAAGCATTTCTGAGTCAGGTTGTCAAACATGGGAAGCTCACGTTATGGGACCGTGGCCGTAGTGAGTAATGAAATTGCTTGATCGGCGGTAATAATTTATGCAACACATGGCAAGGATTGTGCAGAATACAGGCAAAGAGTTCTCCGTATCCGCATTGCTGCAAGAGTCTCAAATGAGGGAGAAGATGGAGGTAAGTACCTCTGACGTACCAGCCTCCGGAAAATTCCCTCAAGGGTCTCCCGTTCCTGCGCTTTCGCAAATCCCCACCAGACAGGAGTAGAGCTGTAATATGCCAAAATAATTTCTGTCGACGGAAACGGCCTTTGTTGGCATAAGCAGCCTCGACCTGTTAGGATCGTCCGATAGCTTGATATTGTCTGCGAGATGATGGTGCGGGGCACAGTTATTGAGACATTTATACACAATGAGGCAATGCTTGAATTTGATGCGCTCGCCTATTCTGAGCCACTGAAGCTGATCTTGTATAATAGCGGTTGTTAAGTGGTCGAACTTCTACAACGCAAGATCAGACGAGCAGCAGCGTTGATGACCGCATGAAGCCGAATGATTCTGCGTTGTAGCAAGCCAGCAATGGCGACATTGCAGTAATCGATTCTGCTCAGGATTAAACTTTGCACAAAATGGCGAGTCACATCTTGTGTGAGTGACCGGGAAACAGTCGTCAGCTGTTTCAGGGTTCGAAGCTGGTCCTCACAAGTCTCTAGATGTCGCTAGGCGATAGTTTAGTGCTACAAATGTAATATGTAATATCCGCGCCTTTGTGAGGTAATAAAAATGAGCTACATAAAGTGGATTGTTACATGGACACATGTATTGATCTGAATCTCACAACGAAACATTTAAAGTGTTTAACGACAGTCTGTGGATGCCACGGCCGTTAACATCGACCTTACCTTACGAAGTACCACTCAAAGTCCGACTCACATCCCCTCAAAGTCCGACTCACATCCCCTCAAAGTCCGACTCACATCCCCTCAAAGTCAGACTCACATCCCCTCAAAGTCCGACTCACACCTCAACGTGGTGAGGGGGTGGCAACAGTCAGTAGGGGAGTGCCTGCTGAGGCTATGCCATCAGTGGTGAAGGTCTTGGCTGAAGTACCACCTAGGGCGCTACGCGAGGTGGACAGGCTCAGCAGGAACCCTGAAAAGCTGGCAAACGTGGGCGGCATCGCCGCCTTTGATACCACAAGATAGTGGTTATCAGAGCCAGTCCTAAGCCTGGAACTCTCTTTAAGGGAGAAGTGCGAAGGTCGAACGGATGGGTGCAGATACTCCGTTCGTAAAGAAAAAATACGAATGAAATCCAATGCAAGCATTGGACTCCAACGGGCCTCGGCCCATGGATACGATGCAAGCGTTGGACACCTACCAGGCCTTCGGCCCATGGATCCTGATGATGACGATGATGACCGTCGCCCTCCTACTTGAGACTAGCACTAACAGAGTTGGAGTTTCACAAGTATGGAGCACTCTATCAACATCGTTAACGAAATTTTTTAAGCATTACTGCTTTCACCGTTTGTATGCAATAACTACCGATCAACATAGACTAAGCAACCACCTTACATTATTATTTTAGGCATTTTCTGGGAAATGGAATATTATAACCGGTAAAGACTTTTTAAAAAGGTGTCTAGTCGTGTTACATGATCAACAACTCGTTCTGATGTGTAAATTTCCGAATCACACGGGAAACACTTCCCATCGCCATATACCTGTTTTTGACAGAAAAAATAACATAATTTAAATTTTAGAAGCTTTACGTAAGAGATATAAAAATTAGCATGTCAGGAATTAATTGATTAATTAATTAATTGTCCTATAATTATAATTACTTGTATATTTGTCTAGAATTATTAACGTTAGCCTGACTGTTTTAGCTAATTGTGTTACTTGTAACCTGTTGCGTTTTGTCAACTGGATTATTTTGAAATTAAACGAATATGATGGAATGTTACTGAATCTTGAAGCCATTAATGCCGTTGACGTCGTTAAATACTTTAGCCTTCGTTTTTTTATTATCATTATTATTTTTATTACCCGATGTATCTATAACCCCTCAGGTGTCAGATATTAATAATGAGTGTTAACTCTGGAATGGCCATCCTTTTCAAGATCTGGAAGAACAAAAGTGCTGTGGAACGCAACGGCGTTGAAACGTTGGATTACAAGTACGGACAGGCGCTGGAACAAGTAACTGGTTTCTCTTGGGTCGCTCGAAATTTGGCCAAGAAGACGACCCAGGTCGGCGAGAAAGGCCAATCCCTTGGCATTAATTGGTCCAATGGTTTCAAAAGCCAATTAGACAAAGAGGTAGGATTGCATCAGTTGGGTGTATTTAGCATTTTCCCTGGCTTCAGCCAGTTCAGCAGCTCCTGGTTGGAGGTTGTGGACAAGTAAGAGTCACTGTGTCTGCCACTGTGACGTCCCAGGTCAAGCAACGACCCGAACGCCACGGAATCAGTGTTAGGCCGTCTGGTCTTTTACCATCCGACCTTGACAAACCCGGGGGTTCTTTAACCGCCGGGATATCCGCTTGAATGAGGCCCCTGCAGATTAGATCATTGAGGACCGCGAGCCGGGCGTGTTGGCCCGGGCCGTAGCGGTACGATAGGCCGTGCGAGCCTTCGGCGGTCCCCAGAGTGCCACATGGGCAGCTGTGTGGGTGACATATGACCGTGCCTAGACGGAGGCCCACCGCTATTCGAACTGCCTCGTCATCCAATCTGAGACCGCATGTAGCCTACTTTTGGGTAACGCAAACATCCAGTCTCTTGCATGAGGTGCTGAGACTGCTTTCAGACGTTCTTGATAGAATCTGGCTCATCTAACGTGTTTGGTTATACCAACATCGCGGTGGAATAAAGGAATAGACAATAGACAGTAACATTGCTCCTTCGAGGCTCAATCAAAAAACCCAACCCGAGGTTTTCAGCTGCGAAGGCACGGAGATAAAAGTGTTTGGAAGTAGGTGGAAGTGCAGCATGTTGTTTAAGATATAAAAAGAGCAACCGATCGTATATAATCAAATAAACAAGTCAGGAGAAAAAAGAAACAAACACTTAACTAAAGAATGTCAGCTTTACGGGATTGGTAACCGCAAAATAATGCCAATATGTCAGGTTCAGTTTAGACACCCTTCAATCTGTTATTACAATCTTACTTAAAACTCAGTTTTCCTTTTAAACTCGCTTTTGTGTTCTCAGGGATGCTGCCACACGAAGGGTGAGAACTGTTAAACTAATTCTGTCGACGTCAACGGCCTTTGTTGCCACACTACGTTGAAACCGAATGAAAGACGAGGAATTGTCAACAATGTGGCTTTCACACTCGTTATAAGTAAGCTCTTCCTAACTTTAACTCGGTAACTTGTTATATTCTGGTAGCGCCAGTTCCCTAACTGGATGAAGAAGGAGGACAACGCTAAACGGCTGCGCTATGGAAAGCGTCTTTAGCAGCAACTTACCAAGCTCTAGTTAAACCTTTAAAAACGATTTCATTCTAAGATATTTAATAAAATAAATCCTACAAGAACATCTGTTGTGCCAATAATTATTATATAATGCTCAAAGAACAAAAGAAGACACAGCACTTAATGGCTTTGCGAATATATTTCTTAAATGAGGAACGTTTCAAAGGTGTCTAATTGTAGTTTGCAGAATACGGATTATTTCACATTAAATAGCTTAAGGGTTTAACGACATCTTATGTCAACAAAGGCCATTGGAATCAACAGAAATTATTTTAAACAGTTCTCACCATTCATACGTGTCAGCACACATTTGGCAATGATTTATTGAAAGAGTTATTGAAAAAGAGTTATTGAAAAGAGTTATTGAAAAGAGTTATTGAAAAGTGTTATTGAAAAGAGTTATTGAAAAGAGTTATTGAAAAGAGTTATTGAAAGAGTTATTGAAAAGAGTTATTGAAAAGAGTTATTGAAAGAGTTATTGAAAAGAGTTATTGAAAAGAGTTATTGAAAAGAGTTATTGAAAAGAGTTATTGAAAAGAGTTATTGAAAAGTGTTATTGAAAAGAGTTATTGAAAAGAGTTATTGAAAAGAGTTATTGAAAAGAGTTATTGAAAAGAGTAATTGAAAAGAGTTATTGAAAGAGTTATTGAAAAGAGTTATTGAAAAGAGTTATTGAAAAGAGTTATTGAAAAGAGTTATTGAAAAGAGTTATTGAAAAGAGTTATTGAAAAGAGTTATTGAAAAGAGTTATTGAAAAGAGTTATTGAAAAGAGTTATTGAAAAGAGTTATTGAAAAGAGTTATTGAAAAGAGTTATTGAAAAGAGTTATTGAAAAGTGTTATTGAAAAGAGATATTGAAAAGAGTTATTGAAAAGAGTTATTGAAAAGTGTTATTGAAACGAGTTATTGAAAAGAGTTATTGAAAAGAGTTATTGAAAAGAGTTATTGAAAAGAGTTATTGAAAAGAGTTATTGAAAGAGTTATTGAAAAGAGTTATTGAAAAGAGTTATTGAAAAGAGTTATTGAAAAGTGTTATTGAAAAGAGTTATTGAAAAGAGTTATTGAAAAGAATTATTGAAAAAGTGTTATTGAAAAGAGTTATTGAAAAGAGTTATTGAAAAGTGTTATTGAAAAGAGTTATTGAAAAGAGTTATTGAAAAGAGTTATTGAAAAGAGTTATTGAAAAGAGTTATTGAAAAGAGTTATTGAAAAGAGTTATTGAAAAGAGTTATTGAAAAGAGTTATTGAAAAGAGTTATTGAAAAGAGTTATTGAAAAGAGTTATTGAAAAGAGTTATTGAAAAGAGTTATTGAAAAGAGTTATTGAAAAGAGTTATTGAAAAGAGTTATTGAAAAAAGTTATTGAAAAGAGTTATTGAAAAGAGTTATTGAAAAGAGTTATTGAAAAGAGTTATTGAAAAGAGTTATTGAAAAGAGTTATTGAAAAGTGTTATTGAAAAGAGTTATTGAAAAGAGTTATTGAAAAGAGTTATTGAAAAGAGTTATTGAAAAGATTTATTGAAAAGAGTTATTGAAAGAGTTATTGAAAGAGTTATTGAAAAGAGTTATTGAAAAGATTTATTGAAAAGAGTTATTGAAAAGAGTTATTGAAAAGAGTTATTGAAAAGAGTTATTGAAAAGAGTTATTGAAAAGAGTTATTGAAAAGAGTTATTGAAAAGAGTTATTGAAAAGAGTTATTGAAAGAGTTATTGAAAAGAGTTATTGAAAAGAGTTATTGAAAAGAGTTATTGAAAAGAGTTATTGAAAGAGTTATTGAAGAGAGTTATTGAAAAGAGTTATTGAAAAGAGTTATTGAAAAGAGTTATTGAAAAGAGTTATTGAAAGAGCTATTGAAAAGAGTTATTGAAAAGAGTTATTGAAAAGAGTTATTGAAAAGAGTTATTGAAAAGAGTTATTGAAAAGAGTTATTGAAAAGAGTTATTGAAAAGAGTTATTGAAAAGAGTTATTGAAAAGAGTTATTGAAAAGAGTTATTGAAAAGAGTTATTGAAAAGAGTTATTGAAAAGAGTTATTGAAAAGAGTTATTGAAAAGAGTTATTGAAAAGAGTTATTGAAAAGAGTTATTGAAAAGAGTTATTGAAAAGAGTTATTGAAAAGAGTTATTGAAAAGAGTTATTGAAAAGAGTTATTGAAAAGAGTTATTGAAAAGAGTTATTGAAAAGAGTTATTGAAAAGAGTTATTGAAAAGAGTTATTGAAAAGAGTTATTGAAAAGAGTTATTGAAAAGAGTTATTGAAAAGAGTTATTGAAAAGAGTTATTGAAAAGAGTTATTGAAAAGAGTTATTGAAAAGAGTTATTGAAAAGAGTTATTGAAAAGAGTTATTGAAAAGAGTTATTGAAAGAGTTATTGAAAAGAGTTATTGAAAAGAGTTATTGAAAAGAGTTATTGAAAAGAGTTATTGAAAAGAGTTATTGAAAAGAGTTATTGAAAAGAGTTATTGAAAAGAGTTATTGAAAAGAGTTATTGAAAAGAGTTATTGAAAAGAGTTATTGAAAAGAGTTATTGAAAAGAGTTATTGAAAAGAGTTATTGAAAAGAGTTATTGAAAAGAGTTATTGAAAAGAGTTATTGAAAAGAGTTATTGAAAAGAGTTATTAAAAGAGTTA
>JACEVL010000899.1:0-315000 GCA_020284085.1 Aporrectodea caliginosa
TTCAGCACCTCTTCACAGACGAGATCTTTCAGCGCCTCTTCACAGGCAAGGTCTGTCCGTGCCTAAAGATAGGCGACATCATTCAGCACCTCTTCACATACGAGATCTTTCAGCGCCGCTTCACAGACGAGAACTTTCAGCGCCTCGTCACAGGCTCTTTTCTTTCAGCGCCTCTTCACAGACGAGATCTTTCAGTGCCTCTTCACAGGCGAGATCTTTCAGCGCCTCTTCATAGGCGAGATCTTTCAGCGCCTCGTCAGAGGCTCTTTCAGCGCCTCTACACAGGCGAGGTCTGTCCGTGCCTAAAGATAGGCGACATCATTCAGCACCTCATTCACAGACGAGATCTTTCAGCTCCTCTTCACAAGCGAGGTCTTTCGGCGCCTCTTCACAGGCGAGGTCTGTCCGTGCCTAAAGATAGGCGACATCATTCAGCACCTCTTCACAGGCGATGTCTTTCAGCGCCTCTTCACAGACGAGATCATTGAGCGCCTCTTCAAAGGCGAGGTCTGTCTGTGCCTAAAGATAGGCGACATCATTCAGCACCTCTTCAGAGACGAGATCCTTCAGCGCCTCTTCACAGGCGAGGTCTGTCTGTGCCTAAAGATAGGCGACATCATTCAGCACCTCTTCACAGACGAGATCTTTCAGCGCCTTTTCACATGGAACGCGTATTTAGTTCTGCTGGCTACGTCACGTCGTACACTCTAGGTGCATTAGGCTAAGTGATGCACTGATTCAAGACATGCTAATTGCAAAATGCAATAGTGAACTTATGCAGGAGCAATGTCAATAACTGCAGCATGTATTGACCGATGTGGTGTTGCTTGCTGGTTTGTGGACACATATATCAGTTGTGCAGCTTTAGGTATTGTAATAGGCTACTGCTTTAGACATTATAATAGGCTATATACAGCCTTAGGTATTGTAATAGGCTACAGCAACTTGCTGTAGTAACTTGCTGTGCTTTGATTAAAATTTGACAAATTCATGAGGCAAATATATGTATCCAACTATCGATTATCGAAATCTAATTCTAATTGCTAATCGATTAGCTGCTGCTAATTCTAATCGATTAGTTAGAAGATTTTGCTAATTCTAATTCTAATCGATTAGCAAATTTCAATAGCTAATTCTAATTCTAATCGATTAGCAATTCTAGCTAATCGTAGGCCTAACCATCTCTGACACAAATGCATCAAGCATGTTTGTATCTGTGTGTGGATGCTTAAATATCAATGTATAGTAGGCCTAGGCTATATTATGTAGGCCTAAGGCCTAAATATAAATAAATTCTGGATGCCTGCACCTTAAGCTATAGCGTGTTTTGTTCAGTCTTGACGTTTCTTTAGCCTATATTGCTCAATTTATTTAGTTTATCCAAATTTCTCCAAAACATTTTAATTCTTTATTAATATAATATCTGGAGTATTATCGATCTGTTATTTCCATCGAAATAAACTATAAGCTTAGTTAAACTTCAGCTCTAACAATATTGTCGAAAACTACCGTCATTTTTTCTCACGCGTCCTGCCAGCTTAATTGTTCCTTCGAATATTCGATAATAAAAGATTTTAATACCTTGTAACATCGATCACCTTCTTGACCTTCTGATTTCTGAACGCCAGGCGTGTAATTTCTGCAAAAATACGCCTGAAAAGACCATCTAAATTCTACTTTTTCGAATGAACATTTCAGAATAAACCTTCAAATAAACGCGTCTACCTTCCACAAGAGACCTACGATTGTTACCATGGCAAAGGTTATTACGTCATAAGTATTCTTTGTTTAACAAATGACGTCAATAATCATTATCCAATCACGGACCCGATGTTGATCACGTGCATCCTGTGTCCAATTATTTTCTGGTACTGGTTCCATTTTCCGGGTGACTACGTATTGTATTGTATTTTCGTTTATTAATCAACTCTGGCTGTCATAACGCAGCTAGTTACAAGGTTCTTCATCGTTAGTCGGCTTGAGTGAAACGTAGGCCTAATTAAGCTAAAAAAGTCATTCTGGCTCAGGTAGAAGCCGCTCGTTCAACCACATAGCCTACTATATTAATGAAATTCAGCAGGCCTATGTAGGCCTACACAAAGCTTAGGCTTAATCGTAATCGTAATCGTAATCGTAATCTCCAAACTTCTAAAGCGCCACTCGAAAGCCAAGCGCAGGGCACCAGCTTATTCACGAGCGCTGCGTCTAATCAGAGGGGTTGTCCAAAAGAGTAGTCCGAGGGAGGTCCGAGTCCGGTTTCCAGGGGATCAGAGAGGGCACAGCAGATGTTAAGGCGGGTGTCTTTTAGGTCGAGGATTGGAAGGTACAGGATCAGATGAGTCAGGATAAGAGTTCTTGAAAAGCAGAGACTTTAGTTTCGAGTGGAAAGCCTTGGGGTGATGGATAGAGGAGCCTGAGGCAGATGATGGTGGATGATTGGCGATGATGGTGGAGGAACCGAAAAAGTGCGGAATTCAGGAGGTAGATCGTTCCAGAGACGCGGCGCAGTGTTGGATATTGCTCGGTTGGAGAACTTGAGATGAGTAGTGACCGGGGGTCTAGAAAGAGTGAGAACGGAGGATGATCGGGTAGAACGGGTTGGCTGGATGGTGAAGAGTTCGCGGAGATATCTGGGCTGGGAGTGTTGTAGGGAGTTGTAGGTTAGTGATAGGACTTTGAAGTGAATTCGCTCTGGGATTTTTAACAAATGGAGTGATTTGAGGATTGGAGTGATGTGATGATGCTTGGGCGTTCTGGTGACGGCTCTGGCTAATGAGTTTTGGATGAGCTGCAGACGCTTTAGTTGGGTGGCTTCAAGGTTGAGAAAGAGGGAATTGCAATAGTCGAGCTTTGAGTGGACAATGGAGGTAGCAATGGTGGAGGCAGTTTTGAAGTCGAGCATGGGTCGGATGCGGCGGAGGTCACGAATGTGCATGAAGCAGGAGCGCGAGAGGTTGGAGATGTGATTAGAGAAGGAGAGATGTGGATCAAAAGTAACACCAAGATTGCGGACAGGGGCATCAGAGGTGAAGGTAAGAGATGAAGAGTTAGTAGATAGGTGTATTGAAAGGTCATGTATTTTCTTGATTTGGTCAGGAAGGCCGAGGATGATGAATTCTGTTTTGGAAGGGTTGAGGCAAAGCAGGTTGGACGACATCCATTGAGAGACTAGGTTAACCACATTGAGTAGTTTTGCAATGGAAGTAGAAAAAGAGCTGGGGGAGAAGGATATGTAGAGTTGGGTGTCGTCTGCGTAGAGATGGTGGTCAACAGAAGAGGATTTTATGAGATGGCTTAATGGTGTAGTGTACAGAATGAAGAGCAGTGGGCCCAGGACGGAACCTTGAGGGACACCACAGCAGAGCGGGAGGGGTTGCGAACAATGACTGGATGCTTTAACAGAGAAGGATCTGGAAGACAAGTACGTAGAACTGAAACCAACATAGAGCAGTACCAGAGACGCCAAACCAAGATGAAAGTCGATGAAGAAGGAGGCTGTGATCGATGGTGTCAAATGCGGCAGAGATGTCAAGGAGACAGAGGCAGGAGACTTGCTGATGGCTGACGGCAGAGACCAGTTTATTGTACAGAGAGGCGAGTAGAGTTTCTGTGGAGTGGTGTTTAGTGAAGCCAGATTGGTGGGGGTTGAGGAGTGAGTTAGAAGAGAGGTAATCGTTTAGCCTGGAAAGGACAATTCGTTCAGTTAATTTAGATAGAAAGGAAAGGTTGGAGATAGGTCGGTAATTAGATAGGTTTTCCTTGTCAAGATTTGATTTTTTCAGAAGTGGAGTAACAAGAGATTGCTTGAAGACCATTGGGAAGTTGCCAGAAGAGAGTGAAAGATTTATGATTTTAGTGATTACTGGAATGAGGACGGAGGCACAGTCTTTTAGAAGAGAGGTGGGGATAGGATCTAGTTCGCATTGTTTGTTGGGAAGAGAATTTAATAGGAGTGACACTTCTGTTTCAGAGGCAGGAGAGAGGATTGAGAGCGATGACTGGGAGGCAGGAGGAGTAGGATCTGGAGAGAGAAGTGGATCAGTGCTAGGGGAGTGTGAATCTAGAAGAGACTGTAGCGTGAAGCGAAGGGATGAGATCTTGTCCGAGAAGAATGAGCAGAAGGTATCAGCGATAGACGGGGAGGGAATGGAACTTGGCAGCGGTGAGGAGGATTTGCGATGAAGAAGAGAGTTGACAGCTCTCAAGAGGTGCCGAGGGTTGGAGGAGCTGGAATGGATGAGTGAGGAGTAGTATTTCTTTTTGGCAGCAGCGATGAGTTTATGGTATCTGTTTGTGGCTGATTTGAGGTTGATGAGGGCTTAATAGTTAATTGAAATTAATTTCTACTAACGAACGTCAACTAGGCTATCTCTAGGGCCTATACCTCAAGGAGAATTGCTTTGAGAAATTGATGAGACTTTAAATGTGCATTAGGCCTATATTATGATTCATATAGGCTATAAATTAAGTTGTAGAAAGACTCCGAAATTTACATTACGTGGAGCCCATAATAACGATCATAATTATTATAATATTATGAGTCAAATGACTCAAATCACATACATGAGGTCCTAAATAACAGTTCAGGCCTATCTAACCGGTTAATTGCATGAGCGCTATAGCGCTTTATTTTGACATAGTCAGATGTTGCCGTATTGTCGATAATTTAAATAGGGAAAAACAAGAGATCCGCCTTAATTTACTTTCGGTTAACTATAGTGCATCCTGGTTTAAGGCCTATAGGCCTTGCAGGTTCTGACTTTGCCATCAGCTAGGGTTGTTGGTATTTTTAGTTTGTTGGACTCTGTCTTATAATAATAATAATAATAATAATAATAATAATAATAATAATAATAATAATAATATCTTTTCTTTAATAAGCGCCTGACAAACGCATTGCGCTGTACATTTACATGTTATGCAATTTAAATCTTAACTACTAACAGAACAGACAGCTTGCAATACAACGGCGCTGATAGCAACCTACAAAGCATATCCGCCCAACGGGGGCTCGAACTCGGTACCTCTCGGTCTCTGTGCCAGATTTTATCCAATGCGCCACGGGCTTATATGGGGCTTTTGTGCCTTTGGCTTCGTTAACATCCTTGTTAAGTTGTAATGAACAATATTTTAGTTTCAATATAAAAGCGCTAAACAAATGAGCAACTCTAGATCTGATATATTTTTAGAAGTCAGTGGTCATGTCAATGTATATCGATTCTTGTTAATTGAAACTTATGAAAAATTTTTGGCTTTTATTTTGACGAAAACTTTCAAAGTAAGTGACTTTTAACAGAGATTCTTTTGTTTCTTGCGATTATATATTTTTATTGCAAATAATGTTAGCACCATGCACTTTGAGTCAAGTAGATAAATATGGAGAGCACTAAAACCCGAGAGGATCGTCAAAAGCCGTTCTATTATTATTATAAATATAAATACAACATTACTTTTATTTCGTCTGATATTTGTAACCCTGTGTATCATAATCAGGTAATCCCGTAGTTTAGGTTGGTAAATTATTTGAATGTCTTCAATGCCGTACTTCACGTTGGTAAGTAAGCAGTCTACCTATGTCCATCATAACTATCATCAATCCCGCTTTCATTTCATCGATACATTTTTTTCATCGATCCAGCTTCCATTTCGTGAAAAAAATTATCCAACTTCTATTTAACAAAAAATATTTTTCATCAATGGAACTTTTATTTAAGCAAAGAACTATTCTCATGGGTCCAGCTTCTAATTCAGAAAACAATTATTTTCATCATTCCAGCTTCTACTGCATCAAAAACTTAGTTTCATCAATCCAGTTTCTATTTACGGTAAAAATTATTCCGATCAATCCAACTTCTATTTAAAGACAGAAATGGTTTAATCAATCCCACTTCGAGTTAGTGAAACAATTTTTTCGCTTAATCCAGCTTCCATTTTAACTTGACGATATAAAATAATTTACCAACCTAAACTACGGGATTACCCATAATTATCGTAACGTGTTGTTTATGTAATGTAATATAGACAGTTTTAGTATTATCTGTTGCAATGATGAGTAAGTTTAATGATTAATACAGACTGCGGGAATATGTCGCCGTTATGCTGTTTTGATTCGTTCAAGGCTCGTTGACAGGTGCCTTAATTGACTTTTTACACTGAGTTCACTTCCATTTGTGAGGTATTCATAACCTAAAAATGTCAAACTTGTCATCACTGGTGACCAGAATATCTGTCTTGATGACCACAGCTGCCAGACACTGTCCATTTCAATGACCTTATTCAACAGTCTGTCTAGGCTGAGCGCACCTCGGAGCCGACACATATTTGGGGGCTGGATAGACGTGGTCATTACTAGAGATGACTTTGTCATCCAGGATCTCAAGATGGTGCCTGCCCTTGTCCCTCTAAGATCATGGTCTACTCCTGTTTACCACTGTTTACTGGACAATCATCAGTACAACCAGCCTGCACTGTCAGGTCTGTGATGGGTTGGAACAACTTGGAATCAAAGTCCTTCCAAGCTGGTCTATTGATCAAATTTTAGTCAGACTTTGAACACAATAACTGTTAACTAAAGATATGAATAAGGTTCACATTTGTTTTAACAACAAATATAAAGCATGAATTATTATTTTTATTATTATCGAATTCAGAAGCACTAGTATCTAGTATGTGGCACTTTAAGAGACTTTCCTAAAGGACACTATGTAAGTATTGAGACTTTATATATACAAAATATATATATATATATATATATACACAAACATACATCCATACGTTATACCGTTGGTTAATTGCTGAACATCTGAGTTGATTATGCTGGTGTTTCTTGCTGTTTAGAATACGCCTGAAATATGTTGAGGATGGCAAATGCCGAGCCACGACTGATGAACGGACTTCAGGAAGCCGTGCTGTTGCTGTGTAAAGCTGGGCTGAAATTTGAGTCGACTCTTTCAGTCAATGGTCTACTCGCTATTACAGTAGACCAAAAGGACGTTTTTCTTGTTAACATCAAACAAACGATAGGAGATTCAGAGGATCATACAATAGAAGCAAACTATAGTGGCAAACATCCATCTGAAAGCACAGAGATAAATGCGGGAAATGGCTTTGAGCCAAAACAGCGCAGTAATGACTTTGCAGCAATTTCTGATAATTGTGTTAAGAGAATAGAACAGAAAAGTGTAAATGTTGAAAACTCTGAAAGCAGAAGTGTTGCAGATTTAGATGACTGCAGTAGTAAAGACCTATTGGTAAAAGAAAGCAACCGGCGGCCAAGCTCTTTCCGACGACTTGCAATGAACCACGTTAAAAAGCCACCGAATTTGTCTTTGCAAAAGCAATGCAAGCAGCTGCAGGTTAATTTTTCTCCTCGCAGCCTGCACAGTTCATCTAACTTAGAATATTTTGCAGAAGAAGTTGAACATGCTCAAAGAGATGAACTGGTATTGCCGGAGTCCAGATTTGATATCCAGGCACATGGAATTAACAGTGGAACATCAAATTTAGAATGTGCTGTTGCAACAACTGAAGTAGACCACCATCTGCTTTGTAAAATCAAAGAGGAGCCAAGAGATGAATCTCATTTTGCATATCAGGTCTAAACTTTTTTTATACAATTAGCAGTAGAGTACAAAAAGTGTAATATTTCTAATATGTAATTTATTAATACTGAATTTGATTGTTAGGTACTGTGTTATAACCAATTCTTACTTTAAAAACTAAGTATTTTAACTGTAGAAATTGTAAAAGTCATTGCTTTAACTTGTTAACTACATAATGTTAAGATACACCAGGTCCAAATTTTTTTTCTGCTTATAGATAGCTGCCAGATTTGGTCATTTTATCATTTGTCATGTTTGCTCTGCACCAATGTGCAACTGTACGTACAAAACGTAGGTTATTTTTTTCTATAACGTACATATGGTACGCATACTTTATTATGCCGTACATTGGCGTACATTAACGGCAATTTATTCTTTCGTGTGCATCACTCATATGTTCAGTGTTGGACTCGGTGTCATTGGAATCACTGCTACTATCAGTGCAACCACACTCATGATTCCACTCAACAGCTGTCTAGTGATAATCCACATAATTTATTTTGTCCAAAAGACGATCATTTGCATGGATGTATACCGAGTTTTCCATAAATGTATTTTGTTCATTCTGCAACAGATCAACTGCAATTCCATTTTTAACGTACGTGTACGTCATTCTTTTCGGTAACACGAGTACAGTACGCATACGTTATTCCTGTAGGCAGCATACGGTCGCACACTGCTCTGCACTGTGTGCTAACTGTTGAAAAGCACCTTTGCATGAAGTGCTTCAGTGTACAATGCATGAAGACTTTGCTACTTTGCTGTTCTTTTTTTCATTTGTTAAATAGTGATTATGTATAACTCTTTTCTTTATATTCAGACTAAAATGTTTAAATCTGATTAATAAAATAATAAGCCTTTCAATTTCAGCTCTGTCAGTTGTTGATAGATTTACAATCAACTGTTGTGGAACCTTTTGAGGACTTCTTTATCAATGAAAACACTTAAAGGGCATTCCTAGCTTACCATACTTATTTACAGTGCATGATGATGTTTACAGGTGTCTCATCCTTTAGAAGCGCTGTCTCAGAGTGAGATCCATCACAAGGAACCAAAAGACTATTCTCAGTTTTCAGCACATTCGTACCGTGTACATCAGTTATTACAGTCACAGGCAGCTGCCTGGTCTCACGAAGCACAATCGACGTTAGCTAGAACTTCATCACTTCATCATAATATGCCAACTGTTAATTGGCCACGAGTAAGTAATTTTTCTGTTCTAAAGCCTTCCTTTGAACACCACTAGTACATTCACATGATATAGGCACATTGCTGCACTTGCCATAGGCACATCTTTGCGATATACATTGTGTGTATGCAAGTGTGTACGTTGAAGACTGGTTTTTGGACAACCTGTTTATGCACAAATCCACTTAACACATATTATACACGTTATATCATTGAAGACAGATGCGTGATGCATGTGATATAATATAGTGAGCGGTAAATTTTGAAAGTATTTGCTTTTTGTTTATTTAATTATAAGGGGAAATCTTTGCTGAGAAATCTGGTTTTTTCCACATTTATAGCTGAAGCTAATACTTTCTCAAAGTTTCAATGATTCGGTGCATATTTAATATTGTTTCCTTATTTGAATTTATATTTGCATAGTTGAAACTCAGTACTACATTTAAATTTCCAAACTTGCTGTTGCAGAGCCTATCACTACTTTGATCCATTTCTACAATTATTCTGATTTTTTTCCTGTTAGAGACAAATCAGGTCGTCCGATAAATCTTTCTGCGTAAATTGTGGGACAAACACGACAACAGTTTGGCGTCGAGGAAAGGAAGGACAGTTACTCTGCAATGCATGTGGTTGTTACTACAAACTTCACAAGGCAAGTTGATTGAAATGGATAAGTAAATGGAAATTTAATTCTTTGATAGCAGAAAAGATGCTTTCATATATCAAAGTTCAAGGGACCATCATTAACAGTTTGATATATCCGAGGTTTGAAATAAGCGAGGAAAAGTGCAAATGTATATGTTTTATGTATAGCAACCATATTTTTCAATGAATTTATTGGCAGAGATCCTTTACCACCACTGCCCATTTGAATGGGAGACGCACCTTCTAAAGTGCCCAGATATGCACCATGCTAGCCCGATATTCAAATCTCTGAAGCCGCTATGGTGATGGGAGCTGGCACCCTGATACACACAGGTGCATGAGGTGTACGCTCTAACCAGTGTACATAGCTAACCAGGCCACAACTGCTAGTCCGCTTCTGATGCAATTGGCACCGGGGTCAGTGATGTCACTGTCTCCAAAACGCCCTCATCTTCGTCGCTCCACCTTTCAGAAGCTCGAATATTTAGGTCAAAAAAGGAGGCTAAGGTACAACAGCGAAATCAGACACCTTGCACCAGTTGATTGACATCCCTCCTAGTGACCAGACATACATGTGCCTCAGTCATTGTCTCGTGCCTGAAGCCAGTCGGCAAACAAAGCATCTGATAATTATTCATGAGTCAGCTACAACTAGGTCAATAGCATCTAGTAGCAGAGGGGCCCTGTATGTGTTTGCATTGGTTGTGGCCAGGCCTTTGACTGTTATGTCGATAGAATCTAGTGGTCTCTGTAAAATGTGGGTTCTGAGAACTTGTTAAACTTATTTGTTGAGCTTGTTTTTAAGTTTCATACTGTGTATAAGACTACAAAGGTATACTCAGTCTTTATTTGACATAACCGGAAGTTCAAAATACCACAGTTTGCTTTAATAAGTATTAATAGAATCTATTTTATGGTCTGTGGAAAATGTGGGTTTGAGAACTTTGTAAACTTAGTTCATGAATATATTTCTGAGTTTCATATTGTGTATAAGACTACAAAGGTATATTCAGTCTTTAAGACTTGTCTGTTTCCACGACAATTTTGGCTGAGTGGTTTTGCACATTTGTTCTGCTGGAGGTGCTATTTATACTTAACAATGCTGGTAACTTGCTGTTTCAGACTCACAGGCCGCAGTCTCTAATGAAAGACAACATTCGTAGACGATCACGTCGTCACCAGGGTCTGCGTTGGGCAATGGACGCATTGCCGGCATCGTCATCACATAATGTACTGCCATTTCCTCTGGGATGGACTCAGCAAGATGTTGAACAGAGCTGATTATTTTATTGACAGTATAACTGCATGTATTTATTATTATAAAAATGGAACCATTCTCTGAATCTTAATTCCATTTGTTCACTTATTGGAGGATGAAATAGGGTTCAAAATATATGTAAACTGGGTTATGTCCTCAGTGTTGTAAAAGGCTATTTATACAACAAAGGATAAGTTATTTTAGGCTGCATTTGCCAAATTTCCACATGTATTAAATTGTTGGCAATATGAAATACACTACATGCTGTCATTTATAGACCACGGTTCACTACTGTTAAATTCTGATCGTTAAAACTCAACCTAGTGAAGGATGATAATGTTAAATTACAGAATACTTCAGTCATCATTTTACAATTCTTGAAACTTAACAAGGATACAGTGTCATCACTTTACAATTCTTCAAAATTAATAATGACAATTTTTGTAAATCAGATAAACAGAGTAATTATTATTTACAGAATCAAATCATTTCCCTGTTAAGACCAAAACTCAAAATAGTTACAGCTGCAAACAAAAGTTACCACAGCAAGCCGTTAATCCAAAATGTTAAGGCAGCAGAGTTAAAGCTCACTGAGTAAGTTGTTTCAGCATAACAAGGAGACATGGCATTCTGCTATTTATAATACACTAATGACATCAACATGAAGGCAAATCCATTAGCTTGGACTGGATGAAAATATACAGCAACAGCAGTGACTGAAGTACTTGATGGCACGTAGAAAAACAATGATAGCCAAGGCTGAAAGCCAGTATTAAAAACTTTAAGTGCAATTTTATATAGTGGTAGAAATAA
Source organism: Aporrectodea caliginosa (assembly GCA_020284085.1). Classification (NCBI taxonomy): domain Eukaryota; kingdom Metazoa; phylum Annelida; class Clitellata; order Crassiclitellata; family Lumbricidae; genus Aporrectodea; species Aporrectodea caliginosa. The sequence continues at coordinate 11,506 of JACEVL010000899.1, forward strand.
TTTTATGTCCTAGTGTTGCAGATAATTCTGTAGCAAATGAAAACTTTGGCAAGCATATTATATGCAATACAGTACAGATCTGGGATACAAGCTATCTCAATTATAGTCCATTACTCTGCAAGTTCAGTTATGCTACATTCTAAAAAGGCATGGTCCTCAATTGTTTTTATATACTTAAAGCTGATTTTGAAAGCACAGCAACAGCAATTCCAAACAAGACAAGCTATCGTTAGAATTTTGCAAGGTTGCCATGCCATGCAAAAGGTGGTAATACAGTGTTGGCAAAAATCCTAAATGTTTTGTCAAATCTATAACATAACTTAAAAACACCAACATCATGCAAGGTAAAACAAGTCAAAACCAGTTGCAGTGAAAGCAAAATAAAGGAAATGTATACCTGGTACCAGGTAGGTCGAAATACAATCTAGTAATCAAATTGGTGTGCTTAACAAAATGTTACATAACAGAAAACAAAAGTGATCTCTTTCATAAAGTGTCTGATTGCAACAGTTGTTTCACAAAATAATTAGAATATTCCGAAGAGCTCATACAAAGTTTTTAAATATGTCTTCATACTGAATATCAATCATCTTAGTGAAGCTCCCACGAAATCAGTGTTAATCAAGACTCCATATGACACCAGAAGCCTTTAGTCACTTGCTCAGTAAACAGATGCAATCGACCTTCACAGGAATCATTCATATGCAAGACCTGTAAAATAATTATCTTATATATAGCACAGCGCTGATTGTATAAAAGATTGTACCACATATGGTAAATCAAGTAAATTATATAGAAGCTATATATGCAGGAGCACTAAATGATTGCCTCAAATGAGCACTGGTACACAGTTGTCAATTTGATTTCATAAAACACCTACTGGTAGTCACTACAGTGTTGAAGATTTATGTGTGAATAAATGGTGTTCTGCAGTTGCTGGCCTGAATCACAAGCTTCACATGGGTAATATGCCTGACACTGTTACAAATACTGGTACTAATCACATGACCAAAACTACAGGCCAGAACAACTTTAACTGCCTCACTAGAGAACTCAGAAGGAAAGCATGAAGAGACAAAAACACAATTGGGTGGAACAACAGTGGAGAGAAGCAGAAGCTTTCAAGATAAATGGAATGCAGGAAGTCTACAGAAAGATAAAACTACTTACTGGACAATTAGTAGAACTTAAGCTGTGTAATCAAAGTTGCAAATTGTGAAATACTAGAAGATGCAAGTATACAGAAACAATGGAAGAAACATTTTGAGCAACTGTTAAATGTCGACATGTATGGCAACCCTACAGTTCTTGCAGAGTTGCCCATAAACAACACAGATGAACACTTTGAACAGATATCAAACTTCCTACAGGAAGAGGTAAGAGATGCGATCAACAAAGTTAAGAAGAATGAAGCACCAGGCAAAGACAGAATCACTTCTGAGATACTTCAAGGAGGAGAAACACTTTTTATAACCTATGCAGACCCTTGCTACAAAGATTTTGACAAGAGGAAGCAAATACCAGAAGACTGGGCAAAATCGATAATTGTCCCATTATACAAAAGAATGGAGATCTCAGATTTGCAAATAACAGAGGCATCAACGTACATAACATCCCAGGAATAGTTTTTGCCAAAATTATACAAAACAGAATGAAACAACATGTTGAGGAAGCACTGGGGAGAAGAAAGTCGGGTTCAGAAAAATTGATCAGCCCTTTGCAGTGAGACAGATCTATATTAGTACTTAAAAAGCACTGAACATTACCAGGAAGTCTACCAACTTTAGAGTCTGCAAACAAGCATTCGACAGTGTATGGTATGACGTAACATAGTGAGTGATGCAGACTGCAGAAATACAAGAGAAATGAAGAAACTTGTACAAAAAAGCAACAAGGGCTATAGAGGTAGAAAAGAGGATCAATGAATACTTCCCGATGAAAACGGGAATATGACAAGGATGCATCTTATCACCGTACCTGTTTAACCTAGTATGAGCAACAGTAATGACAATCAACCTAAGTAACACAAGGTAGGAAGCAAACTAAATGAAGGGCTGCTTAATAATCTTTGATTTGCAGACATTGGTCTTCCTGTCTAGAAGTGGAACAGAATAATTATTACAAGCACAGATATACAAAACTGTATTAGATTCAACCAACTGATTAACACAGAGAAATCTAAAACAAATGGTTATTGAAAAAGCCAGACACCAATAAATATTGGCATCCAGGGAGAACCTATTGAACAAGTAGATCACTTCATCTATTCTGGAGGTCTAACAAATGCAGATGGCAACAGTAAAAAACACATACAAAGAAGAATTGAACACAGCTAGCAAGCATTTGGAAAAATTAACAGAATATGGAGCAACAGGAAAATCAAGAAAACCAAGACAAAATATGTGAGACAATGATACAATGCATTTTCCTATATAGGGATCAGAATGTTGGACAATGCAAAAGCAATATGAGCAAAGCATCCTCACAGCAGAAATGAGTTGCCTAGACACTACTGTAGAAATTTCAAGACTACAAAATATTCGAAATGATGGCATAAGACAGTTTTTAGACACACAGGCGCCTGCCGGACCAAGTCATTCAGTGAAGACTGAGGGTTTGCCATTTTGCCAATGTGGGGGAAATGCCAGTTGATCAATAACACACAACATGTAAGATCTGAAGCAAAGAGAAACAAAGGAAGACCAAGACTGTACTTGATAGACCATAAATAAACATAAGAGGAGAATTGGACTTGACAAATGACATTAGAAATTGGATCATTTATTCGCACGCATTGCCCCAGATGGCTGGTGTTAGGAATTGATGATAATGATGATTACATCTATAGCCCAAAAATGCAATTATGTTGTTTTTTAAGAGTAACTGTACAATTTATGGATTTAAATGAACTTATTATTTATTAATAATAAATAAAACTTTCAGGAAAAACTAAGACTTATCTAAAGCTAGTTCGTTATGGCCACAATTGAAACATCGATATAACTACTTCTGTCGCTTTACTGCTAAGCACGGATATTCACTGTGTAAATTAAAAAAATTTATATGCAGTGCCTTTTATGTGGCACCTTTATACGAGAAAGAATCATTCACCTGGATCATACTGTTCCGATTCATAATCGGCTTCACTTCCATGCTGTCGACTCCAGACCTTTTGCAGCGTAAGAAATTTCGTCGGCATCCGGCCGTGCTTTTGCGTTTGATGTCGGAGGAGATGCTGCTTATGTCGAAACTGTTTGCCACAGTTTGGATAGCCACACTCATGCAGGGACTTGGTTACAACGTATGGAGAGGACGACTGTTGTTGTTGCGCCTTATACTTAGACAGTATTGACTTTGCTGGCTGGTATTTGTCCTGATCAAAATAAAAGTAATTTCATTTCCTATATTATGAGCTGCATTACATTGCAAGAATTTGTCTACTAGACTCAGTCTGCTACAATGTAGAAAATTTTACAGTGTCGAGACTGTGAGTAATACAATATAATTCTGCCATGTCCAAAATCATCTTGCCTGGGTGGTGCAAGTCTCAAGGCTCACATCAAATTAAGATTTTACAAACAACTAGTACCATTGCCTTGTCTGGTAATGCAACCCCAGGCACACAATAGAATAATTCCAGCAGCAGATACCTTAGCATGGAAAACATTTATAATTAGGATGATTTATTATAATAAGGATGATTCATTCACGATTTCTTAAAACTTTCATGTACACCAAAGTGCAGTTAGCAGTTGGTTGAATAAAGGATATACTTACTTACTTACTTAATGTAACAGAAGCATTTAGCATCTTTTATTGCTCGTTCCAGAGGCAAAATAAGTTACAAATATTTAAACATTATTGACTTCCTCTCAAAGAAGTCTCTAGAAAGCGTTATTAGGTCATGTAAGAAAAAAGTTACAACAGCATTCAAACAGCAGCTTAGCATTGAATTTCGATTTAATTGGCCACAGAAGTTGAGCACTGAATAAAGTGCAAATTCAACATATTACTCTGTTTTAAAAATTAGCTTCAGATTTGATCAACCAGCATTAGGAACTTATATTGTATGGCATTTATGCTAACAGTTATGAAAAAGCCCTTACAGGTTTTGGTTTTGCGAAAGTTCTTTCTCGTTTGGTTACAGGTTGTCTGCCCATGTTTTTTGAAGCGTAATTTGCTCTGCTGTAGTTTTGGTCATAACCAAAATCATTAATTCCGTATTCATATTCCTCTTTAACAGGAGCAACATACTGTGAGCCAGAAGAGCTTTTACTAGCTTCAAAAGTACATGTAGTTCCACTGAATGCACCAAAGCTGTCTTCAGCCTTCACTAAATCTCCAAAATCAGCCATAAAGTTGGAAGAGTCTGGCAAAATACCACGACCACTTAATTCCTCGCTGCCCTGAAACTGCATGTTAGAACTGTTCCATGGAAATTCATTGTCGTCCGCCTCATCTTTGATTGTAATCACATCACCAATTTCTGAGGACAGCATCTGTTTTGGCTGCCTCGGGGTTCTCTGGGTCCTACCACATTTCTGCAGCTTTAAAACGCCAACAGGCTGCTCAAGGTCCTTACGCTGTTGACAGAAGTTGTTAATGAGACCATCCCCAGAACTACGGTCAATTCCAACATCAGGGTTGTAAAGAGGCATCAACTGTTGATTGTTTTCATTCAGATCAATATTTGCGACCTCAGCAGAGTTGCTTTGGAATGTGTCGTCGATCTGTATGAGAAACACTTCACTGTCATCGACTGTTATGCCCAACAGGCCTTGAACTTTAATGTTCTTTTCAAAGGTTAGTCCATTTTTACACAGCAACAGTATGGTGTCAGTCACCATCGAAGTAACATGCTCTCGATCAGGCCTCATGGTAAGTGTCTGGAGACAAATTTTCACAAATAAAAACAATTTACTCAGTTTTTCATAATCACCATTTGAACTTAAAGCAGTGCATTTTACATAAATAACCTTTGTGAAGGACTTGAAAGAGCATACATAAGTGTTGAGATACATACAAACCATTGTTATTATTATTAAGGAAATTTATATAACACAACTCCAATAGTTGGTGGCGATCCCTGCGCTAGCTACCAAATGTTAAATGCTATATAAGGTCTGATCAACATTGGCTGACTTCTTAGATATATGCGGAACTATAATGATTGTGCACCAAGGTGCTGTTGTTTTATCAAGGGATGTTGTTACTAACTTACTTAATGCGAAAAACGTTTATTGTCAGGATACTTTATACTTTTTAACTGCGTTTATAAGATGTCTGTACATCAAAGTGTGATTAGCAATTGGTAAATAAAGAATATACTTACTTACTTAATTACTTAAATTTCATTAGCAAACATTATTAAAATAACCAGAAGAGTCACCAGTGGTCGGCTAACGCACACAAGCAGACTTAACAAAAAGCTTCCAGACTAAAGCTGACATAATAATATTCCCCTGAAGTAGCTTGACAATTATGATTCTTTTTCTGTGCTTCTGAGGATGAAATTAAATGTTACTACTTTAATTAGCAAACATATTAATCAACAACATTGCTACAGAATGTGTATAAAAACACATCAAACATGATATAATGACACTGACGGATTGTGCCTCTGATAAAAATTATATCTAATGCACTCACAAGTTTAAACACTCCTTTTTATACATTTGAAATCAGAGTGACATAAATAACAAAGATTTATGGATGGCTTATAGATTAACTTACTGTAACCACATGATAACGAAGTCAACCAGTTCCTAAATAGTCAATATATAAAATATATATGTATGATGTCGTCTTCTTTGGTTCTCTGCCTTTAAGGCAGTCTTGTACCAATGTCGCCATTCTTCTCATTGTCCAGTCCTATCCTTTGTTTGCTGCAACCCTCCTTCATCATCCAGTCTATTAACATCATTCTTGGTCTTCTTCTTGGCTTTTCCCCTCCATTCTTCCCTCGATTATGTTCTTCGGATAGAATCTCCCCTCATTGTAGGATGTATGTGTGCTTATACATTGTGTTCGTGCGTACATGTATGTATGCACGTACGTAGGTGCTCGTGAATAAGCTGGGGTCCTACGCTTAGCTTACGAGTGGCACTTTAGAAATTTGGAGATTACGATGTATGTATCTGGACATTTATATAGCGCATTCTTTTAACAAACCGAAGGCGCTCCCCGCCAGCATAAATGATGTTATTGTTCAATAAGACCGATAAGTATATCCTCGGGAGAATGATGCTCAAAGAACAGAATTCTTCATCAGTCAGCTCCCGCATAGGCCTACACATAGAACCAGTCAAATGACTCTCGGCTGTGTCATTGACTAACGATAGATTCTGAGTTCCTGGTCGATACTGCGGATCTGAGTTCCTAATCCACAACACTGGAAATTTAGATAACGTAGATGATAAAGATACAAAATAATCACTGACAGACTTCAAAAGAAAATATTTAAACAACAAACCGATTGAATTTTAAATAACACATAAACACCGTAAATTCATAGACGACAGTTAAGAGATCCCGCACAACAAGAATGACGTCATTTGTAATTTCATGGTGTCCAGTTGATTCGCTTAATAATAACTTCTCTCAATAGTTGCAAGGGCTACCGATAGGCCTACACACTGAAGTAGATTTACGATCCGAAGTTCCGAACCAATAATAATGATGATGATGATAATAATAGTAATAATATTCTTCTTTATTAATACAAACTGATACGTACGCAGTAAGATTTAGGCTACATGACACAGTTAACAAATTTAACAGGAGTCGAACTTATAACTGTAGGCCTAGGCCTATATGGTAGCCATGCAAGACGCCCATGATACGGCCCATCTGTCCTACTAGGCCTAATCATTTTATTAACGCCAAATGGCGAATGGAAGGCTGAGTCAACACTAAGGGGTAGCGGGCGATCGGTCATAGGACGATTGGTCATATACGGCTCTGGTCATAATAGCTATAGAATTGTAGCCTATTACTCATATGGACGATATTGGTCATAGGGTCTATATCGGTTATAGGTAGGTCCTGTCGGTCATAGGGCCTATCGGTATAGGTCCTATGACTCCTATCGTCATAGGGCCTATCGGTCATAGGTCCTATCGGTGATACGGCCTATAGCTATCGGCGATAGGACTATCGTTGGCAAATCAATCAATCAATCAATCAAATATTCGTTTATTCAAAAGCTAGTTGACAAAAGACGCAATTAGTTACACAGCGTCGTTCAACAATTATAGGCCTGGGCTAGTAGAGCAGTTCATCTCAGTACACGGAGGCAAGACACAGTTAGGCCCTAATTAATTAGGCTAAAACAGAGAAGCTTTTAAAAACAAGGACGACCGTTTAGGCCTACTGGACCATTTACTGAGAAATACGTAATAGGCCTAAGTTACGTAATCAACAATATCATAGGCCTATAGCCTACGTGAAAGTCTCTAACGTCAACAGAACAGATCGAGCTTGAAAATGAATACTCAGTGGCGTAACAGCCATATAACGAGGGTGGACAAAGTCCAGGGGCCCCGAGGTCCGAAGGGCCCCCGAGGTCCGAAGGGCCCCCGAGGTCCGAAAGACCCAAACTTTTTAAAGTGAGTTCAGCATCATATTCGTTTAATTTCAAAATAATCCAGTTGACAAAACGCAACAGGTTACAAGTAACACAATTAGCTAAAACAGTCAGGCTAACGTTAATAATTCTAGACAAATATACAAGTAATTATAATTATAGGACAATTAATTAATATGTATCTTTAAACAAGATACGTGGTATATAATTACATTTATCATTGATTGGGAGATTAAAATTATGAATTCTGGGTCGTAAGTTATATTTTATTTGCTGTGTAGGCGGGAAAATTCCTCGGAGAACATGAGATGATTCCCCACAAATAGCCCGAAATAAGCCAGAATCAGCAGCTTGGGACATATCTACAACGCTAGGGGTAGTAGATAAGAGGAAGCCTCTACGTTTCATCCTATTTAGCATACTCTGTAATTTATTCCTATCAGTCTCACTGGCATACCCCCACCAGGCAGGGGAGGCATACATTAGGTGTGCAACAGTGGTTGCCATGGCAACATCATGCAATGCGTAAGTAGACATGCCATGATCTCTCAAAACACGGAGGGCGTATAGAGAAGTGGAACTTGAGGCAAGGACTTTTTCAGTATGCTTTGTCATGCGCATGTCAGAACTTAGGGTAATCCCTAGCACTCTAATTGTGTCAACCCTTTCAGCACCTTGGATGACAATAGGTATAGATGATGCTTTGAAACCCCTTTTTGAGAAAATTATTTCACGAGTCTTAGATGGATTTAACTTCAAATTATTAGTTTTTGCCCAGGATGCCACATGGTCATATTCTTCGGCAGCTGTTCCAATATTAGATGATCCTACTAATAAATAGGTATCATCAGCATATTTAACAAGAATATTAAATCTTTTTTTGGGATGAAGGTCAGCCGACCCAACTACGTAGGATCGAGGTCCAACCCCAGATCCTTGAACAACACTAGCATTTATGGATGCAATTGACGAGACTTCTCCTTGAAACTTGGTGATATGCTTGCGGTCATGAAAATAGTTTGAAAGCCAATTGAAAATATGATCCGGAATATCAATAGATCCAAGCTTTTCCAACAAAGTGTGATGACGAATAGTGTCAAATGCTTTCGAGAAATCCATTGAGACCATGATGACAAATTCATGTTCCTGTAAGAGGGAAGTAATATGATGTAAGAGGGCGATTAAGGCAGCAGTAGTTGATCCTGTAGGCCGGAATCCATATTGATCAGCTAGATTCTCTGATGTAGGTGGTACTTGGAACGCAGGGTAGATATAAGTGCGTACGATTACTCGTTCAACAAGACGTGAAAGGATAGGCACCACGGATATCGGACGATAATCAGCTGGAGAAGCAGGATCAGGAACTTTAGGAATTGGATGAATGACTGCAATCTTCCATTGGTTAGGCACGTGTGAAGATGCTAGAGAATTGTTGATCAAGTGAGTGAGGATGGGTGCAATGATGGGTGCCAGAATTCGAAGAAACCATGCAGGAAGGGCATCAGAACCCTCAGCAGTGGCATGAAGCCAGTCCAGAAGATAGAATACATTAATTTCGGAGAGAATAGAATATCCAGGCTCAGCGGTCGATCGAAGAGGAGTATTGATGTATTCAGCATCAGTAGAGGTTTTAGCATAATGAGAATTAAGTTCTTCAGCTGTAATCACACTACTCGGTACACGGGTAGACGTCTTTTTTGTTAGTTGGTTAACTGTCTGCCAAAGTTTCTTTGTTCCATCACGTGGATTGAGATTATTCAGGTGAGTACGATTAAGGGAACTTGAAACAACAAAAACTGTGTTGGAATGTATATATATATATAGGCGGCAGACCAATAGGCCTACATTTCGTTTTATTTTTTTTAAATCGAAACAATTTAACTTGAATTAAAATATCCCTTGAACTATTCATCACTTAATAGGCCTACACTCATCAGGGTAACCTAGAAACATAATTGACTATCGTACTGTGCATGATGTATCTCTTGATTCTTCATTGAATAGCCTATGTAAGTTTCTTATTTACAGTGTTAGTATAAATAACTAGTCTATAAGCCACAGGCCAAATTGGCCAATACATTTCGGTTGTATTCTTGCTCTGTCTATAACTATTAATGTGACTTGAACTATGGATTATTGAGGATAACGTTTGACACTCTCATTTTGTTTACCTAACTGCAGTTTTAAAAGCTCGATGGCGTAATGGTTAGTAGAGAGTTTGGGATCAAATACCCCATGGCAGAAATTTGGTTTGAGATTTCTGCCCCACGCAACCTCTATCAAGCTCAGCTCTAATGACTACACTTACCGTACACTGTCGGTGGGAAGTTGAGACGGCGAGGGAGGGGACTGGTCACCCACCCTCATATGCTGAGGCTAAGAAAATGAAGTCGCTAGCACTTCATACCCATGGCTGCCTCGGGGCTAGCTTAATGGACTGTTCCTCCTCCTTCCTCCTCACTATTTTCACTCATTAGTCGTCTCGTTAATGGGTAAGGGCCCCCAAGCTTAGAGTGTCCAAGGGCCCCCGGCTAGGTTGTTACGCCACTGTGAATACTGCAAGATAAGACACGAAGATATGTGAGAATTTAACTGTATGATATATGTGAGAATGTATTAAAACGATGAATGTCTTAATAAGTATGCTTATTTTGCGTTCGGTGTGTTTGTCTTAAAACTAAGAATGTGCCTAACTCCCGACTACAACCAATTATAATGTCCATAGCCTAACTCACGACTATAGGCCTACAACCAATTATGTCGGTCTGTCAGCGGCATATGACCGATAGTCCTATGACCAATCGTCCTATGACCGATCGTCCTATGACCAATCGTCCTAGAACCGCAGGAATTGATCCCGCTTCCTACTTGATGCTCTTATAATAACGCCAGTGATGTTACCATTTATCTATCGGCCCCCTCTACCACAGTGGCGGCTCCAGCATGGGGCTAGGGTGGGCTTATAAGCCCCCCTAATGGCGGCTCAGCCCCCAAACAAAAGTGGGAATCACTGCCAATGCCAGAGAGGAGAGGAGAAAGGGAAGAAATTGGGCTTTAGCCCCCCCACTTGAAATCATGGCGCCGCTACTGCTCTACCATGGCAGTGGCGTCGATTCTATTTCAATATTTGGTTTTGATGTAAAGTAGTCGGTAAAATATTTTTGCCGTAAAAATTCGGATTTTGTACCGGTCGAAAAGGCAAAATATGGTAATAATGACTTGATGTAATATCTTGGTTGTTTCCCCAACGGTGTGTTTAGTCATCTTAAGCCCTCTAAGATGCAGGCAAACACTGAAATGCCCTATAGTGAAGCGTAGTCTACTGAGCCATTTTTCATGAACGACCTGCGTCTGTTGCGCTGTCGTCGCCATCGGCTAAAGCGTCTGCTGAAGCTTATCCAAACTCACATAGCCAGAGCTATATTGCTTATCCACCGTAGGCTGTCTCTCTGTCTCTTACGGACTGATCTTTTGGATGTTGACCTGATTACGGCTTGGTTTTGGTGTGCCATCGGTTGATGCCTTGTACATTAGACACCGGCGCAATAGAAGTTGCTAATTACAATTACAATTAGCTGTCACTATAGAACGCCCAAGCATCATCAATCATATCACCCCCATTCTCAAATCAATCAATAATTGGCTAAAATCCCACGCAGCTTTCGTGAATGAGCTGGTGCCCTGCGCTTTGCTTTAGATTGTCCCTGTAGAAGTTTGGAGCTTATACGATTACGTCTACATGTGAGCTCGACACTCTGCCGCCATGATTGTCTCGATGCAAGGACTTTATGGATGATATTCTGCCATTTTTGTTGTTGCTTTGTAATACTGCATTGGAGGACGGGGCGCTTCCTGCTTCTCAGAAGCGGGCTATTGTTTTGCCTTCGCTTAAGCGTAATATGGTCTTGATGTCGATTACATGGCCAATTATCGATCGATTTCTAATCTATCCTTCTTGTCAAATATATTCGAGAAATAGCCATTCCTCTCGATGCAGCTTATTAGTCACCTTGAAGCACTAAACGCGATCGATCCCGTCTATATACCCAAACAACAGTCAAGGTCCAGGAAGTTTCATTCCACCGATCGAGTCTAACTTAACACGGACTAAATTCTAGTTGACTGTTGATCAGAAGCATGCAACCCTCCTTGCCCTGTTTGAAGTGTGTGAGGTCTCAGATACTGTCGACCATGATCTTCTATGCCTTGAAACAGTTCGGTGGTCTTTGGTTCCACCCGGTCTGACTGGTACGGGGTAACCTTTGGTCTTACACGTACAGGGTTCCATATTAGGGTCTCTACTTTACATTCTTTACACCGCTGACCTAAATCAGGTTCTTCTTTGAGATCGCGCGGTGCATCAATATAATTATGTCGATGACACCCACGCCTATGTCCAGGGCCCAGCCTCTTATAATAGGCTCTCTCTCTAGTGGAGAAAATGCTCATGGCATCGGGGGTGCTTGGCGCCTGGATGTCACCACACAGTGTTTAATCTAGACGTCTCTAGGGGGGAAGTTGCCCCCAGGATCGAGTTTTTCTCCCCAGAAAAATGAAAGAGATGAAATTTTGTACAGAAAGTGTGAAATTTAGGGATAATCCCCCCAGGATTTATTGAGGAGGGGAAATTTTTGGTGGAAAATTCTTGTTACTACCCCCCTCGAAAAAAGTGTCGGAAAGTGTTGGAAAAGTCTGGTTACTACCCCCTCGAAAAATCTTGGAAATTGTTGTTACTACCCCCACTCGAAAATTCTTTGGAAATTGTCGTTACCACCTCCCCGGTGGTCAACTTTTGAAATATGCTGGATACCCCCGAGAAGTCTAGATTCCCTCCCGACAGCAAGGGGAGTAGATTATAAACACTGGTCACCACACCGTCTCCAGGCGAAACCCGGAAAGACGCGGTTCATATGGGTTGGGAGTAGCGGACAGGTATCCAAAGTCGATAATATGCAGCAAGTACCGCTTACCCTGCGTCTCATTCTCTACCACCGTTCGGGACTTGGGTGTGACCCTGAACCAGGAATCGACCCTTTCAGAACACGTGAGGATCATGATGTATGTCGCACGTGCAGGTATACCACCTGTGTGGTCAGATTCGCTCGGTACGCCGCTGGCTAATATCTAAAGCACCACGACCCTGATGCATATTAATTGCATTCATATGAACCAGAGTTGACTAAATGGCAATGCTATCTATGTATACGCAGGCTAATTAACTCTATCGCGCATTAATCAGTTGCAATCTGTTAGAAATGCCGCGGCTCGCCTGATCGGCGGCACACCTAAGTTAGGGCATATTATATATATCTTGCTTTATAGCTTACGTGAGGAACTGCATTGGTTGCCTATGCAAAAACGCATTGAGTTTATGATCCTAATGCTCATGCGTAATTGTCTTGTAGGCCGTGCCCCCTGCAGTCTATCTTACGTAGCTTTGTGTGCGGATGTCATCCGTACCAGGTCGTAGAGTCCTTCGTTGTGCGACCTGGTTGTCCATAATGTTCGAACTTCCACAGTGCACCATAAAAGTTTCGCTATGGTCGGTCCTTCTTTCTGGAATCCTCTATACTCTATAGGTTACCTATAGCAACCTCCGTAATGAACTTCTTTATCTGTCTTTGCCCCTTTTCCGCAAGCGTTTGAAAACCATTCTTTTCGATCGTGCATGGTTTGGTGTTGTCAGATCGGGAGCGCCTCTGAGGGGTTTCTCTGAAGTGACGCTATACAAATTTACGGTTACGATTAGGCCTACTGAATTGCTAAATAGATAGATTGCTTCCAAAAATACACTGTTATTACAATAAGGCTGCAGTTTTCGCCCAATATCACATATTGCAATGATTGTTGTGATTCAGCTCAAGCCTTTCCTAATATTTGAGGTATACGGACGCTTGGTCGTAGGACGATTGGTCATAGGTCGATTGGTCGTAGGACGATTGGTCATAGGTCGATTGGTCATAGGTCGATTGGTCATAGGTCGATTGGTCATAGGTCGATTGGTCATAGGACTATTGCTCATGCATGTGAACGATTGGTCATAGGCCTATATAGGGCATTATATCGGTCATACGTACGTTCTATCGGTCATATGTCCTATCGTCAGTGATGGCACTAAATAATTTTTTTAGTTAAACTATAACTATTCTTCAACTAAATAAAGAAGTTTAACTAAAATTTGGCCACTGATCGTGTAAATAAGTTAACTTAACTAAAAATATTTAGTTAAACTTTTTCCAACTTTTTAACGAAGTTTTTCACAAAACATCTTCACAATGACAGCGGTTAAGTGAACTGTAATAATGCAGAGCGTCAATGACAATTTCACTTTCAAACTACGTAATGTGTACTAGACTAATAGTCCTAGTAGGGCCTACAGTTCTACAAGAAAATTGTGAAGAAAGCTGCTAATCGTGCAGCGCAATACAGTTCACTTGACTTGAGTAATAACACCAGTTACTCATGAAAATCATTGCGCAAGATAGTTGCTGATTTTGTTACTTAAACTTTTTAGTTAATAACTAAAAAAATATTGGTAAAAATTTCGTTTTAACTAGGCCTAAACAATTTTTTTAGTTAAACTACTGTCTTAACTAAAAAATTTAGTTACTGGTAAGTGGTAAGCTAAAAGTTTGCAACTTTTAGTTAACCTTTGCCAATCATGCCTATCGTTGGCTAAAGGCTCAAATACAGAAGCTTTTGATAATACGAACAACCATTTACTGAATATTTTACTGTGAAATACGTTATATACGAAATACGAACAAACACGAACAATACGTGAAAGTCTACAACGTCAAAAGAACAGATTGAGCTTGAAAATGAATACTGCAAGATTGTTCACTACTTGAATCAAATATGACACAAGGCAAACGGCACGCAGATATGTGAGAATGTCGGGTCGGTTTTCCGTATGTTGCCACTGCCCGCATGACACGATCTTTCAGTAGGCTATACTATATAGAGCTTGACGCTCGGTTGTTAAACGCCAGTAACACCCTGGAAGAACGTATATCCTTTAATTTGCTTAATGCAATTATTGCTCTGAGTCCAGACAGTAAGTTCCACATCGTCGGGTGACTGCTGATTGGAACAGTGCCTGAAGTCCAAGGTGTCCTTCCACGCTGTTTGAAGTGAGTTGATGCCTGCAAGTAGGCCTAATAATTATTATCCTAATAAGTTTCTTGATTGGCACTGATTGTATTTGTCTAAAAACGATGAATGTCTTAATAAGTTTGCTTATTTTGCTTTCGGTGTGTTTATCTTAAACTAAGAATGTCCCTAACTCACGACTACAACCAATTATGTCGGTTAGTTAGCGGCATATGACCGAAGTCCTATGACCAATCGTCCTATATATGACCAATCGTCCTATGATCGTCCTAGAACCATATTTGGCAGATATCGGTCTCATTCACACAAAAGCACACAGTAATTAAGAAGAATTTAGAGAAACAGAAGACATAATTATACTTGCCACTGTAATGAAAGTGCATGGGAAAGGGAAGATTAAAAATTCAGAATATCTACTATGATGATACGAATGAAAAAAATTAAATGCGTAGAATAATTATGTTGTGTAACAAAATTGCCTCAGACTTGTCTAGGTTTATAGCCAAATCATTTAAACAGAACCATGCATTATGCATACATAGATGAGAGACAATATCATCGATGCATGCAAATATACATACAAACATATATACATACATAATGTATGTATGAGAACCATTCGTGCGGCCAAGGGCCTCGCTTCATTTAAACAACAAATCAGTGCACACACAATAGAAAATAACATGTAATTTTGTTATAATATTTTTATTAACTTGTCGTCCTCGTTTTTGTTTACTTTTTGTTTTTTAATGTGTAGGGAATGCATCCCGACGCAGTTTATAGACTCCAAGCTAGTACCGCTAATGTAATTAGTCATGTGTAGCTACCTTAGAATTGCTTATATACAGTACTTGTGGTAAATAGGCCCACATCTAGCGCGATTCATCCCGTCTAGCGAGCCTATTGCGCCCATGCACTTACAGCTATTATAATCTATCATAAAATAATACCTATGTAACTTGTCTATTAATTGTTACTCACAACTATCATGTTCATTGATAAATTGATAGATGCAAATGCAATACAATACAATACAATACAATACAATACAACAATAAACAAATTGAATTGAATTGAATATATACGATTCTGGGAGCAGGCACTGCATTGAGCTTACGCTGTCCCATTCAACTAACCAAATGTGATATTTAGGCCTACGAGTTTAATAGCAGACATATCTTCATAGACCGTATCCGGCGTCTTAACTTAAGCAAAAACCAATCACTTTGACCGTTTTAGGCGTAAAACTGCCACTGATAGACGTAACGCCTCCACTAAATTTCTGAGGTGCTCTTCATCCGAAACTTCAGACAACAGAATGTCATCCATACGCACAATAACAAAACGAATACCCATCAACAGGTATTCAAGGGATCTCTGAAAGATTCCTGGCGCTGATTTTACGCCAAACGGTAAGCCTCCAAAAAGCAGTTGCTAATAAGCCTGGCTCAAATCCAACTTGCTGAAGGTTTTTCCACCGCACAATGAAGTAAACAGATCTTCTGTCTTTGGGATTGGATAACAATCCAGCTTTGACACCTTGTTGACTGTTCTTTTTATAATAATCCCCACAGCTTCATATTGTACCATCGGCCTTTACCACAGGTGCCATCGGTGCAGCCCAATCTTAGTGTGACACAGGACAGATCGTGCCTTCAAGCACCAAGAGACCCAGTTCTTTTTCAACCCTTTTCATCAGGGCATAAGGTAGAGGACGAGCTTCACAGAAGATTGATTGGCGATTACACAATTTCCTTTCATAAACAAATGGCAATATGCCATACATTGAACTGACCCATTATAATCCATAGGCCATGGGTGATGGCAAACTTATTCAAATGCCAAAGGCGGTGTAGGCTATATAATATCGGAAGACACAAGCGCCTTAACACTGCAGACTGTCTTGCTGTGTGTCGGAAACTGTCGAAATAAACAGATTTCCGGTTAATCCACAAAATCGTAAACCTTTGATGAATTCGTTTTATGGCGATCCATCGAAGGATATAATTATTGCTGTGCATGTCTAACAGTGATTGGCATCGTTCGTCCGTGGATATCCTACTTGTAAGTCTCAGGATATTGATAAATTAATTAATCTGAAAGAAACAACATGTTACAACTCATCAACATTCCGGTGAGAAATGTTTACCGAAAGGCTTAAGCAAACACAGGAAGTTTAGAAGCTGTCATCGAATTTTACATTGTATGTAATCTGTAATGGTTATGTAGAGTGCAACTTGCTGAAGGTTTTTAGGATTGTAATAGAGTTGCAATGATGTCGAGATATCCACTTGCCTCAGCATCAGGCTTTCGAAGACTATCATTATTGGTTGAGGCACGTGTCAACTGTCTAATTCATAATCTACACAGAATTTAAGATATTTCCAGGAACAGTAAGCTTTATACTAGGTCTTAGTGGTTATCACCTATGAAGGAGCCGCCGAAACGGCACTCGGGTAAGACCTATACCTCGACGTAGCCTTTAGACATTTCCTTAACGGTTGGTCGCACGTATTTAGATCTATTAAATAATCATGCTTTCGAAGTTTGTGAAGTGAAGTTCTCAACCTTAAAAGGCGCCATATAAATAGCCTGGTAGATGCAAATAGGCAGGCAAGCATTCATGGGTAAATGTGCGAAGAACGGATGATAGTCGTGGTTTTTAAGAAAAGAACGAAATTTTATATATATAGGCCTACTGTTGGTTAATAAGATTTCCGAACACAGACACATTATGCGCAACATGTGGCTATAGCCTATAGGCCTAGTCACCGTCTTGTTCGTCATCATCTGACGTGTCGGCGACTGTAGATCTACGCTAACACCTGTCCATGCTACGTGTATACAAAGTAATAAAGAATCCACTTGAAACAGTATATGCTTCCTACTTTCGTTTGGCAACATGGTGGCCATACTACGTCGTGGCTAAATGTGTCAATGTGCATCGGCAAATTAAGTTAAAGAAGTAAACTGTCGAGAGGACTTACTGGCGCAGCAGTTCTTCAGTTTCGTCCGATCTGGAAATCGTCATTTTCAGATGTTCGCTGTTGTCCTTCAGAGTTCTACAGGATATCATAAATGATCATTCATATCGACAAATTGATATTATATATATATATATATATATATATATATATATATATATATATATGCCAATGCTCGCACTTTGGCAGTGCCAATTCCAAGCCTGGATTAAAGAGTAGGGCGACGCTTATGATCTTTGTTATCACACATTGTCGTGTTAAACTGAAGCTACTAATTTCACTTACCGGTACCGGTCCGGTACTGTAGATGAATCGTTTTCAATTAAACTGGCGCAATACGATAACATAATAGGCCCTATGTTATATTATATAGGCCAGAGGTTCTTAACAGGTGTGTATACCGACACACTAGCGTTTGTAATCACACCAGTTTGTAATCTTGACAATGTCATCTGTTCAAAATGACACTTAACATCAGGAGACTAGCGTAGGCGATTTTCTTTTCTTATTTGTACTAAGTTGCGGTGTGTCAACTTATTTTGAAATAAAACGAATATCATCATCATCATCATCGGCAGTGTGTCGCGTAAACATGGTGTGTTGTTGGTGTGTCGCGAAGAATTTGTGTGTCGCGAATTCACACAGCATACGTCAGTTGTTCTTACATTGCACTGACTTACTTACTTAGCAGTTTAGCCCTTTAGCCGCGATTTTAGCGAACGTTGGCTGTGAGAATTCGTAGCACTATATTTATTCAAATTCTATTCTATAAGCAATACTCAAGAGCTCAGTTCTGGGAAAATACGTACAAAGAAGAACATTAGAAAAGACTTCCGAGCTAAGCTATCAAGGAGGTCTCATTTCATAGTTCCTAGTTTTTCCTACTTATTTGAGCAAGAGTTTTCTCAGATGATCGGCATAAAGAACAAGAAACGGATCAAACTGGTCAGAGGTGCCCTCTCAGCCTGCTTACGTATTGCACCTACAAAAACTGTGGATCCTCGTTTTAATATGATCCAAAGAAATATCCAGGGGCAAAAATTCCATTAACTGTTAGGCCTGTATACCAACGTAGAATCCTAGAATTAGGCCTAGATCATTAGAATTTAACATTTTAGAATCACTAGAAACCAGAAAGCATTGAATGTGAACATTTTCATACATCAAACATGTTAAAAATTTAACATTTTTAATAAATAAACTAGTTTCACTTTACCATATTTTCTTAATTTTAAAGCTATTCACATATTATGATGATTGCATGGTGTGTCGCAAAATGTGGTTGCAAGGTTAGGTGTGTCGTGTGCCAAAAAAGGTTAAGAACCTCTGATATAGGCCTACACACGCAGTCTTCCCTAATACAAAACAGACAGTAAGCTATACAATGCAACTGACCTTTTGAGTTTCCCCGACATCATTTCTATTCCACTATCTATGGAGAACTCCTCCTCTGAAATCGTTTCCTTCAAAATCTCCGATGAACCCTGCATTGCTCGGAGTCGCAACTGAACGATATCATCCAAATGTCGTCTCTCTTCGGACGAGTCCCCGAGTCCGATCAGAGCCACGGACGTCGACTTGAAGTCGGTGAAGAAGGCAGAATCGTCGCCCGTTGTTCGGCCGTAGCCAGCCTGGACAGGCTGTGGACAGGATCTAGTTTCATGTAGCGCAGCTTTTTCCAGTTTCATCGTCGGATTCTTCTCCGTATCACTACTACGCTTCATTAGCATCTGAAGCGTAAAAGACCACTGCGCATACAGTATTACAGAAGCCATGGATGTGGTAAAAGGGTATAAATGGAATGCATTACAAACCAGTTAGTTGGCATTAATCAAGTAAACTTAAAGTTTTTTGTTGTATAAAAGTCTTTTTGACTCAACATTTTCGTTAATATTGCGACAATGTTTCAACTTTTATTGTCTTTAACGGCAATTTTGTCTGATTCTTTTCATTTTGTCCGACGTGTTGTTTAGTTGAAGCTTATTTACGGCCAGTCAGTCACAACAGTAGGCCACTCGAGATGACATACGATTTCGTTACGAATCGTTGCACCAAATTAGGCTTTTGTGTGACGATCTGTTATAATTTATAGTAGAATCTACATTATATTGAAATAAATTATATTCTAAAAGGGGCGCGGTGGTGTAGAGGTATGTTCGGTGCCTTGCAGCCGGAGGGTTGCGGGTTCGAATCCACCTCCAGGGGGTATATTTGGTGCCTTGCAGCCGGAGGGTTGCGGGTTCGAATCCACCTCCAGGGGGTATATTTGGTGCCTTGCAGCCGGAGGGTTGCGGGTTCGAATCCACCTCAAGCCACCGCGTAGGGACCCTGGGCAAGTCCTTCACTCGCAATTGCTCATGCGCTTCGGCGTGAAACTCCGATTCAGTGTCCGCGCTGTAGTCGGGAGCGCCTCTGAGTAGAAATCTTGAAGGGCGCTATATAAATATCTGAAATGAATGAATGAATGAATGAATGTATAATTGCAGGGCCTATATCTAAAATACATTCTTCGATAGAACATTACAATAAAAGACACAGAACACTTACGTCAAAGACATTCTTCGATTGGACATTATAAGAAAACACATCGAACACTTACTTGAAAAAGACATTCCTCGATGTTTGTCATCTGCTCATGAAGTGTTCTCAACAGAGTATCCGTCTGCTCGATTTCGGTTTTTTGTTTCGAATAAACACTGAAACGGTCACAAGAGTTTATCTTTTTTCACCAGCAGCAGCTATTAGGACCCTACTTCCAGTGCGTCACTTAGGCTGCTATACCACTATTATGCTTTAATGAGCAATCGTACATGTCAGTATATCACATCGCCAATCGAGGCACACCGGAGCTTAACAGATCCACTGCTTCCTCACCTGTCCAGTCTTCCTACCAATCAGGTCTTGCTCTATGTAGGCTATAACTATGGCATGCAAGGTGCTATGTAACTGGATTATTATAATCAATCTTGTGATTTAACCCTGTAAGTACAGTAACGATTTGATACTGATTTAAATGCAAAGCTAATGCGGTGGTCTATAATTATCAACGCCGAGGTACAATAGGTGTTACGTTGATTTTGTCACAACTCAAATTGTGATGTCACTGCTAATATCCGTCTAGGTGCTTTGTTACAATTGTATTTATGAAGTCAGTGTTATCACGAAACATCTTCATTAGCTTTCATTAGAGTTGTGATTCCACGATTTTATACTATGGCTCGACAAATATCAGGGAAAGGTACGCAAATAGCCTACTAGAGGCAGGCCTAATGTAGATATAAAAGATGCTCGATGGCATTTGCCTTGCTCTGCTTGACATGTTAGAAAAGTGCAGGGTTTCAAGCTGTTGTATAGGCTACGTGTTGAGGTGACAGATGGGATATACATTCCAAGCTAAAAGACAATGAGATGTCAGTATCTTAGTATTTAAAAGTTATGAACTACCTGTGAAATGACTGGAATGTCTTCCAAGCGGCCTCCATATTCACTGAACAGTGATTAGTGTATAACTCCAGAGACTTCTTTGCACCGTCTGAAATTCTCCCTCTGTAATTCGAACCCAAACTAAGGTCATCGCATTTGCAAGGCAGCATTGACTTGAACTTCACAGAAAAGATCTTGGCATAAGATAAGAAAAGGCGAGATATAAATTGATCAGCTGATCAATTACCAATCTCGCAAATGATCACACGTTAGACACCTACCAACGACGCAGCGGCCGGTATCCTGGAATTCGGGATCACCCACTGTTGGCTAAGAAACCTGTAAGTAGGAAATTGGTGCCTCACCGAGTTCCACCATACGACATAGTGCCATACTTTCTTACATGGTATACTCACACGGAGCTTCAACCTCGAATGCAGAGTAGATCTTAGTTAAGCCCCACTATAACTTGCGCCCTCGGCCACACAACTTTGCACTATCCATTTCTAGGGTCCTGTATAATAGTCTAAATCAGTAGGCTCTTTGACTGTAGCATGATTTCTAACAAATGAATATTATCATTATTATTAGGCCTATTCTACCTGAATTATCTTGTGATCGAAAGAGTAACTACATGCAGAGGAAAATGTACGTAAATACTAGAGGTAATGTAGATATGATATGTAATCCTTATAGTTAGAATAATGTGAACAGGCGTATATTCGCAAGAAGGCTCCCGCTCAGTCTTCGAGATGGTTTATGGTTTGAAGAAGAGCGTACTTTTCGAATTTATGGATCTGCTGTTCATTGTAGGATAATTCTTTTTTCTTATGTTCTTTGAAAGTGTTCCTTATTGTCTCCAATTCTTTTACAAGATGGCTTTGTTTCTTCGTGCTGTTAAAATGAACAACATGGCTTTAAACTTTAAATACTTTCAAGAAATTAAAATTGTTGCCGTCATCAACAAACAGGTTAAGGTACCTGGAAAATTCAGGAAAGATTGAATCTGGCTGTAGCCTATCGACTTCAAATGATTAAGTCTGAAGTACAGGAGTACAGATAGCGAATCATCCATAGAAAGTATTCTATTCGTAACTCAGATATAGGCATTCCATAATAAGCTATTTAAAGAATTATTTTAAAAGAATAACAAAATTAGGCGTTCGATCTTCAAAATCACATAATTTACGTTTATAAAGTAAATGACGTTTCAATACAGTTGTTGTCTCAAAAGTAAAAACTCTGAGGCTGGCCAGCCTATCCCGATTAGTCGATTACCACTGATTTGTAGGCTAAATGTGTGAAAAGATACGATAATCGCCATTTTCCATGAGAAGCTAATTTTCGAAAATATCCGGTAATAAAGAAAAAACGCATCGAATGCAGAAATAGCCTACTTCTGACACCATTGTCGCTGCAATACAAAGAATGAAGACGAAGGATGGTATAATTATGGTATACAATCGCCAGCTAAGAAATCGCCAACCAAGAACTTGTTCACTTACCAGGATGATGGAGGATAACATATCTTGGTGGAATACTTTTTAAGAAATTCAGCAACGGAGTACAATCGTGAGGAAATATCCTGATAAAATTTCGTAATATTATCTTCGACTTTTTCATAATTCAATTTCATTTGAGTCCATAGCGATTCGACTTTATTAAACCATATTGAACCGTTCGACTTCAATTTTGAAAGTTTCTCATATACGGGCAATAAACTGTGCTGGAGAAACTGTTGCTCCTGAAGACTTGTACTTAATAATTTTCTAAAAGAACAAAGACACACTTTAAACATGAAATCAAACTAGCAGCGCCATTCTCGTTCGTTTGATCTTTACATGCGTTACTCGAGAAGAAAGATGAGTTAATTCCGTTGTCCTTTTATGCTTTTAACTAAAGTTAACATTCGATCGAATTGTTTAGCTAAGATCTAAAACTCTGGAAGTTAACTGTTACGAAGATATTTGAAATTCGAGAATGGATCAGGAAATTGACAGGATTCTCCTCAACACCAGACAACGTAGACTAATGCGACCAACAGTTCCTTCAAATTTCATATCTTTTCTCTGAAGCATCAGTACAATATGGTATCATTTAATTTATGATCGATGCTAAATTGCTAAATATACATGTAAGCTACAGGCCTATAGTATGTTGGCCTACGTTATAAATCTGACTCATGCACTAACATAACACGGACGACCTTGCCTTCTTGTAAACTGCATCAGGACCTCTAATACGGTGTTCCCCACTAACGTGTCTACGATACGTGGTAAGTGGTCACACAGATAGATTTCGGATAGCCAACCATTAGACAATTTAGTTTATCATGAAACTTAAGCTTACCCTAGATGGCTGGCACATATAGCCAGCGAGTCCTGAGCATAAGCCAGACACTTGGTCTTTTCATGAACTAACATAACGAACGCACAGGTATTTCTGGCAAAATTCGAGTCTTCAGCGAGATCCCCACCAGGTGGTAGCACGGGCAACTTTGCTGTAAACGAGAAAAGGACAAATGTATGCAAATAGAAGATAAAATGCGAATGGCTTACAAATCACTAGAAGAAACGTGACTAGAAAATAAATTAGTAGGTAAATGCGAATAGCATATAAATGAACGGAAAATCTGAATAATAGTGTTAGCATAACACGAGATGAGATGCAAACAACATAATATATAATCAGTGGCGTAACGAAGGGTTTCAGCGCCCGGGGACAAGAGTTGATGACTGCGTCCCTCTTAAATTTTCTTTTTGACTTTTAATCGTTCTTGCCATATAGTTCTGTGTACCACTGAAAGCTAATTTTGCGTCCCTTGTGCTGCACCCTGGGGCAGTTGTCCCATGCCCCCTTCGTTACGCCACTGTATATAATTGACCTGAAAATGCGATTAACATGAAAGTGAAGGGTATTATTATGTAAACCTATGTAGGCCTAGTAAATGTGAATAAACAATGAAGAGTAAATGCGAATCATATACGCCTAAAAGAAATAGAAAGTAAAATAGCATTGAAGGGGAAACGCGAATTCAGGAAGAATCGATTAAACTTAATTTTAAAAAGGGCGAATAGCATTATAAATGAAGAAATTTGAATATCAAAGAAATTAACAGAAAATACTAATGCCATATGCATAAAAAAGAAGTGCGAATTATATATAGGCCTACATCAAGAGGAAATAGAGTTTCATATGAAGTAATAGGCCAGCTCACGTGGTCTACCGAAGACTTTCTAATAGTGACATCCTTATTGTTCATCGAAACATTTTAAGAACGAAACAAGTCAAAAGCTTCAATCAAACTCACCTGACCTAAATTTACTTAATTTCCTGAACCAACCTTAAACTGAAATTGTCTTAACCAGTTGACACATAAAAAAGAACAAATAAAATTCTTGACCGTTGAATTAATTAACCGTGAAGCGTGCTAGAAATCTGTTGCAGTGGAACTCACGCAGATCGTACGTTTCCATCGCCCATTCAGCGGAAGAGTGGGAAGAGGGCAAAACATACAGAGGACTTTCGATGGACGTTCGCTGGATAAGTTTCGATTCCGTCTCGGAAGATAGAATGAGGTTTTCCAGCGGCCAACGCTCGTGGAACAGCAGCTGCCGACTAGACGGTATCTTCGTAACTTCCGCCAAAAACTCTTGGAAATGCGTCAAACTTAAATAATAAAAAAATGATAAAATGATAAAATACTTAATATCCATTTTCGAAATGAATCAAGCTGACAAGTCCCTGCCAGAATTTCCATGGGCGCTCTAGATGAGACCCTTAAGGGCTCCATAAGGTCCTATATGAGTTCCATGTGGATATGCTGACAGAGGTTGCACCATCTTGAATAAAATCTTGCCTCTAGTCCACTCCGAGCTCCAATCAAGAGCGTTTCTGATTGGTGTGCACTGCGAGAGGCGCTATATAAATTTATAGATACAATACAGTACAATACAAGACGCGTTGAACCAACGCCAGGCAGTGATTTGAACACAGATCTAGTTCGATCTACCGTGTTTAGTTGTCTTGGGGTCTGTTAAACCTATGAACTTATACAGGCTTTGCTCTGATTTAAACACACATATCTTAGTATCTCATTCTGCTTGAGAACTACCTACTACGACACACAGACTGACCTTTTCCGCTCTTCCCGACCAATGTAGAGGCGATTGTGAGAACAGCTTGAAACACAGAATACATGGACGAGTGTACGAGAGCTAATGTCTTCGGATGCATGGAAGAATGTGTCGAAGTTCCACTGACGTCGTCTTTCCGACTCAAGTAGACCAACGAGAATTGGCAAGAGCAGTTGCTTCAGACCCCTGAAATTGGCAAACAGAAGTTAGGACACGCACATAAAATACTTAAACTACCATTAAACTACCACCCACTACTACTATCACTAAGATAGGAATATCATTGAAAGGAATGGAATCGACTACCACTTTCTCTTCATAGCTCAACTTCAATTCCTTCCTTCAAAAAGCGGTTCAAAACTCACTATTTCTCCTTGGCTTTCAAGGATTTAGAAATCTAAGTGCATCTTCATCTGGCGGCTGACTATCCGCGCCTCAGATTCACATTTAGGTGTGACCTTGCGCGCGTTACAAAGTTATTTAATAATAATAATTATTATTTAATAATAATAAGAAGCCATAGGAAAAATTTCTAATTCAGCTTTTACCTATATAATTAAACATGTAGTATTATAGACCACTGTTATTAAATAATTTAACCAATAAAAACTGATCAACAACAGTTATGGGGAATTATTTTTTAAATAGTAAAGTATTTTTATCTAACTGATAGCGTCTTGCTTCTTGCTTTATTTTTATTTTTTATTCCACGCACATAGATCTACTACAAGTATACAACTGTCAAAGTCTCGGATTGCTAAACTGGGCGCTGCTGGGTCAATAAACCTGACTTAAATGAACTTATCGCAAACTCCGTTTTTCAAATGTTTTTCGCGGAAATGAAAACTCTGACCAAACTTAAACTTTAGACCCTAAACAGAAACACGTTCAAACTGGCACCAAAAGAGTTTCCTACAAGTGTAACGGCTAAACAAACAAAAAAACAAAAAAACTGATACAGGAGAATGTAATGACCATATACATAAAGGCACCATAATGCGGCCCAAATATCTTGTGTAAGTCTTGTATAAAAATAAGCGACATAGGTTTTAAAAGTTAACATAATATTATTAACCAGGAAAGTCCACATGTCTTTGGAAGTTCTTTGCTCCATTCTATGCTGCCATCTTTCGTATGCTGAACCCCAGAAACGAAACCAGGTTCTTTCTTAGAGATTATCATATGCCTAAAAACGGACAACCAATTTAACAGTGTATACAGTCGTCACAAGTGTGAGTTCGACTTTAATTGCACATTAGAGTTACGTCGACTGTACATTAGTAGCCTATCTCCGCCCAAAACGCCAAACAGCTTCGACTGTTGGTACCGCAAGAGAATATTAATATCCCCGATGCTGACCATGAACAATAAGATTCGGACAAGAACGAGAAGAGTAAAAGCTTCAGACGGATTAACAGAACTCCAAAATACATCGTTGCCAACCAGTATACGATACATTTGGCAGCATCACTTTAATGTATAAAAACGAATAGCACTTTAAATAACGCGCTCTAGTCTAGTCTTCAATATGTTTTATATATACTATATAATTACATATATATTATATATAATTAATATATAGTAAATACATAGAAGGCAAATACTGGAAGTATATGATTAGTTGAAAATCTGTTTTCTTAGTCAATCGGCACAGATACTGACATTGCTTCCTTATTTTTGCGTCCACCAAACGGTTGAAATGGTAAGCGTCCAGTAGCCACGTGGTAGAGAGTCACTCCAAGACTCCAAAGGTCAACTGATGCATTGAAAGACTTCGGCATAAAACGGTTGGTGCCCAGTAAGGCCCGGGCATACAAGTCCGGATGCTGTATGACATAACAGCATCACATGCATCACATGCAAAATGACGCATAATAAAAATCTTTGTGCAAAATATTGAGCACCTTATTAAAACCTCTGCTTGTGTAATTATACATCTTCAAACACAGTTTATAATCGCCTGTCAAATGCTTGGAAGAAAACTGTTCTAGTATATTTACTCAGGGTTTAAAGTGGTGTGGGAACTGTGGGAACGGCGTTCCCACTGCTCTCGAAATTGCTGGCTTACGTTCCCACTGTTTACCATGCATTGGAACCATGATAACACATGCTTTCCAATAAAACTCTTCTTTGGAGTTCCCACCGCTCACCCAAACCACTGTAACCACATAATTTGCTTAATGTTCAATGTTAAAAATAAGTGGTTGTTATCTGTAATGTCTTGTGTCAAAGGCCAATTAGCCAATAGAAGCAATATTTCGGAGAGAGACTGATAGCATAACACTTAGATCTTACGAAATAGCTGTAAAAGGAAAACGACGTAATCAAGGTGATAGCACACTAGTTCAATTGAATACAAGGAGAGGATCATTATCAAATTTGCCTCTCGATCGAGAGTCTGTTTTCATAACTTGGCTTTACGAAAGCACTTCCTTAGTATCATCTGCTGTTTATTCATAGGTTTAAAATTCTTCGTTAAGCAATCCGAATGATTTAACTAACCAGATATTCCTCCGTGCCGTATAACGACATGAATTCTCCATCTTCTGGGAGTTCTCTGGCTGCTCCGAAATCCGTCAATTTATATACAGAACTGTGTGAAAAATTAGACATGAAACATGATAACACGAAATAACAACTGAAGTATACGTATACCCATAATAAACAAAGCAACATACGACACCCGCTCATAATATTATTAACCAATGTAGTAAGCCGATTTAAATTCCACAACAATGCTCGCTGACTGTGTATTCATAACTGTTTTCCATAAACTAACATCACAGTTGGTTTGTTATTGTGCAGAATAAACACCAAGCTAACCACATGTTGTCATTCTTCAAAGCTGGTTACAGCCTGCAGGAAGTGTGTTGGCCTGTGCAACTAATACGGGCTTAAATTTCAACTCAGTAAACGGCTTTACTTACCTCAAGTCGTCTTTGATGCATCTCAATATATTCCCAGGCTTTATATCTCGATGCACGATACCATTTAGTCTCAGATATTGAAGGGCCTTCGCTACACGATGAAACAAAATAGAGGGTATAAGGGAGGGCATAAATTGACGGCTAATGAATCACAGTCGATAATAAATTATAGTCATCAGAAACGAGAAACAGCTTACGCAATAAAACGAAGAAGTAGCCTAGCAGAGAAAACTGCGCTTTAGGCCTATATGTTGTTGATGCTGCGTTCTGTCGTAAATTTATATCTTTATTATATCTTTATTTAGTTATATCTTCAACATTATTGGGTCACTTGACAAGACAACTTATAAATATACAAAACGGAAAGTCCTGTCAGAAACCCAGAGGAAGAATGGCGTGGATGACAGTATAGACGCTTTTGTTATGTAATAAATCGGTTGGCGAAGATGTAGAATCTAGCTCTGTAGTAATCCACAGTGATAAACAGCAGTTAACTACTGTAATTAAAAACTAGCAATTAACTAGTTTCCAGGTAGTTGAACAGTCTCTTCCCGTTGAATTAATAAATCACTGGAGGTAGTCGAACAACGATCGACGCATAGAACACACACAGATTGTCTTTGGACGACAGAATCATCTTAACAGAATTCTTACAAGAAGTCATAAACGCTAACAACCGTTTTTGCCTTCATTTCAAAGCGACATGAACGCTACTTCGTCAAATTAACACATAAACCGGAACGGTGGAGGTGGAGCTTTATCTACTTAATTTCGGGATACGTAACTTGCAACCTGGGGACAAACCCAAGACTGGACGATTAGCGAGGAGTCGCGGAAACTGCAACGATCCGGAGAGAGAAATGCCATTGATGAAGATGAAGATGAAAAAGAAGAAGAAGAAGAAGAAGAAGAAGGTGATGATGATGATGACGACGACGATGATGCGTTTTGTCCAGAAACTCAGTTTCCGTCTCAGGGCATAAAAAGTAGTTTTAAAGTACCGGTAGTTCTAAAAGGAGGCAACTTTAAAAGTAATTTAAAATTAAATATAGTTAAACTACTTAAAGCGTCCATCACTGTTAATTCACAGAGTTTGCACAGAACCATTAAAGCCGTTTTCAGATGGCGAGTTTAAACAGAGAATATGTAAAAAAAATAGTGACCATTAGACACTGAAATAATTCCACTCTACAAGAACGACTGTTTATTATTGTTTGAGAACGCTTTAAACATGAGAGTAACCTACATTTCTCAGCACACAATTGGACTCAGTAGGCCTAGGCCTACAAGTTGGTTATTTCTTTTCAAATGAACTTACTGATGTCTCTGAGAAATATTATGAGTTCGTCTTCAGGAAAGCCGTAGGCGTTCTCAGGATCGTCGAGCATCTTGTAGACGCTGCCTCCCGTACACAGCTCCATGATAAGAACCCGGTCGTTTCCATGACTCTGATATATGCACAATAGAAAGGCAAAATCAATCAGTGCCTGCTTACGTCACGCGTATTATACTAGTCAGTGTATTGCAAATCTGTTATAAATGTGCTTTCTAAGTATGAGGTCAATGCGTAAATACATCTGCGTAATTTTACCATGACATGATGTGACAGATCATGACATTTCAGGGTCTGGCGTTGTTTAGCTGAATGAAATGACATCACAAGAAATAATGAGTTTGGAAATTGGTAGCGGAGACTGGAGAAAATGTTGGCCTCATATCTACAAATGAAACTGATTCACAAGAAAGCGTTATAAACGTGGGCATTCAGTTTACTGATTAATGTCGAAAGAACACTTTTAATGGTCAGGGAAACGCAAAGAAATACCAGCATCAAAGAACAAAATAATGAGCAAGTATACTTCGGTTCTCTTGCGTATACGAAGACTATTATGTCTGCTGATGGAATTAGTGATAATTAAGCTGAATAAAGCATAATTGAACGAACTTGGGACAATGCAAAGAACACGAATAAGTAAGTAGATGCTAGAAGAAGGCAGTGGCAAGAATATCGAAGACGGTGATACAAAATAGTCTTTCTTTAATTAAAGATCTGAATGTTGGTCACTGAGAAAGCAAGACGAGACAAGAAATGCTTTGGCTATGGAAAATTACAGGAATTATTTCACGACTAGAAATAAATATGACAGTCGACGGTTACTCTTAATACATAGGAAGAAGAACGTATCACAAAAAAGGCATTTTTTCGTGTTAGACTGCATGGAAGGAACGAGAAGCACATGAAGCCAAAGGGCTGCGCTGAATAGACAATCGAAATGAAGACATAACAAGACTTAAACTAACTTTTAGAAAAACACCGGACTTGACGAACGATCGACGAGCATAGAAATCATTCATTCGTTATTGTTACCGCCAAACGATTGCCACAATGACCAACAGATGATGACGATGATGATGACGATGATGACGAGACGACGACGACGGTGATGATGATGATGATGATGATGGAGGAGGAGGAGGAGGAGGAGGAGGAGGAGGAGGTGGAGGAGGAGGAGGAGGTGGAGGTGGAGGAGGAGGAGGAGGAGGAGGAGGAGGAGGAGGAGGAGGAGGAGGTGGAGGAGGAGGAGGATTATGATGAAGATGATGCTGATGACGATGATTATGAAGATGATAGTGCTGATGAGCAGAGACATGTACTGACGACATCCATCATACAGCATGAATAATTAAGTGCCATGATTTGTTATACGTACTTCTGGTTCGATAGCAATGAACTTGACGATGTTTTCGTGGTTTAACTTGGACATGACGTTGAACTCCCTCTGCCTCATCTGCATTTCTTTCTGTCCACCGTCGGATGACCGAAACACCTTTATTGCACACGGATCCCCTCGACGCTATACATGTACACAGATCATACGATCATTCACACACAACAACAATTAGACAAAGCAATCCAATCAAAAACAATCAACAATCAAGAATAACTAATCAACTATAGTCAACAATCAGAAATATTTATTGAACTAAAACAACACTAAAATAAGCCAACTCTAAAAGTGCTTAGCAGAATTTGCTTCGGGAAACGAATGGAAAGATTCGAACATCCTAAATAAATTAATTGTTTATATATCTGAATAAAATTTTGTTCAGTTTTATGCATGCTTTAAACATAGCAGGCATTAATCTACTGAATAAATCTGTTATTTAAATTAATATGCTGCCAATAGTAGACCTTCCATATTCATACCATAACCATAACCATGATACTATCTGGTGGGCCAGGTGCTTCTTTTCGCTCTCTTACGACCACTCTTTTCGCTCGGAGTCTTTCGCACTGGGAGCGCCTCTGATTGGTGTTCACTGTGAGAGGCGCTTTATAAATTTATAAATACAATATAATAAATAAATACAATACAATAAGGCTAATTTAATAATATTTAAGCCTATAGGCCTACATGACATTATTTATTTGATGCTTGCAATCATAATGCCCCTATATATAGCGTATTGAATGTTTTAAAGAGTTGTATATCGCCAATTCCATCGACTGCCAAGACAGTGACACTATAGAGGAGGCCTATAATTATGAATAGGCTGGATAGAAACGACGAGTAGTAGGCCTACCTTGTGCCTCCCAAAATAGACGTTTCCGGTTGCTCCGACGCCAAGCGATCGATCCGTGAAGTAGACATAGCTCGTCGTTCCTCGAACGGCCATTGCCAGCCGTAATTTCAGAGCAGTCTATAGAAGCACCTGCAAGCGCAACAACATTGAACATTTTATGTATAATAATTATTATGAGGCAAGGTAATCGAACACTCCTTTTCGCCCATGCCTCTTATCCGTCCGTTCGTCTGTCTCTCGCTCCGTCTCTTCCTCATCGTTTATCTCTCTGTCTCATGTGCTCCATTGCCTGTCTCCTTCTCCGTCTGTTTCTTTGGCAGGCTGTTTCTTTATCAACCCTTGTCTCTCTACATCTCAAGTTTAAAGCTCTTCCACCTAACTAAATATTATGTGACTCGTTTTCAGACCGCCCTCGTAAGCCACTCGTGTATACATAGAGCGAAACGGCGCAGCTGAGTCTCAGTGGATCAGCACTAAATTCATTTTTTTGGTATCGTATATATAGATATGCTGGCGTTGCGTGCAGGTAATGAGTCAGGGCATAATTATGTCGAGGGAGTCTCGCATGCTCAGTGACGACAAAGTTGGGAGCAGTCGGTGAGTAGAGATGACATATAGAAACGTGTTGCTGAGTGTACATTGTGTGTGTATTAGCAAGGCGTTTGATAGATTCGCGTGCTAATAGACTCTTTAGATTCGGCGACTTTGAGGATGTATAGCTGGATTAATCGCTTTATTAAACAGCGAGAAAACTCAAGAACTACGTACGCTACATAACGAGTCGACAGTAAGAAGCCCGATTATATCAGTTTTCGAGAAGATTCAGATGACAAATGTCTTAAAATATCACGCTTAATAGTTTTTGTCAAGGAACTGCATTACCATATGCTGAACATGAGTCAAAATAACCATACGATTCATCTTCCTCGGCAATGGACGATTGAAAACGCGTGATCAACTGTTCATACTTATCGAATACAGGCAGAGTTCAACCGGTCGAATGGGCTTCCCACGTGTGCGGAAGCCTGCCAGTGGTGACTCATTTAGGCCTCTTTAAAATAATTCTTACATAAGCAGTCAGGAAATCTGAATAGGAATCGCGGAGTCATTTGAGTTGTATTTCCTGATCGTTAAACCTTTGTTCCTGATTACTGTATACCAGCATACAGGCTAACGCAGGCAGCGCTCTTTGATGCAAATGAAGGCGATATACGAAGTATCTGGATTATTAACTAACTAACTGTCCAACGAAATGACTGACTGACCGACTAGCTAACTAACTAACTTGCTGACGAACTTAGGTACATCTAAATGACCATGAAATTGCAGCATTGCGACGTATAGACCTATTCCCATCTCCTCTGTTATCATCATCTCTAATACAAGTCCAACAACGATGCATGAAGCCAGGGGACAGACAAGAAGACCTATATGCAAAATCATCTCATATCGTCATTGGCCCCCCCCCCCCATTGATGCTGTTTCTAGCTTATTATAGTGTCTTTCGTCTTTAGTGATTCAATGCCTTCATCAGCCGCTCTCATAATTTCTCTGAAACTTATAATCTGTGCTCGTAATTCATAAACTCTTCCTCATTCAACCATCCAGAGTCTAAAACAGTTTGATGCCAAAATTCTGGACGTTGACATGAGACCGTCTCTCATGCACGTGCCAGCTATATATAGAGGTCCCATGCATGTCCCATATCGGAATGTATGGTAGGCACTTACATGCAGCTGCTCTTCGGCCCTTGAGACGGCAAAGGACAGATCTCAAAGTACACGACACAGTGTTATAGCGGGTATACGCTATGTCATTATATAGACTATAGAATCTACACCATAAAACAGTCATGCCTCTAGGCTCTCTATATTATGTGATTAAGTTACTTCCGCGTTCAGATGGTTAATTCGTGTAACTGTGAGCAACACAGAATATGCAAGCAAATGAAAACTTACTTTAAAAGGTCAAGTGCTTGATTAGCACAGGACGCTCGACCGTTGGATTTGTTATTGCCTGTAGCTAATTTATACTGCCCTAAACAATTATGCGTAAGCGTAATTAAAGCTTCGATACGGCTGCTTATATAGGGCTGCCTCGCCAAATTATAAATTGAACTTTTATCGAGTCAGACGTCAGTCTTCTCAATAACCACTTCTGCGTCGTTAGTCAGCTTTCGTCATCTATAGCATGCCAATCAATATCTCTCGTAGTTGGGGAGGACGGCAGGAAGGGCAAGAAGTATGATTAATTAATTAACCCCGATAATTGGAGTACGTTCATGCCAATAGGATGAAGATTGACGACTTTGTAAGAAAGACTCTATAACGTTTACTCTACTTATCAAAATTCAGAATATGTTCTACTCACAGACCATTCTCCTGAATCGAGTGACAAGATCTGACTTAAGAAGTGTACCACCTTGAAGCTCTGATTCACAAACAAAGCATTCGCCCGCCCTACGTAGGACTATTACAATGACGCTTTTATTTGCCCAACAGCGGTATAGGCCTACGCTACAAGTCAAGAGCGGTAGGCCTACACTACACGAAAGCCAACGCCCTTTGGCAGAAAGGATAAAGGCGTACGGTAACTATTTATTAAACAGAACGAACAAAGGACTACCTATTGACATCAAAGGGCGTTAACCAAACATGTACGGGATAGGGCCTATACACCTTATGACGACAAAACATAGCTAAAGAAGGGTCATCATCATCCTGATTATTACATCATCGTCGTCGTCGTCGTCTTTATCATAATCCAGTGATATAGCTCAGTGGGTGGCCATTGTGCCGTGGTTCCCCTCACCATATAGAAGAAATTACGTATAGAATTAATCTATCATTTCCGCAATGACTTCCGTCCTTGCAGCGCAGTTCATTTAGTATAATGCCGTTCGCTAAAACTGGTGAGTAATTAAAGGCGCAAATTTTGGACTAAAAGGTTTTTCCAATTACTTCAAAGTGAACCACGAACCATCCCCATCATGTGCGGTCCCATCATACACAATTTCTAAATACGCCGCTGAGCAGTCAGTCAGTCAGTCATTCAGTCAGGCAGTCAGTCAGGCAGTCACACATCCACTCAGTCAGTCAGTCAGTCAGTCAGTCAGTCAGTCAGTCAGTCAGTCAGTCAGTCAGTCAGTCAGTCAGTCAGTCAGTCAGTCAGTCAGTCAGTCAGTCAGTCAGTCAGTCAGTCAGTCAGTCAGTCAGTCAGTCAGTCAGGCAGTCAGGCAGTCAGTCATCCATTCACTCAGTCAGTCACTCAGATAGCCTGGGGGATTATGACCAGGAGTATAATGTCCGGGGATTATGTCCATCTACTTTTGCAACTACTATACGGAAGGGTGACATTTCGTCTACAGACATTTCGTCTACCGACATTTCGTCTACAAAGTTATTTGATATTGTCACTTTAAAATGGAAGCTGGATTGATGAAAAACTGTTTTCCTAAATGGAAGTGGGATTGATGAAAACATTCCTGTGTTAAAATAGAAGCTGGATTGATCGAAATAATTTTTCCCGTAAATAGAAGCTGGAAACCAAGCTGGATGCATGGATGAAACTAAGTTTCCATTCAATAGAAGCTGGATTGATGTAAATAAGCTTTTCCGTAATTAGAAGCTGGATTCCTAACGATATATAGAATATATAGCACGTTTTAACGAAACTATAAGAATGCGGCCTCTGTTGACTATAGCCGTAATGGATAGGCCTACAGAATTACAGATACACTTGTAGACGAAATGTCTGTAGACGAAGTGTCGTAGACGAAAAGTCTGTAGACGAGTTCTCGCGGAACCATACGGAAGACACTTACGAGAATACATAATACATCATACATTATATAAAATAGGCCTACTCTTTTTTTGTTTTTCTAGCAACATATGCACGTACAGTTTCGTCGAATGAGAGCTTCCTTGCAACGTCATTTGCTATAGACAATAGGCCTATGCATAAAGAATTTAAGCGCTCTTCAGTCATGGTAGCCTGAGATTTGTTCTTTATAAAGGAGAGCTTTGAAAAATTCCTTTCTGCTTCACAGCTCGATAATGAGAGGCATTGTCAAGTAGGCTACAGTTTAAGCGCAGTAGTAAAATTGGAAACACTTCAATTAGGTTTTGCTCACAAATAAGCTAAAGAACTTCTGCGCATTGAATTGTAGATGGCGTGCTTTCTTCTGTGTTCTGGGATTTCCTAAGACGCAAATATTCTTTGAATTGATGGCACTCGTTTAGGCTACTAATTTGTGATCGCTATTAGCTATGTAATAAGATATCATCAGTTTAATACTGTTTTCGGGGCCCTGAGGCCCTGAAGCTTTAGCTTCATTGGTTTATAGTAGATTAGCTTGAATTTGATTCCGTCCTTGATATATGTTGAGATATTAGAGCATATTGGTAGGTTGGCCACTAGCAGAGCTGTGCAGTTCAGAAAGGATTGGAGTTGGTCAAAGAATCGTCTATTTAGTTTGGAAATGATACAACCAGAGAGTGGATATGCTGCCTAAATGCGGTCTGTGTCCACTTTAGAATGATATCCATGCACAGCTTCATCAAAGTATAGCAGAGCCGAAGTATTCCCACATTTCAAAATAGATCAGACTAAATGTTCAGGCCACCAGAGGGCCACAAATTAAGTCTGGGGAGCACTGCCCTCTGGCCCCCTCTGCAGAGCCGCCACTGGATATTTATTGCAAATGTGAACAATCAGCCGATTATTATCGGTCGATTATAATAAAGGCGTTTACAAAATCAGCCAATTTTACTGTCAAGTAGAACGACGAGTAGAACTATACAGTATACACATAAACAATTGTTTACTGGAAACCAATGGACAACGCCCAGAAGTCCATGAAAATCAATGACTATTTCTATTCAGTTGAACTCTCACTTTCTTGAAACCAGAACTCTAGAAACGCCCCCTTTCACATTAGCTTCTCTCAACTCAACGCAGCACTCTTCTAAATCATGCACGCATATGTAGCAAACAACTTAACGAAGTTCTCGAGAGATTGGGTGTCGCACTGTTGATTTGCCCATCGACGTAATATTATACGTCGATGGATTTGCCTGATCAGTATCATAATAGGGGCCTGAGTGGCCGAGTGGGTTGGTAGTCTGCTCTCCGCGCCGGCGCCCCGGGTTCGCTTCCCGGTCGGGTCGGTTTATCAGAGATTAATTTCTCGGATCTTTACTGCGGGTGGCTCGGTCGTATTATAAACGTGGAGTACAATACAACACACAATACAACACATCACAATACAACTGGGGCGCGGTGGTGTAGGGGTACGTTCGGTGCCTTGCAGCTGGAGGGTTGCGGGTTCGAATCCACCTCAAAAGTCGCCGCGTAGGGACCCTGGGCAAGTCCTTCACTCGCAATTGCTCATGCGCTTCGGCGTGAAACTCCGATTCAGCGTTCGCGCAGTAGTCGGGAGCGCCTCTGAATGGGAAATCTTGTTGGGGCGCTATAACAACTGTTTAAATACAATACAATACAATACAATACAATACAATATGTAACGATGTCCATTAACCACATAAGCCCTTCTTATCTGTATATATATATGTTTTTTTATTTTAGTTATAGTTATAGTTAGTAATATTTTTATTTTTAGTTAATTTTAGTTACTACTGTAGTACTTAGTAGTATACATTAATTGTGCGTATTAACACGCTGTTTCACAATTTGCTCAAAGCTTTGAGAGCCTTTGAAGAAAGGGTGCATTCAGCTTCATGAATACATGACTTTCCAAAGTAACTGACAAATTGCATAATAAAAAATCAATAGTTAAAGTTACTGGAACTTGCTGACTAATGATGTTACCTGTGTCAATGTAGAAGACAATTTCATATTTTACTAATGTTTTAACAAATATACAGAGAGCAGGAAAGCAATAAATGATTGATTAGTACTTAGTAGGCGCCTACAGTGCGTGCAATAATATGCAGTCATAACGATCAAAAAGCTTCAGAGACATTTTGACCACAAGATTTCTATGACTACTAATTTTACGATATTGGGCTAGTCAACTTTGGTTGCAATCGCAATAGAAACGTTTACAAAACAGCTAATAATAAAATGCCGCACTATATAGTCTATATTACTGGATTCATTCACACATGAAAAATTCGGGGTGAACATAGGCTATTACTTATAGCGCATTTTATTTTTCATGTAGACCTATGTCGAATCGTCCACATTGCACTTTCTATTTTTATTTTTTGTATTAACGAAAATAAAGATGGATTTTCGTTATTGTTATTTTCGTTATAGTTATAGTTATAATTAATTATATTTTTAGTTATAGTTATAGTTATCGTTAACGAAATCATTTTATTTTCGTTAACGAACATTTTCGTTATCGTTATCGTTAACGAGAATCACACTGCAATTGCACTTCCAGTGCGAGAGACCCCGCGCGAAAAGAGTGGTCTTAAGACAGCGAAAGGAAGCACCTGGGCCACCGGTTAATATCAAAGAACGAGTTGCTGTAGGGAGTTCCATAGTGAAGGCCAGTGAAGGCAATAGTTCGAGATTTAGCCATAGCAGTCCTCGCTCGCGGGACAAGAAGGTCAAGGCGATCAAGTGAGCGAAGCGGACGCTAATGTAAGTCTTATAGGCCTATCACGTATGTGTCTCGATTTTATTTAGGCTGGATTGTAACTATGGCATAAGGCCGTGCATATATATGCACATGGCGGAATTTATCAATACATGACATTCATGATAAATGCAAGGTGTTTCTTGATGCTATCCTGTTCCAGACCTTGCTTGCAGAGGAATGAACGCCTATAAGGCCTGCTGAGTGCTGGCATGCAGCGGGACCCTTGAGCCAGCGAAGCGTTGGAGAGAATAACCAAATATCAACTCACCGACAACGTATACAATGTAGGAAGGCTAGAACGAGGTCCTGCCGCAGTCTGCCTTTATTCTGCTGTCAAGGCATTGGTCGGTCGGTCGAATGAATCCATACGAAGAAGACACTATATATACTTGGTTGTCGAGTTCTTTGATGAAGCCGAGCTGTACGTATATATACTGCAGGCCCTACCTCAAAATGGAACAAACATACTCATCAGCAGAGAAAAACGCGCGTGATGTCTGTCAATATGTGTATTATAATGCTATAGGCCTACATATAAAACATATTCTATAAAGCGTCCGGGTCTAAAGTACCACGAACGTATATATTAGTCTAAGAGTCTTAATAACTACGTATTTATGACATTTAAGCTGCATGCAGAGACTTTCTATAGAACAGAACTTGTTCGCGTATAGTATGTCCTATAATTTCGAAACCCTGTGTGTCATGATTCACGAAAAACCGAGAATTCTTAGTAAAGCCATGCATGCAGAAGAAGGAAGCCCATCCCTCATTTAGACAATTAAATGGGACGATACCAGACCACGGGACCGCCACTACAACAGAGGGGGACACAGTGATTGATTACTGGAAATTTACGTTCATGATAATTATGTATATATAGTCAAAAACTAAACGGGATATTTCGTCTCATGACTAGATCTATTATAAAGCTGAATGGAACAAGGTAGCCTAGGCCCCTATATATGACTCGTTTCGTTCAATTGGTCGTTTCTACCAAATTCTAAGGATACGTTCGACGATTAAGAAGTTAAAAGAAATAAAAATCGAATTTAACTGAAGCGATTTGACTGATTACAGAGAAATGCAGGAACATCATATGAGAAACGTTTGTAGATAAAAACACGACGAAAGGATGTCATCAGACTGAAGATGTCATCAAGAGGAAGATGATGATGACTCAGACAATGGCAATAACGATGAACATATGATGACCGTGATAGCCTAATGAGGTGGTGGTGGTGATGGTAAGATAACGAATTCGATTATAATGATAGCATTGAGAATCATGGTGACGACAACAACCATAGTAGATTACGATGTTCAAGATGTAACCTGAGCGTGACCGTGACGAGAGTAACGATATTGCACAGACGATTACGATGACGAGTATACAAAAAGATATCTTTAAAGACGATCATGGTGGTGATGACGAGAGACATTAAGTGAGTTAGAGAAGGGAAACGGCGCGAGAATACTTACACTGTATACGTACGGTAATTACAATTACATGTTACAACTTCTGTACACCAGAGAATATGTAGGCATAGGCCTATATCTTAACCTTTCCGTAAACTGTTTACGTGTCAGAAAATAAAACGAATATCTATCTATCTATCTAACATAGTTGGTATGAACAAAGAAGCGATTGCGTCGTTGTGGGGCCTACATGTTCATACAAAAATACAATGGTCTAGGCCTATGCACATAACGCGCGTGTTTTCCAATGCTAAAACTGCGCTTCATAGTCAGCTGACTGCCACGTGTCGTTTGAGAAGGGCTTATTCATATACAGCAGAGCAGATAATTATAGTCCGAAGAGGCCTCATGCACCATACGTCATATACGAATGAGCCTGTCTGAATTAAGATTAAACTCGTCTTGAGCCGACATAAAACCCGGAAGGGCTTCTGCAAATGGTAGCAGATAGCAAGTCATGCTCTATGTGGCATACAAAGGCAAAGCTCGCAATTGGGTCAAATACTGATCTGACCGAGAACGAACAATTGGCAGACAGGGAAAACCCGTCGTCATTACATCTATCGATATAGACCTTTCTCTTAGTCATTTATGTGAACGAATAAAATAGACTGCGTATATAAAAATACTTGTGTCAAACGCTTAAAAACGTCCCTGCTAGTAGGCCTATGCCTGTAGGCTACAGAACCCATGTGGAACCCATATTCCCACATGATGACTCTTTGATGAGACTCGTATAAGGCCCATACTGCATATGGTTCCCATATAATGATCGTGGGAAATGCTGGATTTTTTAGTGTGGTGAGGCAACAAAGGGGAGGTAAGCTATAATATAGGCCTACACTGTAGTAACTATTATGTAGACACACTCTGTTGTTAGAGAGTTGTTCGCCGACTTGCATGAAGAGCATGCAAATGACCAGCGTCGTCAAATGAAATGTTTGTCCATTTTGTTTGATCTCGGGGAGGGAAGAGATTCGTTTGCTTGCTCGGTCAAAGGCCTCTTTGCCTTATAACTTATAAGACGCTTTTAGATCAATTATGGGAAGCCTGCTCAGCCAATAATTAATTGAATTTGCAGTAGGCCTAGCCTATATTTTCTGTAGAGAACCTAAATTATTTTGTGCTGTAAACTAATCGATCGATCGATTGACCGATTGAACAGTTGCGTAATCTAAGATTTCTTCTCTGAGTTCCAGCCTGTCAAAAGGTGGGATCCGATCCACCCTGGTCATGTGTGGGTCGTTGCAATAGGGCCTACTCTGAGACCCTGCAGTCTTTGGAATTGCCCTGGCAAGGTGAACCTATTCTACCCCTGGGAAGATTGAAACCGGTGCATGAGTCCCAACAACATGAAGGCGGGAGTTGAACGTTACACTATCTCTAGGTTAATCTTCTCACAGTACACTTGCATATTCTCGTATATAGCAAAGTTATGATCAGTCATTCATTCGTCAGTAAGTTGATTCGTTCACATTCATATAGCGCGTCGATTTTATATCTACAGCCTACTTAGAAGTAAAGCGTGACACGAGGACAAAATTTGTCTTCGTCCCCACCCCATTCCTGTGCGTCTATTCCCATCCCAACCCCATCAGGGCTGACCCCCATTCCACC
The DNA here is from genome assembly GCA_020284085.1 of Aporrectodea caliginosa. Lineage (NCBI taxonomy): Eukaryota > Metazoa > Annelida > Clitellata > Crassiclitellata > Lumbricidae > Aporrectodea > Aporrectodea caliginosa. The sequence goes on from JACEVL010000899.1 coordinate 52,965, forward strand.
CCATCTCCATTAGGTCTGTTCCAATCCCCACGCCATTCCCATTAGGTTTGTTTCAATCCTCACCCTTTCCAATTATGTCTGTCTACATCCCCACCCCATTCTGATTAGGTATGTCCACATATCCCACCGCATCCCCCATTAGTTCTGTCCACTCTCCCAACCCATCTCCATTAGGTCCCATGCATCCCATCAGGTATGTCCCCATCCCAAGTTCCCAACCCCATTCTCATTAGTAGGTGTGTTCCCGTCGAAATTCCCATCCCAATGAAGCAAAATAACAAGATAAAAATGCACTCGCATATTAAACATTTAGTCTATGTTAAAATCTGAAGTCTTTATATTCAGAATTCAACTGAAGTTGAATAGATGTCGAATATTCAAGGAGTTGAATAATTACAATCGCGCGATAATTTAACATCGAATGCAAACCCGGTAAGCTTAACAGATTGTTATTTAGTCCTACAACATCGTACACAGTTACAAACGGTACTGCGGTATAATTATACCGCGATTGTATGTCTATCCCCACGACAACACCGCAAGCTCAATTGTTACCACCCCCACGGTATTACCGCCGCTTCTGACATAATTAGGCTACCGCGGATTTTACCGCGGTATTACCTATTTCTTTATTACCGTGTCACTCTACTCAGAAGCGCTTCAAAGCTGAAGAGGTCGTTCATCGTAAGTGCAAGTTGCATAATTATTGTGGTATTTGATCGGAACCATTCTTTCATCATGAATCAACAGTTACGATCCTATAATTCGAGTTTGTTCCGTCTTCGTTTAAATGTCTTACATGTACAATGTAGGTTTATATCCCAATGCGAGTTGTAAGACGTTTCATTCTGATATTAAATATCGTAAGTCCTATATTATAGTAGGCCTATTCTAGTTGACGGCTGTATGCCTATACAGGCCTAGGTATCGCGTACAGGCCTACAGTCTATAGTAGGGTTAGGGCAGCAGCGGCATTAATGGCATGGAAATAGTAGCCTAATTTATAATAGCAGTCAGAGGCCAAAATCTGTACATAACTTTGGGGAACAGATTTTTTCGGGACCCGGATTTTTGCATTTGGGGGATATATGGGCCCTTGTGAAAACTTTTGGGGGCAGTCCCCCTCTGTCCCCCATGATTTACGCCACTCGTAGCAGTAAGAAACTTATTGAAAACCAAGACAGCTGATTCGATAAGGAAGTTGCGTTCATTAAACGACATGTCTCACCTTTTTCAGATCATCTGCATATCCGCAAACGATTTCCTCTTTTCAGTGTGAACTCTGACAGATGCTTGGCGGGCTACAAGGGAAACTCAGTCGATATAGGTCTGTGCTAATCGTCGACAGATTCATTCATATTGAACGTTCTCTTTCTCTTTAAGCCTATGTTTCTCCGATATTTACTTCATAGACGAATTGCATGTTGCTAACTGTAGGCTTGGTGCTAATCAAGGGCAATATAGATTCGTACAATGATGAACTGCATCAAGAGCTACACGTTGCCGAAAGCTGACAATAGTTTCGTCCGAAACGAACTAATTTTCAGCAAACCAACGTGATTGTAATCGTAATCGTAAACTCCAAACTTCTAAAGCGCCACTCGAAAGCCACGCGCTGGGCACCAGCTTATTCGCGAGCGCTGCGTCGAGTCAGAGTAAACGCCAAAATATTCACCTAAAAAAATAGCCACCATATAAGTTTAAGTTATGAGACATTGCTACTTCCGTGGGCGCCCGCACATAGGGGCAAAATTGTGTTCCTGCGCCTTCCACGAATACACTTCTGAACAAGTTTGGTGCACGAATGGCCGGGATGAAATGTAAACAGTTTTCATACTCCCTGCAGAAATTTATGCGGGCGCCCACTGATAATAAACTTACAAATAAGTATGCAATCGAAGGCATAGACGATTCTGAACTATGTTGGCTGACACTGCGAGGTTCTTAAAAGGCGCTATAGAAATACTGTTGCAAAGCAATACTGAATATTATATTATGTCTGTTAAGAGACAGCATGCAGCGTTATAGCTGTGAGAAGCGCTTTATAAATAGCCAAATACAATACAATACCGTACACTACAATAGATGAAAATGAAACAGTGAATAACGCGCCATTGCACTAAACCTAAAGCGATTAAAGCGCTTTATAGATGCTCATAAAATTTAGCAGCAAGCTATAGGTAAGTAATTGGACATTGTACATGTAGGCCTACTGAAAAGAGTGACCGCTATTCATCCGCCTCGATAAGGAAAAATCGACCAGCAGTAGGCCTATAAACTATACAATAGGGCCTACATGGTGGCTGGCAGCTCTTGATTCCAATATCTCGTCGGAGACTTTAGTTGGCAGGTTCTGTCGACCGAGAATATCAAGAATCAAATCGGTTTTTATGATATTATGCACAAGCAACGCATGAAGCCTGTTCAAAGCAATTTGTATAACTCTTTCCAATTCGGGTTGATCGTTAACTAAGGATAGGCCTACTTTAATTAGTGCAGATATGTATACTTTAATAATTTAACTCGCTTCACTCGGTTTTTCAGCTGTGAGCCTGACCGTCTGCAACAAGAATTCTCCTCCCCTTTATTTCTTTCATGTGCGGTCATTGTGCTCCGATCACACCTTCTCTCTATCAACGCTGCTAATTATTATTTCGAACATTTTGTAAGCGAGTAGTCACCTAGAAAGGCGAACCTGAGTCGATGTTAGTCGTATATCCAACTGAAGAACAGTTAGACATCCAGCTGATGTTTAAAAGCCAGTGAGAAATAGAGTTTGCCTAAAGCAAAAGCAAAAGCAAAAGCAAAACTACTGGTTGCAAGGTTGAGGCTCCGCTGTTGACTGGTAGGCCTACGAAACTTTCTGCCTTTCGGACCTGCTCAAGAAGATAAGAGAACTTTCTTAGCACAGGTTGACACTTGACAATCTCTTTCTCCTCACTGACACTGATGGACTGTTCACGGCTAAGGGTTGTAAGCATTACCCATGACAATGGCGTCTTTTATAGATTCGTCACTATCAAGCCTGAAAGCTGTTTTGTTGCACAATGCCAAAGTTCACCTTTTAAAACCTATTGGCTATGCCGTACACATGAAAGAAACCTACTAAACCATGGAACTGGGTTGAAACACATACTATGCGCCTACAACAACCATTACAACTTGAACATCTGCGGTGATTTAAAAGTAGTGGCACTGCAATTAGGAATGCAGCTCGGATATACCAAATACTATATTGTTTCATTTGCGAATGGGAAAGCCGTGCTAACGATTCCCATTACATTTAGGAGAACTGGCCATTCCGTAAACGTTTGGTTTCAAGGCAGAAAAGAGTGGCACATGAACCAATTGTCGACACAAGAAAGATATTTTTGCCTCTTCGTATAGGCTAAAAATCGAACTGTTGAGAAATTTCGGGGGCGAAAGCGATGAACAAGGAATGTAACTGATTTCGGTATTGAGAACAATATTTCAAAGAATAACTGATACCAAGATTTTAAGGAAGAAATTTCTGTTGGTCCATAATTCAGACAAATCATTAATGTCAAATAGTGGGGCCAGAGAAAATCGCGTGGAAGGCGTTCAAGGATTTTGTTGAGAAGTTTCTTGACAACTACATAGCACCAAACTTTAACCAGCTGGTTGACAACGTCCTTCAAGCATACACCACTATTAAATGCAACATGTCGCTGCAAGATTCATTTTCTGCATTCACACCTGATGTTGGTTTCATCGGAACATTGCGACGATGGAAAAGCGGTATACGTACGTATATATACATACATGTATATCAGGGCAACTGGAATCCATCAATGCTGGCCTACTGTGCGTTGAGCATTGAAACAAGAAGCATATCAGATGCCGAATTTAACGAAAGTCAGCAGCAAAATATATTTCGTTCAGTCGAGTTAACGCATTAAACTATACCAGAATCATTGGGGGAGTAAGCATGCCAAATACAATAAAAGTTGAGTTCACATATGTTTCTCCAGATTCATAATTATTGATACACAGTCAATCTAAAATTATATTTGTGTTCATCTTGAAGCTGTCTGTCGTAATCACCAACATATGTTTATTAAAGAAACTGTTAACCTTCGTTGTCCAGTAGGCCTATAATATGGCACTCTGTTGTAAAATAAGCCGTATACGTAGACGCACAAACCTGGAATTGTAATGGCGGATTTATTAAGCTCCTCTTCAACAGAGGCGATCTCGACTTTACGTCAGAAAAACAGGATCGAACTGAACGGATTTCATGCGCTTACAGAATAGAGGTAAAGAAAAACGCTGCAGAGGCTTATTCGTAGTCATGCTATAGGCAACCTACTTCAAAGAGTTGGACTATCTACAGCGAAGCTTTCTAAGTAAGGGGTCGTCCATTAATTATGTCAACAAAATAAGGGGGAGGATTTGGAAAAGTTTGACAGTTGTTGACAAGGGAGGAGTACAGTACAATTTGACGTCAAGAAATTTTTCTCCAATAAATCAACACAGACCCTTCAAAATGGTAGCAAAAACATTAAGAAATGCTAAAATGTATAAAGTGCTTAATGTTTAATACTACTAAAAGCTGGTAATAAACTAAACTCATAAGTCTTATATTTTGAAATTCGATGTTTGCATTTTTAGTGTAAATTATAAAAAAATGGTTCTACATGTATTGAGCTATTGTGTTTCTTTTTTGTAGGGGGGGGGGGTTCTGGGATTGTTGACATAATTTTTCAGGGGGGGTCCGTCAATGTTTGACAGTTGTTGACAAGGGGGGGTCAAAAACTGCCTAAAATTTGTTGACATAATTAATGGACGACCCCTAAGTAAGTATATTCTTTATTTAACCAATTGCATATCCGCACTCTGGTGTACATACGTCTTAATAACAATCAACTGTCAATATGAGTAGCCTACAACATTCTAACAATAAACGTCTTGCGCTGTAAATTATCTGCAAGAGGTAGGCCTAAGTTTTTACACAATGGTCGTGCGATCGCGGTCGCAGGGTGTATACACTGCTGGGTTTTTTCTATTATGCGCCGTGGAAGTTCTGGCCGGAAAACAACCAGGTCAACGGATGACGATAAGAATCATAAGATAGGCCTAAACATTGGTTTTCGACTGGAAATGTGACACGAGCGCCTCCGAGTAGTTTCCTTGAAGGGGCGCTATACAAATGTTCGGTATGAATGAATGAATGAATAAAGACCTGAGAAAGAAGCACAATTCCGTTACCGAAGCAAAAGAAAAGATTAAACGGAACATCGACGTATACCATGGCTGTAGATCATAATTGTAATTGTAATTAACAACTTCTATTGCGCCGGTGTTTAATGCACAAGGCATCAACCGATGGCACACCAAAACCAAGTCGTAATCAGGTCAATATCCAGAAGATCAGTACGTAAGACAGAGAGCTAGGCCGCCGATGGTGGATAAGCAATTTGAAAGAGGTGAGTTTGAAGTTGAGAACGAAATGACACAAGCGACGGAGTACAACGCACAGACACACAGGGTGAGGAATCCAAAACTTAGACCTAGGCAAAGCAACCGAAAAAGCTCGTTCACCAAGAACAGTTTTTGCCATATTATGACACGTAGTTCAGGCCTAGTCGTGCTAAGGTGCTCCTGGATCTATCAATGGTAGACTGCGTCAACTCTCTCTTTGTAGGCCTAGGTCCTGCTTCTACCAACTGCAACATATCAAGGCCGTTCGAATCATTCCCTCATCACAACGCGCCAAGACTATTGCAACGCTATCCTCGCTGCAGGCTTGCCAAATTTCCCATACGCCAGCTTTGATCCGTCCTTAACTGTGCTGCCGGAGTTATGGCTAACATGTCAGAATTAATCCTCTCATGCCGTAAGGAACGCTGCCCTGGCTCCCAGAATTAAATGCAAGATCATCGTTTCGCTCAGAGCGTCGTTGATTGCATAGCACGAGAAATGTTACGATATATATATATATATTTAGGCCTCCAGGTTTTTTTAATAACGACCGTATGGCCTTCACCCAGCTATTAGTTTTCAATGAGTTTATCGGGAAAGAACATTCAGCACAGCTGTCCGTTTGAATGGGCGCTATGCCTTTTCAGATTGATAAATATAAGGACCGTGCTACTGAGCTAGTATACGAAATTGAAACCTCTGAAGTAATCCACCGTCAGCACTTGAAGACCGTTTGGCTGCGCGGCTGCGCCATGACGGATGGCAATTCGGACACGTACGTCATTCTTTCTCTTCTACATTTGACCATCGATCCTGAGGGAACGGCTTTCCATAACAACTTAGAACTTCACTGCCACAAATAACTCAGAAGACTTTCCAGCTGACGCATGCGCCGCTTTAGCCTACATCTGCTAGAAACCATAAGCATCCGTTGTGAGGTTCTCAGAGGCGCTATAGGCCTATAGCCTAACTGCTCAGATGCATGCATGCATACATGCACACACACATACATACAGACATAAGCCTGCATACATGCATACATATACACACAATGTATTCTTTGGGTCTGAACGCAGGGAAGCAGGCGGCGTAAGCAGGCTGGCCATAGCCTTCGTTCACAATGCATAACAGAGCGTCACCAAACGTGGTAGGCCTATCTCTATTCTTTCTCCGCAAATAAATTAAGACTCCGCAACGAGAGGCTCAGTTAGTTTATTTTCGATGAGTTGTTTTAGCACAATTTTACTGACTTACCTGACCATTTTGACGTCTAAACTGGCTGAAATACACGCAAAAGGCATCAAGAAATTTCCGTCGCTCATTAACTGACAACGAAAATTCTACGGGAAAACCCGTCGTATGTGTGTTTGTGTGCGTGCGTGTGTACATATAACATACTGGGTCGAAGCTCGTGTTCTAATGTCCCCCCCACCAGTATGTTAACAGCCAACAAGTCTTGAAAAAGTTCAGTTTATTTTTAAGACATAACACGATCATCTCACATACATCAGACTAAACTGCAGACTTTACATAATATCGACCACTTTTATAGAACATCAAGCAAGGATGCCAGAATGGATTCCCGCCAACCAGGCGCGCAGTTGCAAACCCAGCAACGGCTAGCCCTACAAACCGATCCCTTCCATCGAACCATGAACGGAAACAACAGGTACAAATCTAGGCTACCTGTTACATGTTCGCCATCTGCTCTATATATCCCATCACAATGTTCACATGACCGATATGTAGCCTAACAATATATGCATTATATAATATAGGCCTATACATATTTATATAAATAATGCTTAGGGCAGATTGGGTATTAAATTTTAGAACAAATAATTATGTGCACATAGCAAACTTAATTAGGCCTAGTATACGTGTTCGATCATTATTTGTCTTTCATCTGTGGGCTAGCCTGTTTTAAATACAATACAGAAACGGAAATTTATGTTCCAGTTTCAAATTACTTGGCGTATAGATCGAGTAGGCCTATATCACTATAGATAATAATAATTAGGCCTATTATTAGTTTACAACGATTGTCCTATGGGTTTAATTCATACAAGGCAAAATACAATCCTATAAGGAAGAACATATAAAAGACCTACTTGTTATCATGGACACTACGCGAATTGCCTTGCATTTGGTAAGCAGTATATTAATTAGTAAATAATTATCTAATACAAATAATAGCAACTATAGTATGGTGCCGAGTGCCGACACCTACTGGACAACTGCAGCAATCGATTGCACATAAAAACCAACTTTCTATTTCAGTATAAACTGAGGAACGGCTTAATTGCATCTTTCATCAGGCCTATTAACGAGTTTCTTGCGGTAGCCTATTATGCACGGAACCTACATATTATATATGCCTATGACCTTTAGGCTAGGCCTACAAAGCTAAGTTATTTATAGTCACGTAAAATCCAATCGTTTAGAACCGGGAGGTTTGCACCATAGCGACGAGAGTGTACCGGTACTAAAAGCGACTGCAGCTCGTCATTACAGTGTTAAGTAGGCTACCAGTAGGCCTATACGCGAACCAAAGCCCCCATTAAATAGTAGTAGTCTAGCTGTGCTCTGTCAATCGAGACTAAAGAAGTTTGAGGCTGAAAAGAGTGTAAGGGCTAATGGTCCTAAGGGAAGGAAATTCAAGCCACAGAGGAAAGAATTAAGGGACGTCTTCCTAAAGTAGAAAGAGAAAGGCGTACAAATCTAGAGAGCATTGCAGGCCAAACTTAGGCTTAGGCTACATGTAGTTATCAAAGTGGTTTTATTTGAAAATGGAGTCCTCGTATAGGCTAGCCTAGCTAGGCCTTAAAATTATTAATTCGATCGCTTAGTCAGTTTGATTTATGTTTACAGTGAATTTAGCTCAACGTAGACCAAGTGGTTAAATTGCTCATCCAGAGGTTCCGGATCTTCAAAGCTCTGCAAAGCTAAAAGCTACGTCTTTCTGACTAACCTGTTACTGATACCTGTTATTCGCTTTCAGAATACAGAGAATGCGTGAAACATGACATGATGCATAATTGCATATAAGCGATATTGCAACCAAATATACAATTAGGCGATGGGTCTTCTCTTTTGGTGACAGATCTCACAGTTCAGGTGGCGGATCTTAATTAGAGGTATAGCTATATAGGCCTACCGGATCTAAGATCCGGCTGAATTTAACCACACGTAGACGCATATATCAGATCAGCCCGAGCTTTGTTAACTATTTAGTCTATAGTCTATACATGGGTAGCTTGAAATCAATTTTACGATCAGCCCTTACCATAGTTTAAGGTGTAAGCTTGTGAACCTACAGGGCCTAGGCCTATAATGTGTACAATGTCCATATCGCCTGTGTGTATGAAATACTGCGTGTGTATATGTAATGTATGTACGTACGTACATGTATAATTATACATATACATATAAAATATACGTATTGTATTGTATCTATCAATTTATATAGCGCCTATCGCAGTGCACACCAATCAGAGACGCTCCCAGTGCGAAAGACCCAGAGAAAAGAAAGAGGTCTTCAGACAACGAAAGAAAGAGGCACTTGGCCCACCAGTTAATAAACAGGAACGTGTCAAAGGAGGAAGCTGGTTCCATAGTGCAGGGCCAATGAAGGCAAAGGCTCGCGTTTTAGCCATAGCAGTTCTCGCTCGCGGGACAAAAAGATCATGCCTGTTTAGTGAGCGTAGCGGACGAAGGGAAGTAGCCGAGGCCAGCAGCCGGATAAGGTCACATAGATACTTTGGAGCTCGGTCAGTATGCGACCGGTAGATGAATGAAAGTACCTTGAGCTGAGCCCGAGCAATGAGAGTGTAAGTACGATGCATTTGTAACTTATAAGATCTACGAGGTATTTCAAAGCTAAATATTGAATGTTATCCGATGCTTAACTGGAAGTCAGTGCAGTGTCTTTAATTAACTTTAACTTGATTTAAATAAACTGAAGACGCATATCTTGGCGTCCCAGCAATGATAAGTTTTTGCACCCACAGCTAGATAGCCTATAATGATCGAGTTGACCCTGCAGTTTTAGTCTACTTCAAGTGGGCTCCTTGATAGGCACATTTATTTTAGAACTAATTAAGAGAGTAGGCTAGTAGAGCGAACACAACAACACTCAATTAAAACTTTTCCATATCGAATTAGTAAGCATTGAACACCAAATACAAATTCATGTTCACTTGTTGCAATAGTTCATGAATGAATGAATGAATGTATGTGCACTTGTTATAGCGCCCCTTCAAGATTTCTACTCAGAGGCGCTCCCGACTACAGCGCGGACACTGAATCGGAGTTTCACGCCGAAGCGCATGAGCAATTGCGAGTGAAGGACTTGCCCAGGGTCCCTACGCGACGGCTTGAGGTGGATTCGAACCCGCAACCCTCGGGCTGCAAGGCACCGAACATACCCCTATACAGTCCTACACCACCGCGCCCCACAAGTTCATGGTGCCACTGCATCGGTAAACCGAAAAAGGAACAATATTGTTCCGCTGGTAGGGTCGCCCATTTCTCATTCTCTTTCCATATAGGCTACAGTCTGTAATATAGTAACACTGACCATCAAAGCATGAATCGAAACCAGCAAAGAAATAAAATGATATGCCATATGTGCCAGGGTTCAAAATTACAGATATGTACAAGGTTATATAATATGCTTCGGCAGTAGTGCATAAATGCAATCGCATTTTTAAATATGCAGATGATTTCTATCTCGCTGTCCCCGTATCAAGCATGATCACTACTATACTGAGATGGAGCTTGAGCACATCTGAGCCTGGGCACAGTTGCAACCTCAGCCTCACTCAATTCGAGCAAGTCCAGTGAGATCATACTGATCATATGATCTCTGGTTACCAACGGTATGCCTCCACCTCCTCTAAAAGGTATTGCTATAGGGTGCACACTCTAAATATTTGGGTGTCGAGCTTACCGAGAAATTTACTTTCTCCAAATTTGGTTTATAATAAGAATGCTCTGTATAAATGTAAGCATAGGCTTACCAAAGTGCGGATATGCAGTTGGTACATTAAACAATATACTCCAGGGCTTTTTTAGCGTGCAGTTCTACACAAAATGTGCAGTTCTAAATCAATTTGTGCAACTGTAAAAGCATTTTTGTGCAGTGAAAAATTGCTAAAAAAACGTCGCCGTCATCCAATTGGAAAAAATTTACCATGGGTTTTGAAAAAAAGAGAAGAGGTTGTGCAGTTCTAAAAATTCCTTAAAAAAAGCCCTGATATACTCATTTACTTAGTATTCTTACTTATATCAAACATATGACCATTATATCAATTGGCAGTCCTTATATATATATTCGTTTTATTTTCTGACAGGTTGACAGACCGCAATCAGTTACAATAGAAAGAAGTTATAAATTATGTACTTCGGATCTTGAGGTCTCATGGGCTTTCGGGGAGCAAGGGGGACTGCTTATTTGATGTGGTACGCGTCACCACGGTCGGCAGAATGCTGTATTGCTCACCTGTGTGGTGGGGCTTCGCGGGCGGGCAGAAGCCGGAGGCCCTTGAGGGAATTATCCGGAGACTGGTACGCGGCGTACGCCACGGGTATTTACCTTTATTTTGCCCTCGTTTGAGACTCTTTGCAATAATGCTGATGCTATAGTCACTTTGCCTATATTATGCACAATTTGTGCACAAATTGCTACCGCCGATTAAGTATACTCGCTACTCCCTGCGACCACGATCCCATAACCGTGAGCTCCCTAGGCTTGACAACCTGTCTCACAAATGCTTCCTTGCCAGCATGCTCAACAATTAATAACCAAGGTTCCCCAAGATCTGGCAATACTTAAGCTCCTCACTTTCCCTCCTGCGACTAACCCTAACTCTTCTTCCCCTATCTTCCTTCATGGGCGTAGCCAGAACAAAATTTCGGAGGGGTTTTAACATTTCGGGGGGTGTTTCCATTGAAAATCGTCGCAAAAGTCCAGGTTTTATTGTGTTTTGATGGTAAAAGTATATAGGCCTACATCTTTTTCGGAAACTTATTAGGGGGGTTTGAACCCGTAAAACCACCCCTAAATACGCCCATGTCTTCCTCCCTAGGGTCCCTTGATAGATACAATAACAGCTGTCATTCAATAATTTCTTGGTTTGTTTAATACTGTAACGATAACCGGGGTCAGAGGAACTACCAGGATGACCACTACGGCACTACCATCACCCGTCCGGGCGTCAGAGATATCTTCTGGCAGTCCGCGAGGTAAGGCTTCAATTGTAGGCTGAAGACTAGCCTCAAAGGTTTAAGACTTTATTCAAAGAAACAGAAAAGTCCGCATTTACCAACTAGATTGAACAGTCCGCTCCTAGAAAATAACTTGCGACACTACTTCGATAGACAGTCCGTACGAGAAAAGTAGCCTAACTTGCGATGCTACTTCGCCAGACAGACCGTAGACCCACGTGAAAGGTAACTTGCGACACTACTGCGCTATAGACAGTCCGTGTACGAGAGAAGTCACTTTAGTACGAACGCTGTAAAGTAAGTTTAAGTAGCACTGTAAAATAACTTAAGTTCGAATATCGTAAAGTAACTTCAGTAGTGTCAATTCGAAGAACCACGCCGAAAACTCGACGACCAACTCAACTAAAACACCCACCAGCACAACAGCCAGTCAGCCCTCGACGACGTCTTTCCTTCTATTTATATATTTTTACACTGTCGATCTCCGTAATAATAGATACGCAGTCTAGGCATGTAGATCATGTGTAGATCATGCCTAGATCAGCGTGTAGTTCAGCGTGTAGAAGTAGACTAAGGGGCGTACATGTAGCCTAGATCAGCGTGTAGAACTAGAACTGTAGATCGTACTGTAGATCAGCGCGTAGTTCAGCGTGTATAAGCAGGTTGGGGCTGTAGATCAGCGTGTAGACGATCAGCGCGCGTAGATCCGTATACAGACTGCGTGTAGCTCAGCGCGTAGATCGTAGAATAGATGTGTAGATCAGGGCGTATATATATATATCAGCATGTTATTATTATTACAGTAGTTTTATATAGCGCCCCTTCAAGACAGTCTACTCAGGAGCGCTCCCAGCCCAACCTCGGTCAAACAGGACAGTCTTAAGGCTAGAGAAGAACTGAGCAGAGTGTCCTATTGAGGTCAGACGCAGTGCCACCGGAAGCCCATTCCAGGTCACCGGGCCAGCCACAGAGAAGGCGCGGCGCTGTCGGATAGCAGTCCGAGCACGGGGGACAAGGAACTCTGCTTGCACCGCTGAGCGTAACGAGCCACGACGCGGAACAGTCACAGTAGGGCAGCAGAGTTCCCGCAGATATGGAGGAGCCAGGCCCTCAGTGCAGCGCCGGACCAATGCAGGGACCCGGTAGGCAATGCGCTGCGGATAGGGGAGCCAATGGAGGACATCCCGAACGTACCAGGAGACTCGAGAGAACTTAGGGATGCGGCCCACAAGGCGGGCAGCCGTGCGCAGGACTCTGTTAAGGCATTTAAGCCGGCAAGCCGGGAGCCCATCATATATGGCACTACAGTAGTCCAGACGGGAGACTACGAAGGAATGAACCAGCGTAGAAGCAGCATCTGGGGAGAGGGACCGGGATATCACCCTGAGTTGCCGGAGCTGGTAGTAACAGCTACGGGAAAGGAGATTAATGTGTTGGACAAACGTAAGCCACTGGTCTAGGGTTACTCCCAGGTCTCGGACTGAGGATGAGAAGGTGAGGTGTAGATCGTAGTCTAGGCGTGTAGATCAGCGTGTAGACAACATTCCTAAATCTCTTCTGAAAGAGTGCCTGGATGTCCTGGCCTCCTGTGTACAACGATTAGGCCTACATTACGGATTCTCCGTGCACATTAATTTAATTGAATCCTTCCAATCAGGCCCGGATCTACAGTTTTGGGGGCCCTGTTCTGATCGAATGACGGGGCCCCTTACAATTTGCGAATTTTTTGTTTGGCGAAGTCGTTTATTATGTCGTCAAATTCAACACTTTGCAGGACTTCCGAATTGATGCACATAAGCGACAGAGCTTGAAGTCTCTGCTGGGTCATTGTTGTGCGCAGATGATTCTTCACTCTGGAAAGCGTCGAGAATGATCTCTCACCCTGACAGTTAGTTACTAGAATAGTGAGGTATATCCTCAGTGCGATCCCCACATTAGGGAAAGTAGCCTGCAATAAACTTCTGATTTCGAAAAATCACCTAAGTTTTGGACAATCGCTGGTCGCCGTATAACTTCCTCGCACAGTTCATCAGTCACAACCCAATTAGCCGGGTCGCTACTAACGTTAGTAACGTCTTCATTAACACACGTAGTTGCTGCATTGATGAGAATGTTTCCCAGTACTTCGCAATCTATTGTTATTGGAGCGAGTAGAGCGGGTGCGGGCCGTGCGACACTCTCAGTCTGAGATTCTGAACATTCTCCCGCTGTGGTTGGTGAAATTGGCGTCACTGTCGTCGTCGTCGTTTCCGGTGAGAAAAACGTGGTCAACTTCTGTAAGGAGGCTCCAGCGTCTTCCAATGCGCTCCTTCTTTTTCTCTTCTCTGCTCAAATATTGTAATGTAATGTAATGTAAATCTTCGAAAATTTCTCAGCGCCCACAAAAGCCACGTCAGGGAGACCAGCTTATTCACCGGCGCTATATCAAATCAGTCCGCAATAGCCAAAACTCCTCTGTTCGTTTCGGTGCCAGGTCAAAATCCGGGGAGGTCAAGCCGAGGAGACAGCATGATGCTACGGTGGCAGTCGGTGATGATGGTGGTCGTGTGGTGGCGAAGGAGTGGAATCAGGATAGGATATCTTGAAGAGTTCGGTTTTCAGTCGTGAGTGGAAAGTAGAAGAGGAGAGTGCAAGCGGAGGAGAAGTTGAGTTAACAGGCGAGATAGGAGGATGAGCAAACTGGCGGAGGTCTTTTGGGAGTCCGTTCCAAAGAGCTGGTGCAGCATAGACTAAGGAGCGGTTGCAGAATTTCAGAGCGGATGACACTGGAGGCCGGGATAGAGAAAGGTATGATGATGAGCGAGTAGATCCGGGCGGTTGGATGGTGAATAGCTGGCGAATGTAAGAGGGTTTAGACGTTTGGAGGGCATTGTAGGTAAGAGATACTATTTTGTAATGGATGCGCTGAGGGATTTTAAGCCAATGAAGTGATTTGAGAACAGGGGTTATGTGGTGGTGTTTGGGAGTTTTGGTGACTGCGCGGGCGAGAGCGTTCTGGACTGTTTGCAGGCGTTTGATTTGAGAAGAGTCGATGTTGTAAAAGATGGAATTACAGTAGTCGAGTTTGGAATGAACAATTGAGGTGGCTATTGTGCATGCAGTCTTGTAATCAAGTATTGGGCGCAATCGACGAAGGTCGCGGATGTGCATATAGCAGGTGCGAGATAGCTGGCTGATGTGGTCAGAAAAGGTGAGGTTCTTATCAATGATGATTCCAAGATTGCGGACAGGAGAAGAGTAAGGTGCGGGAGAAGCGAGATCGGTTGGACAAAGATCGGGAGGAAAGGCTAGTTTGCTTAATTGCTCGCGGAGGCCAATAATGAGGAATTCTGTTTTTGAAGGGTTAAGGCAGAGCAGATTAGCGGTCATCCAAGCTGAATGTACATCCTCTTATCCATTGAGCTCAGTTCATATCGGCCCCAGTCATATCGGCCCCCGTCATATCGACCCCAGTCATATCGGCCCCAGTCACAAAATATCCAATGTTCCAATGTTCCAAGTACTTTTAATTCCAATTAAAGAAAAGATATTACTATTATATTATTATTTTAAGCTTACGCTGACAAACTATGTTGAAATGCAACGGTTCAGCTGGACAATGGACTCGGAGCGTGTACATCGCCTAATGCTAACTGGTTGGCGTATTTAATTACTTAAATGCTTTCAATGACAACAATCATAAATCCAACTTGTATTTACGCAACGAATTATTTTTCATAAATCCAACTTCCATCATGTTAAACTGACCACATCAAATAATTTGGCAACGTAAACTACGGTTTTACCAATTCCGAGTTCTATTTACGCAAAGAATTCTTTTCATCAATCCAACTTAAAAGTACTTTGGACATGGAATATTTTGTGAGGGGCCGATGTGACTGGGGCCGATTTGACGGGGGCCGATTTGACGGGGGCCGAAATGACGGGGCTGTTTTGTCGAGGCCAGTTTGACGAAGGCCGTTTTGTCGGGGCCGTCTTGTCGGGGCCCATTTGTCGGGGCCGTTTTGTCGGGGCCGATTTGTCCTGGGCCGTTCTGACGGGGTACCCGCGTGGCCGCAGGTAAAGAAACTGTAACTGTTTAAGAGAGGGTCGATGTATCCTTTGAGAGGATACATCAAAGTGACGTCATCATATACTATGGCATTATTTGTTTATTATTTAGTCATAGCTATGATTGCTATGCATAATGCATTGCAATTTGCACTGTTTCTTTCCTTAATCCTTTATTCTTTTTTTTTACTTTTACAATTTGGGGGCCCTGTGCTGCAGCACAATCAGCACCGTGGTTAATCCGGCCCTGCTTCCAATATGCATATAAGTACTCAATGCCATATAGTTCATTCGCTGCTTCGGAGGCATTCTCTCGACTCTGACCACCTCTTTAATTACAGACCCATCTGAACTTTAAATTGTATATCTAAAAAGTCTGAGCTGCATCGTTTAGGCCTAATTGCCAACCCAAATATATCTCCCAACTTCCAAACCTCTCCATATCAGTCTCCGTATAGTAGGTCCTATACCGTAAGTTTCATTCAAGTAATTACCAGTACTAGCTGCTGATCCTATAATGACATCTTGCACTCTGCGGATATAAGGACCAGGTAGGGCCTACCAGTAGGCCTAGTTTTTCTTCTTGGCTTGTCTGCTAACAATATGGACCATTCTATTCTACTGCATAATCTCCATCTCACTGCCTCTGTCTGTCTCTGTGTGTTTCTCTGTATCTCTGTCTGCCGCTTTATTTCACTCTCAGCGGACTGATCTTTACTTAGACCCACGTCTGGGACGATCTCATCAGCATATATATATATATATATATATATATATATATATATTCAGTTTCAGTTTATTCAGTTTCAGTTTATTGCTCCCAAATGAATTGTACATGAGATACATAACAGATACCATTAGTAACAAATGGTATATATGCAACAAAAGAAGACAACAGTATAGGCATTTCTTGGAGTCAATGGGTGCCCTGAAGGGAAGAATAATCCCGCTAGGTAGGGTCCCTAGATACACGATAATTAGTAAAGACGTTGGGAGATCAGTAATTGTTTGGATCATAGGATGACAAGTATAATAGGAAACGAAATTAAAAATAAAATAAAATAAATAAACAAAAACAGCAGTAGTTTCTGCTTAACTAAACATCATTTTCAATTGAACATCAACTAAATTCTACCTAACTAGACATCATTTTCGATTTTTTTTGCTACGTGTGCTCGTACTAATCTTTTGAAGTGTGGGAGGGACTTGTATATATAAAATAAGTAATTATAATATGGCTTATATATAAATAGGCTATATATAGGCATTTAATTATAGGGCCAATAAACTATGAGGCTGACATAAGCCTTCTGACGACAGCGTGGCTGTTTAAGTTGTTCCTTATTATAGTCCTCTCCAAGCTCACGTGTAGGCCCTAATTGTCTGAAGTCAGGTTTCGTCATCAGTGGACGCAGAACAATCTGCAGCTTGTTCTTCGTCCACTCGATGACGAAACTCTGACTCAGCGGACTGATCTTTACTTAGACCCACGTCTGGGACTACTGTTCCATGCAGTGATTATAATATCCGATGACTGTCAAGGCCGTTCATTTCGACCTGTCCTGAAAGTGGACCGAACAAATTATAGGCCTAGGCTTTAAAATGAACTGTCCAATCGACTTGCAGTTTAGGCCTAACTATAGATAGGCCTATAATATAGCTATGGGCTGCAGGACCTGCCTTGCCAGTCGGCAAGTAATTAACGTGCCCAAAAAACCCATGCCGAAGATCGACCCGATAACCTACGCTAAAACATAGGCCGGAACAATTAACAAGCACAAATGCGTACGAGGGTGGGTATCTATCCCTGTACACAGTTAAAACCATTTTCGTTTTGCCCACGATTAACCACTATCCAATAATAGCCCGCATTTAGCTACAATTAAGTCGATTGGAAAAAGAAGACTGACATAATATGGTTTGGTCACGTAAGAATGGACAAGAAATTATCAGCAAGAGGATAATATTATTATTGCAACGTGGAGGGAATATGGAGGAGTAGATCGAGGAAGACAAACAAATGGATGGAAAACGTGAGACAAGATCTAGCAGAAAGAGACAAGGACACGAGAACGGCCCTGGATATAGGGCCTACAACTATCAGAGCCATCTGGTAAAAACCTTATCATCGGCACATGTCACGCCTGACGGAACAGAGAAAGCAGATCTTCACTATCATAAAAGCAGACACATCATAACTCGAGACTAAGATCTTGATCTCGAGTACACTCGAGATCGTTTTTAAAAGGCTCGTTTTTAATGCAAAGGTCTTGGTCTTAAGGTTCAAAGTCTTGGCCTACTGTATGTCACTAGGCTATTAACAATGATTAGGCCTAATCAGGGCCATTTTAAGATTCCATCTCAAACTGGTGTAGGCCTACAAAGGAATAATCTGGCATTGCTTCAGGGATGGAACAGTTACAAACTACTAAATAACTTCCACGAGATCGGTCAAGCCTGTTTGCGTCATACGACAACTCTCTACCGACGTCTACGATTTTTGTTGGTATAGAAAAACCATCGGCAGTACAGCTATAGGCCTACTGTGTCTGGAAGACCTGTCAAGACTTGTTTCAGAAGCCAGAAGGTCTGATAAACCATGAGAGGATTTCACGAGACTCACGGTTTGTACATTTCCATCCTGTGCTTGAAAAGCTGCTGGGTGTGCCAGCAACTTTAGCACCCGTAGAACGTATTTTGATCACATGGCAGAATTTTTATGAGGCCTCACAGGGCACGTCTTGGTGAGAAAATTCTGAGCGAATTGGTTTTTATAGAATGCAACAGGCGTTTGGAATACCATTTCGCAGGAAGGACGAATTCGGAATTCTCTGCAGTCTACATTTAGAGTTGTTTTGCGTGAATAAAATAAAAGAATAATGTTTTCATTAAAATAGCAGGTTTTTCGACTTCACAAATTTTTTAGTAAGGAATACATGTAGAAGTCAGGGTATGACTGATTTTTCAAAGTCTTGGTCTTGAGGTTTAAAGTCTTGGTCTTGAGACTAAAGGTCTTGAGACCAACGGTCTTGGTGTTCAAAGTCTTAGCCTCGAATTTTCAGGTTTTGACAAGACTGCGTATACATAGCCGATACACTACATGACATTATAACCTGTACAATGTATACGTAGAACTGCAATTATACCAATGGAAGATTCATGGGGCAATCCGACCGTATCCCCATTTATGCTTGGGGCATGCCATGGAGTCGGCCCCAAATTAAACTAATAGAAATGTTAAATTAGAAATGTACATGTACCGGTATAAAGTTACATGTACTACATGTGTATACCAGAGGCGTAACTTTGGTCTTGCAAATGGAAATTTCTTTGTTGCCCCTTCGCAATTGTAAAATAATCATAACGGCGTCGTTTATACTCTATGAATAATAATAATACATCATACAAAAGAACAGGAAAGAAAGGTTAAAGAAAGCAGGAAGTTATGCAAATGGGAAAAAATGAACCGAAATTTGAAGAAAACAAAGCAGAAATTTTTGCAACCTGAAACCTTGATATCGCTTCAAGAGGTTGATGACTAAATATCATCAGATGATCAATTCATCACCATACTCTTGTATGGTGATGAACCATAACAATATTGGCCACTTTCTTAACTTCCATCTGCAGTGTTGCATTAAGAAGTTCCTAGAAGGCACCATGCACATACCGTAGAACATGTATGCCAATACACTCTTACATTTATATAAATATATGGATGTAGAGAATTTCACAGTAGGCCTACTGAAAAGCACAAACTGGTTTTCTTCCATCTCTGGTGTGGCACTTCACAGATACAGAGAAGTTGTTGCGCATTTTTAGAGCCAAGCTGATTGGACTGATCCTTCATTCACTTCCTTTTGAGAGTTCCTTAAAAGGTGCTACCGGTATATTACGAATTGTGATAAATACATTTATACTAACGGGTAACATCTCTTCAAAATATCTACTCAGAAACACTGTAGAGCTTTAAACTGTGGTTAAAGCTGTTAGTGGTGTCCCTGGCCTGAAGATATTGCAGATCCAGAAGAATACCAATCATGGTACATGTAGTTGCTTCAACCACAGAAAAGACACAACATCTACTGACAAGGTGTGTGAAATTTACAAGTCCCCCTCCCATGTCTAGAATGCAGGCCATCAAAATCTGAGACAGAGGCCAAAGCTAGTACATGTAAGCTGGCAAATTCTTCAGTTGGTGACACCAGAACAACAATGACATTTTCAAGCATGACAGCCAATGAAGTCTAGTCCAATGAAAATTGAAGTAGTTTCTTCTGTTACAGTAGGAGGCATATATAAATCGATAAATACAAAACTACATGATTCATGTAATGTGAGATATGGAATTTTCATTGGATCTTTAATTGAAAAGTCATCACTTGTAACCACAGAAAATATGGTGAAACTAAATATGATGTAAGCTGGTAATTAATAATAGAGATTCCACCACATCAAATTTAGCAGACAAGTTAGACTTAACACATCAAGTTGGACCACCGACACAACAGTTACATAGGAATGTGACATGTGATAGGATGATCTTCTGATCTTGGCATTAAAATGTTAATCCAAGTGTTGATCCAGAACAGTATAGGTCTTCTAGAATATAGTAGAATTACTTTGAGTATCAATTATTATATTCTGTAGCTTTCAAAATATTCTGTAGCTTGCACTAAACCATTTAAATATCTAAGAAAATTAAACTGATTTGCTAGCAAATTTATAAACTACAAGCCGTTAGCCAAAGTTTGATTAAGACAAATTTATGGTAACCAAAATCCCTTTATAAAAAAACTTCATATAAGAAAATGATTTTGTATGGTGATTGTTAGTAAACTACTGGGTCTTACAGTTATCTTTAGAAATCAGTTCACCCTCAGATGACACAGAAACTACACGACTCTGAGTTTGCCTTCCCTTAATTTGTTTTGTGCCTGCTGTTTCTGATTTCTTGGTATGCTCCTCATCCACACTGCTGCAGTAAGAGATCTCGTTGGTCAGTCCACAGATGATCTGGACATCGCTGGACATGGTCACTTTCTTTGACGGTTTTGAGACACCCGTTGTTGGTTTCGGCTGGACAAAATTCACTTCACTCGGCTGAATGAGAATTGATTTAAGCACAGGGGACATTTCATTTTCTTTTCGATCTGAATCAGACAGCGATGTCAGAGACTGTGATGAAATGCTGCTTGAACTCAATTCAATTTTCATGCTGCTGGGCCCTGAGTTAGGAAGACTGCTGATTGGTGCTGAGGCAGAGTTTTTGTTGACTTGATCAATATTGCCTCTTTGTGGTAGTGCCTGGCAAGTCGACTGTAGTGTCTTTTCCTTTGCTAAACCTGCACCTGTCGAACACGGTTCGCTGACAGCCATATCAGCATCTGGCCTTGGTTGCTTCTCAGCCACATCTTCTAATGGCTTATCAGAGGAAGCGGAAGATGATGAGAGGGGGATTTGCTCTACTCTCACTTTTCTCAGCGTTCCAGTAACGACTGAATCTGAAAAAAATAGTTTTAATCAGATCGGAAAACCTGTTGCAGATGACATTCTGCTAAGTAAAAGCCAATGGAAAAAGTAGAAAGCAATGTTCAGTACTGACATAATACAATATTACATTCATAAATACTGTACATCTACCTACAATCATATCATACATTTATATCTGCAATGGTGAGTCAGATCTCTGGGGCAAGGAATGCTATAAATTAAAAGTGTAGCTCAGACTTTTGGGCTAATCAGCAGCACGTGCCTGATCTGAGTAAGGTTACATGTTTGATTTGATGTTTAATGAACTTTGATAAAAAAAATCAATATCAATAAAGCAAAATTATTAATAGTCATTCAAAAGTGGCACAAGGAAAGAAAAGTCTCACTAATTGAATCACTTAATTTATTACAATGAATTTCATGATGGCATTTCCAACAATTACACACTCCATCAGTTTTGTTAACTTTCCAGCAGATCTCTGCAAGCAACATTCAAATTCTGTAATCTAATGTAATACCTTCTAAGAAGTTTTCACAAAGAAGTTAGAAGTTAGTTTGACAGAAGTTAGTTAGAAGCTAGTTAGATAGAAGTTACCTTCTATAGAAGTTTTTAGATATGTTACCTTCTATAGAAGTTTTTAGATATAAACTAGCACAGAAGTTTTTAGATGATATTACACTCTAACATAACTTTTAATGTGTACAGCGAACAGCATTTGTCTAATGCTGCTACAGAAGACTGCAAAAACCAACCAACCTGGCTCATACTTCAGCTTCATCTCCTCAATCCTCAGCGACTGTTTAGCACTGAGTGACCTCAGGGCACCAGCCTGCTGTTCAGCAGCATACAGCTTCTGCTCACACTTGGCCAAGTTGTCTCCTTCAGCCATTGTCAAGAGACGCTGGGTCTGCAACTCCTTCTGCAGGTCCACCATCTCACGTCTACAACAGCCAACAACCAAACCACACATCCAATCACTGAGCAACTCAGAAGTTAAGGTTAATATAACGAAAGAACAAGAAAAAAGTTTTATATTATCAGTATCAATGTCACTAGATTTTCTATAGAGGAATTGGAACATAGCAATGCAGTGCAACTTCTGAATAAAATTCTTCTCAAAAGGTGCTTCATAAATTTAATCACTATATTTCCAGTAGTACATACAAACTGCAAATATAAACCCGATTCATACTTTTAAGTACTGGTAGGTATAAATTATTATAGATGACTGTTCAAGATAGCAGCCTTGCTAAAATGTATAAAGAATTCATAGCTCAACTTAAATTCGGATCTATTTTGGCGCTAGGATTAACAGGTCAGATATACCTCTTTTCAGCATCAAACACCCCTTTTTTGGGCTTGGCTGAGAGGAGATCCGAGTGCAGCTTTTCATGGAGCGCTACATAAAAGCATAGATTGCAAATAAAAGACAAAAATGACAGCCTCATTTATCTAATAAAAGCTCAACAGCATTTGGCTGAACTATGGTAGTATTAATTAATTAATAATAGTGATTGAGTGCAATTCAACAATGGTGCCTAGTCTAACATTATATGGTACTCAGTCGAACATTCTATGAAGATTATATACTGCCTACTCTTTACGCTGTAGTAGTGCCTGAAGATACTGAACGTAATAACCATCTCCACCACCTGAGGTCTCTTTCAGAGTCAGCAGCTCATTTCTGAGGACTTTCTGAAAAAAAACAATTAAATTACAACTGCAGGAAATTTTGAATTGCTTTAAAAGTTTAAGTAATGATTCATTTCAAAGATCTATGTGTAATCAAAATATTCAATGTACTAAAACCAGTTGTCCTAAAACACATTTTAATAGTTACTTAAATAATTTAAGTCTATTACTTTGGAAAATATAATTAGAAATATTAAAATTATCTGTAAAACTTTCAGATGAAGCACAGATGCTATTTAGCAAACCAGCATCTGGACAAATTTTCATTATGGTTCATTTAGCAAGACAAATATTTTATCTATTTCATATTATGCAGTAAGCTAAATCAATAAATCTTTCAGATCAACATGCCGTGTGCATTTTAGAATTGTCTGTACCTCTCGCTCTTCTGATTCATGGAGTTTGCCTGTCAAGAACTGCACTTCTCCTGTGGCCTGTGACAACTGAATATTAAGCTGTTCCATGTGGTGTAAGTCAGCATGGACCTTGGACAGTTGCAACAGCGCTGCCACCTGCATCTGTAATTTCAAGAATTATAATTATCCATACTATATCATTTATTATCTTTCTAAGTACTACATCTGAAATAGAAAATTAAGTCAAACGTGACAAGTAAATCTTGAGAAAAGCAGCTTTTGCAGGAATGACACCATCTCAACTTATAAATTCCAAAAATTTGTATGTCAACGGAGAAGCAGACAACACAATTACTGTTCTGGAGCAGGCCAGCTGCTGTGGGATTTTTTTATAATTGTAACTGTATTTGGAAATTTATATATTGCAATTTTAATTAGAATTTATGTGCTGTAAGAAAATTTTCTGATGCTGCGCTTGGGTAATTGTTTACCAGCCTTATCACGGACCAGTGCATTTAAACATCAGTTTAAATATATGACATAATATTAAATATTTAAATTTTATGATATTGTTACTGTTTATCAAAACCATAATTCTGCTACTGTTGCATGTTTAAAATGGATTACTTTGCATGAACACTGTATTAAGTATTATTGAATAATATTGTTTTAACATGAAAAACTTTTTATTTTACATTTTATTTGAGTAATCAATCACCAGTGGACTGGTATCAGGTTGCGGACCACAGTTTGAATAGCAAATTATTTACAAATGTAGCACTATATCCTTTGGGAAATCACAATGAAATTCCTACAAGAGGTTGCTATGGCAGCATTTCCTGTACGAAATCACAATGCAATTGTGCCCAAAGGTAGCAATATATCCACTATGAAATCACAATGCAATTACAACAAGAGGTTTCTATGGTTATAATATATCCTCTATAAAATCACAATGCAATTAATACAAGCTAATTGTAACAAAAGGTTGCTACAGCAATAAGTCCTCTATGAAATCACAATGCAATTATTCCCAGAGATATTAATATATCCTCTTTGAAATCACAAACAATCATTATAAGACGTTGCTATGGAAATATACCCTCTATGAAATCACAATGCACGTACTACAAGAGGTTGCTAAGACAACAAGTCCTCTCTGATGTCACAATGCAATTATTACCAGAGGTAGAAATATATCCTATGTGAAGTCATTCAATTATTCAACCAGGTTGCTATGGCAATAAGTCCTCTAGGAAATCACAATACAATCACTAAAAGAGGTTGCTATGGCAACAATTATCTCCTCTATGAAATCACAACACAATATTATTATTAAAAGAGGTTGCTATAGCAATGTGTCTTGTATGAAATCACAATGCAATTACTAACAGAGGTTGCTATGCCAATATGTCTTCTATGACATCACAATGCAATTACTAAAAGAAGTTGCTATGGCAATATGTCTTCTATGAAATCACAATACAATACTAAGAGGTTGCTACAAAAATATATCATCTACAACAGTGCTTCTCAAACTTTCTGATGCTGTGGAGCAGGTAATTGTTTTACCCACCCTACTGCAGACTGGTGCTTTTCAACACCAGCTTATATATATATGACATGTGACAATAAAATTTAGATTTTATAATATTGTCACTGGTTATTACATCAATGATTTTGTTGTAGTTACATGCTTCAAACTGATTATTACGTATGAACACTGTATAAGTATTACTGAATAATAGTGTTTTATGTTACCATTAAAAACATTTTTAATTTAATATTTTATTTGAGTACGATCTAAATTGTGATTCTGGTTATCATTCCATGGCCCAACAACCAATCACTTGCAAACCAGTATTTTTTACTACGTTGCATCCAACCTTTGAACCTCTGAATCCAAAAGTACCCACATAGAAAACACTTATTAGAAAACATGCTTTTAATTGACATAATACATTTTCAATTCAAGTCACAGTAAACTCTATACAATTTAAAGTATCTGTTTTATATTTTTTTTGCAGTTCTAATCAATCTATCTTAAAAACTATTAATTAATATAACAACAGGTATTTTCATTAGCTGGTAGTTTAATTTCATTAGGAAATCATCCCAAACTCAGCAATGGTAGAACAGAGTTGAAGGAATTTATTATACATAATTTTTATCATGGTTCCCACAGGGTAGAACTATGTAAAATACCAGACGTATTTCTTTATTTACTTTTGCTATCTTCTTAACCAATGTTGTGTGTTACTGCAATAAATGCAATGCATTACTCTAACTAACTACTACTTTTTGAAACTGTTGCAGTAACTAACTATTTTAAAAAAGCAATGCATAGCAGTAACAAATTACATTTAACAGGTAATTACTCTGCACTACTTTGAAATTATGAAATTGCTAAATTTTCTGTCATATAGTAAATGGTGCACAAAGTATTATTCAGTATGCAAAATCAAGCTGTGCATAATTGGCACAGAAAAGAAGTCTTACAAATTTATGTGCTCAACTCAGCCATATTTTGGTAAACATTAGACGTTTCTTTAGGCAAAACATTCACAGCATAGAAATTAACATCACGCCAAATTTGAAAACATGTGAAAACTGAGCATGTGTCAACACTAATCTGTTTTGACATATTTATGCTGTATGAAAATGTATACAAAATATAAAATCAAGTTTTCATTTTTATTGTCACCAATGGGAATGCCCAATTTTACAAGTTATGCTCTATTTTAATTGTCACTGACCCACCATTTTCTTTCCAGGAGGCTCTTTGCATTAGGTTTTGTAAGCCAATCTCATTTCTTAATGTTTAACACTTTAACGATGAGCTGCATTGGTTTCCCAGTTGCTTTCAGTACACTCTCATCATTAAAGTGTCAAGAAATAAAATCTCTATTAATGATACATGTCTTGGGGAAAGTTCTACATAACAACACAGAATTGTAATAATTTTCAAAGATGATTAACTTCAGTCCAGTTTATGCACTATTAGTTACTTAGAGTGAGAGAAACTGCTAAGAAATACAAACCTTGACACTGTACAGATTCTGCTTTGTAATCTCCAGCTGTTTTCTTAGAGATTCGTTCTGCACTTTCATTGAGATCAACTGCTTCTCAGCCTCAATTCTCCTGTCTTCAACCTGTTAAAAATAACATGAAATCAAGATAATACAATCACGATTATAAAACATACCAGGTAAGTATATCTCAGAACTATCAGAAGACATCCAGCAATTAATCAGTATTTCAAGCAGGCCTATTCAAGCACACATGAACAGCTGTTCAGGTAAAGTTATATCTTGAAAGCAAATATATTTGTTGTATATTTCATTTATTAGGATATACCAGCCTAGACAGATCTCAAATCACCCTGTTTTAACTGCTTATTTGCCAGAGTCTACCATCTTGTCTCTCATACCTGTTAGACCTTGATTACATAGATCCACGCTGTCCAACATGCAGCCCGCCATGGGCTGATTTTAAGTGGTCCGCCCAAGTTTGCTAAATTTTTGCAATTTGTGTAAAAATGAAGTAAAAGACAGTCACTGGCCTACTTGCATAGCTATTCATAAATGGCATACATACACGCAATTATTCAGTCTAATTATTCCATAATACATGTTAATAGTTAATAAATTTCAATAAATTTTAATAAATTTTAGTCATTGCTTTTGAGTTTATTGGTGCAGCCCTCGGCTTCAAGAATAATTTTTTCAGTGGCCCACGGTGTAAAAAAAGTTGGACAGCACTCACACAGAACTTCATTATATAGAGCTCTCCACAACGTTATTATTATGGGAGTCAGTTGATGTCTTGCTTATCACAACCACATTATAGAACTTTCCAGATTAGATGAGATTAGACTAAAACAATTTCTAACAATTTCAGGAGAGCTTCACCTCAGCAAATAGAGAGTTGCCTTTTTTCTTCATGTTGTTTGATTCCATTCGAGCTATGTCTAATTCCACCTTTAACTCCTGTATCTCCTCTCGTAAGCGCTAGAAAACCCAAACAAGGAAACAGTACAGAGCTGCATGTAAAACCTTCAAGTACTAAAGCAAATCAATTTCAGAGTTTGTCATTGGTGTAAACTAACAATCCAGGACAACAATATTAAACCTTAACATCAGCCCACGCCATAGATTTAAGCTTTGACTTTATGATAAAAACTGCCATACAATAGACAAATGCATTTACTGCCCTACGTTTTGATCGATGCGGTAAATTACAAATAGCGCCCAAATGAAGGTCTATATTACTCAGTAAAAGCAGAATCAAAAGCAAAAACAGTGACACCAATTGCTACATTAGTTTAGTTTATCATCTCTTTCTTCCAGATAAATAAAACAAGAAACAACTGTATACGCTTTCTGAGCAAAACTAAAAGAAATAATCTCCAAAAGATACAGGCACTAGAACAATAAGAACATACTTCAACAGAATTGTAGTATGATGTCGCCTGACATTGTTTCTCTTCAGTCTCTTCTATCTGCTGTTGAAGTTGCATCTTCAGCCTCGCCACTGCCATCTCAAACTGATCAGCTTTGGTTTTAGCATCTATTAAATCCTTACTCATTAACAGCTGAAATTTCAAACAGTACAGTATTCACTCATTCACTATCATATCACAAAGTAGCATTATGTTGATATACATAATTACAGTACTGGAAAACATATGTAACTAAATAAAACTAGCAAAGTTACCTGATTACATTAAGTCATCAAGTAACTAGGTATGTGTGGCATTTCTAAAGCCACAGTTATCAAGGGAAGAACACACCAGTATGATCAGCATTGAAAGAGAAAAAACACACATGGCCCAAAATCACATGTTGGACAAAAATATTTGGCTTCCATTCTCAATGTATTACCTGTCTCACCAACTATTTACAGCACTCTTTACAGAAATGATTAGATGCTAAAACATTTCTTTGTTCACACAGACAAGTCAGCATACAGTACAATCTGTTTCAGGTTCATTCTTGGAGTCTGTGCTTGTTATCAGTGCTATTGTTTGTTTTGTAACTGCTGTCAAACTATTAAATTAAATTCCGAGTCATTGGGGTCAGGAATCTGCAGACAGTCATGAATTACTGTCTGCAAAACGATACTCTAAAACCTGAGCTGCTGTTCACTTATCACCTCTCGATGCTATTGCTTTGCCTTCTCAAAGAATGCTAATTTCTTAGAATGCTGTCAACAAGAGTTTTGACGAATGAATAACCCTTATCCTAACTGTGGAACAGCTCAGCTCTTAACAATTTAGCAATATGTTATAGCTATTTAGTCTTCTAGATGAGTTTACACTGCATTCCCAGGCTTACAAATCAGAACTTCACTTGACAGAGTCGACAAGTTAACTCGGCTTCCCCATGCTAGAGCGGTTACTGTATGACAAGCTAACTTGGCTTCCCCAGGAACAGGGTCAAGCTGAGCAAACCTGTTGTAACGGTACCACTGGAATACAATTGCAAAGCATTGGAAGACCGCTGGTTTCTTTCAAATCTCCAGAAACTTTGGTTGACAATTGAGATAGAGATAACTGCCGCATATAGGGGCCATTTGAAAGCCACCAGAAGTCACATACTCCTCTGTATGAAAAACTACTGGTATCAAACTGTGTAAAGAGTCTCAGAAAGAGTAAGATAATTTAATTAATTGCTAAACCAACAAAGGTGCAACAACAACACATTCAAACTCGGATTGAAAACCAAGTGCACAATGCACATACAGCCTAAACATTTCGTTTGCACAGAGCACAACTGATTGCAGCAACAGTAACTTCTTCATAGACAGTACTGCAATGTAAATTGTAATTGTTTTCTACCTTATCCTTCTTCAAAGTGTTCAACTCGGCATTGAGGATTGCCACTTCTTCACTGCATGAGTCCGTCTGAAGGTTCGACTGTGTCTCCAGCTCTTCTTGAAGCTGATGTACCAAACTCTGCAGCTTTTCCTTCTCACATGAGAGCTGCACTTCTGACAGCTGACTTTGTTCAAGATCAGACTGAAGACTGCTGAGCTTTTAACAATTAGGAATACAGCAAATAAGATCCATAATCATAACATTTAAACTAGGCTTTTAGACAGTTTAATTAACTGTATGAAAAACCATTTAAATTATGTACCACTAAATGTAAGATTCATTAAACAATTATTCTACTGTTTTAGAGTAGGATCAAAAAAAGACCCGTTTCTGACATGTTATTGTCTTAAATTCCAGTAAAACAACAAATGGTATTTCACTGCTAGAACAGCCATAAAAATGCAATCAAAGTTTCTGTTTCAATGTTCAGCCCATTAATACATAAACGACAAGCGTTATCCTAAAAGCGACTGGGAACCAACGCAGCTCATCGTTAAAGTGCTAATGTGCGTTGGCTGAAAACAATGCTGCAATAACTTGCAGCAGTACTATAAACAATAACAGTCATCATAATAATAGTATAATACTTAGCCAGAAGTTTTACATTGGTAAGACCAAGCGCTAAGGATAAAAGACAAAAAGACTCTAAAAACTCTTGGAAAAAACTAACTTTGAAAGCATACCTTTCTGTTCAGTGTATCAACTTTATGACTATGTTCCCTTTCCAGTTTTTCAACAACTGCTTGTTGTTGCCTCATCATAGACACCTTAACACTTTCAACCTCTTCCATACAACTGTCAGCCATCTTAGTTAGTTGGTTTACTTTTATATGAAGTGAATAACGTTCTTGTTCGAGTTCCTAACATAAGAAAAAAGAAAATCCAGCACAATTGTTTAAATGCCTGTGTACACATTCATGACTCAAAGTATGTTCTCGATACTTCAATTTTCCAAACTGCCTACCAAATATAGGCTGCCTCTCTGTCTCTGCAGACTGATCTTCTCCATAATGATCTGATTACCATATGGCTTGGTTCTGGTATGCCATCAGTTGATGCCTTGTGCATTATACACCAGTGTTATAAAAGTTACTACGGTAAGTACAATTGAAGGAATTGCAGGGTCAGTCACCCATAAAGGATGTCTGCATAAAATGATCTGAATTTGCACTCCTCTCTCCACTTGTCTGCAATTGGCATTACCCTCCCTAACCAACCTCTTTGCAGAGATCAGCACTAGAATAGAGTAATAATCCCAAGGCTACCATGTTGATCTGGGGTACTTGGATACTGCCCTGTCCAGCAAAGGGACTCTGTTATTAGATAGAGAGCCTCCTTAATGGGTGAGCCTTGAAAGGACTATATATTGCATATTATGAAACTTATGAGATCATACAAACGCTTGTGCCAGGATGAGCATTCAACTGCTCATATTTGACTCCAAACAAGCAGTAACAAAACAATGATAAGACGAGTTTGACATGGGGCAAGAGCATGATTAACTTTAAGATTTTGTAAGTGAAGAACATGAGAATAGATGGTACCATATGGATGAACCCAGAACATTTTATCGACCCAGATGGAACCCACAAAATGGCTGGGCAGTCCACTTCCATAGACTGGGCGAGTCTGATTACACCACGAACAAAACAACAAAGCTCTAGAAATTAGACAACATGCCTTCATTTCAACTAACCTCCCACTTGGCTGTATTCTCTTTCATCATTGTTTCCATCTGAGCAGTAAGTTGTTCATTCTCTTCTTTAAGCTGTTCATATGCAAGGGAGGACCGCTTTAAGTCTTGCTCATAATTGGCTTTACACTGCCTCAGATCCCTCAATTCCTTTGCCACATCTTGACTCGCCATTTTCTCCATACAGCTAAAATATTAAAATGCACTTTCAATAAGCCATACATGATCCACCAACGGTCCAACGCATTGTATATAACTTTCAATCTTGTTATTAACGCGATTAATGCGTTAATTAATTAACGCAATTAAATTTTTTAACAGTTAATGCGATTGTTACTACGCCCAATTATTTCTAGAAATGCGCTAAAACAATTCTTGATAAAAATCGCGGTAAAACCTAGTTTAGGTTGCTAAATTATTTTATATCATCAAATTAAAATGGAATCTGGATTGAAAAAAGAACTTGTTTCCCTAATTGGAAGTGGGATTGGTGAAACCATTTACGTGTTTAAATAGAAGTTGGATTGATCGAAATAATTTTTACCGTAAATAGAAGCTGGATTGATGAAACTAAGTTTTTCACGCAATAGAAGCTGGATTGGCGAAAATTATTGTTTCCGTAAGTAGAAGCTGGACCCATAAGAATAGTGCTTAGCTTAAATAAAAGTTCCATTGATGAAAAATATTTCTTTGGTTAAATAGAAGTTGGGTCATTTTTTCATGAAATGGAAGCTGGATTGAATAAAAATATTTTTCGATGAAATGGAAGCGGGATTGATGATAGTTATCATGGACATAGGTAGACTGCTTACTTACCAACGTGAAGTACGGCATTGAAGACATTCAAATAATTTAGCAACCTAAACTACGGGATAACCAAAATCGCTCAGGTTAAACTTTAAAGTAAAAACTAAAAAGTAAAAACAGGTAGTAAAGCATGATTGCTTTTTGTTTATTGACTGCATGCATTTATATAGCGCGTATTCAACGTAACTACTCAGAGTCGGTAGAGTAGTTGTACTTGTTATCTATTGGGACATGTGTTTGCAAATTTTAGTGATGAGGTGACGGAAGGAGGGAGCAGTGTGAGGGCTGGGAGGTTTGAAGTGTGTTGTAGGTTAGTAAATGTTCGCCGTCGTTTTCATTATCAAACAAAAGAACCTTCCAATGTGACTTACTTCAACTGATCAATTAATTTATTATAATGAAATAACGCTCACTACTATAATAAAAATAAGCGCTTTTTCTATTCTAAACTACATGCATCACGAAATATTTCTCAGTTCGAAAATAATGTCCCTCTTCTTTTAGCAATCGATTACATATATCGAGATCCCACACTTAATGACGTATCTGGGTAGAGCAGGTTGCCAGATTTCGGAAGTGCTTGGTCGCGAAGTCACGTCATAAAGTAGCCCAAACGTCGCGAGCTGAACAACAGTGAACACCTAAATGAAAACATTAATAAATTTTTGCTAGGTACATACCAGAGATTTTAACTGTTCAAATCTTTGGTACATACTTTATTGGTTTCGCCATAATTATGGTTCCGCTAAGAGACGTGATGAAACCATTATCGTAAAAGTTTAGATGGCAGACTGCTTAGTAGGCCTACTTACAGACGATACAGCATGCCCAATTGCCCATGGTGGGACCTAGCTCCCCCCCCCATAGGCCTGTGAACTCAGTGCGGGTCCATTATGGAAATACGGGTTCTATTTGGGTCCCCATGTGGACACGTGCTGGCAGAGTAATTTGTGCTTTCGCTTCCATTTAGGCCTATGCTATCTAGATGACATCACTCCGATGCAATCAGCCAGCCAGCCAATCAGTCAGTCAGTCAGTCAGTCAGTCTTTTATAGTTAGAATGCTTTATTCATATTGACTATTGATTGTTTATTGTTTATTATATATGATGTATGTACACCAGAATGCGGATTGCAACTGGTTCAATAAAGAATATACTTACTTACTTACTTACAGTCAGTCAGTCAGTCAGTCAGTCTGTCTGTCTGTCTGTCTGTCTGTCCAGTCAATCAGTCAGTCTGTTTGTCTGTCTGTCTGTCCAGTCAATCAGTCAGTCAGTCATTCTGCCTTTCCATGGAGTAAGAATTAAAGGCACTGAGATTTTGCTGACGTTCTATGTGATTCACAATCGACCTTACAGACAGACAGACAGACAGACAGACAGACAGACAGACAGACAGACAGACAGACAGACAGACAGACAGACAGACAGACAGACAGACAGACAGACAGACAGACAGACAGACAGACAGACAGACAGACAGACAGACAGACAGACAGACAGACAGACAGACAGACAGACAGACAGACAGACACACCACTCACACACACGCGCACACACACCAACCACTCACACACACGCACACACAGATTAAATGAATCGTGCTATGGTCATAGGCGTAGCTACATTGAGGCAGGCGGAGGCTCCTCTTGCTTTTCTGTTTGAATGATGAAACGTTTAGACAGAAGTTCCAGGGCTTCGAACTATGTCTCCCGGAGTTGCCTCCTCTTGAATTTAAGTGTGGCTATGGCCTTGGCTATGGTTAAGTTACTTTAAAGCAGGCGGCGTTTCTTGCAGCCACCGATCATAATGGTCAAGACTCAAGAGCAGAAGGCAGCCACCGATTACGGTAATGGGCAGAAGGCAGTTTGTTTTGTTGCTTCCGTATACACGTGTCACTCTGTGATGAATAATTCCAGTCCTTCGTTGCTCCGTCGTCATCGTCATCATCATCGGCATCATCATCGTCATCATCATCGTCATCATCATCATCATCATCATCATCATCATCATCATCATCATCATCATCATCATCGTCATCATCATCATCATCATCATCATCATCGTCATCGTCGTCGTCGTCGTCGTCATCATCATCATCATCATCACCACCACCACCATCATCATCATCAAAATCACCACCACCACCTGTATTACAGTAGCGTAATTATCAATCGATGGGAAAGCAGTTGTGTGTTAATAATATTGTACATGTAGGCCTATACAGTGTCTTCTTATATTAGCCTATGCGTGGATTGAACCCGCACTCTGTGAGTTGCGAGGTTACTACTAAATCTGAGGATACGTATCTGCGGTTCAAAGGAACAGTTCAAACATTCTGACGGAGCTTTTCCCACCTACTAACATACACCAGTATATAATGCGACACCGATCTCATGCGCTTTTCGCGACGACCTGGCAGAGGTCGTTGGTAGAGATCGAGAGGTCGTTAAGAGGTCGTTGAGGCGGATGTAAGTAAGTAAGTAAGTAAGTAAGTATATTTTGTTATTAACCAATAATTGCTGATCGCACTTTGGTGTATAGAGTACAGTGTATAGACATCTTATAAACACAGTTAAAGGAATATAGCATCATGACAATAACTGTTTTTCGCATCAAGTAATGATGCGTAGCTAATAACCGCCAGATCCCCGAAACTTCTGCTTGACCGGGCTTGGGTTAAGAGAGAGCTCCTGAGTAGACTGTCTTGAAGGGGTGCTATATAAAACTGCTGTAAAACCGTATCCCCTAAAATGCTGAGGGTATAGGCCTATAGCGTATCTCAATAATTCTGAATCCTCTGACGAATGTTTCGTCAGATCCCCGAAACTATATATATATTTTGTTGATCTTTTCTTTGCCAACAAGACAGATATGAAGGCATACTGCGTGGTCACTTCTTGTATTAAGAGTGACCACAAAGATGGTCATTATAACTGGGAACTCAGTATTTCCTCACAAAATATATCGCGGCCAAAGACACCAAGAGACGCGTACGTAATGTTGCGAAATTTATAATTGACTTGGCACACTATGGAGCGCCGAGGTGACGATTTTGAGTCGGCTCCTATTGAGCTGCTATAGGTAGATTGGCTGATTCGACACTCTATGGAGCGCCGATATTTGATTATAAGTCAGCACCGTGATAATTGTGTTGGTTACGGTTTTGAACTGGCACCCATTGATTTGTATTGTTATCTTGCTTAATTTGACACTCTATGGAGTGCCATATTAGTTTTATTTGTGTAATTGACACCGAGAGAACTGCGCACTGCACCAGTGACGTTTTGAGATGCACATTGTGGCAATTATATTGCACATATCGATAAATCTGCGCACTGCACCAGTGACGTTTTGAGATGCACATTGTGGCAATTATATTGCACATATCGATAAATCGACACCCTGTGGGGCGCCGTTGGCTAGATGCTGTGAGGTGCCGTTTGCAGGTATTGGCCTCTAGTAATCGCATTAGAGGGACGGACACATCGACACCAGAGGTGACGTTTTCAGACCGTAGGCCAACCCGGTGCATTAGAAATACATGGGTGACATTTTGTAGTGACACCCCATAAAAATGGTGATGAGGCTCCAAGGTTTTCGGTACCTTTGAAGGGTATAAAAGGCAGAGGTTGGCCATGGGACAGCGAGAGATCCTGAGTGGCCGAGTGGGTTGGTGCCCGCTCGTCACGCTGGCGCCCCGGGTTCGCTTCCCGGTCGGGTCGGTTTATCAGAGATTAATTTCTCGGATCTTTACTGCGGGTGGCTCGGTCGCAATTTAAACGTGGAGTACGAGGTTGCTTTCTGCCTCCGACACTAATCATCTTCGATATGAAAAAGTGTCGTTAAGCCGAAACAATTTAATTTATGGGACAGCGAGTCTGGAGAAGACCGCCTTGAGATTCGGCCTCGAGCTTTGCATCGGCCTAGCAGTCTCGACGGAGAAGAGGACCTGCCGTCGGACCAGCCATCCGAGAAGCAGTCGCTAGAGGGCCTGCTCGACTATAGAACGGGGAAGCGGTTGAACAATTCTCTCGATGTCAAGTTGCCTGTAGATGTGAACATTGTCGATCGTCGGTGTGAAGATCGAACTAATAAAGCGGTGTTCTACGTGTGTGAGTGTGTCGCTGGTGACTTATTCAAGCCTCTCGATAGACCACGAGAGCCGGACCGAGGACAACCTTTGTTGAGATCTGGGGTTTCGGGCATCCTGGTAGAGCTCTGAACCACTCGGAAAAGAGGAGGCACTGAGAAGAAGACCCCCGGAGTTTCCCGACAGTAATAGAGTATTACGACATCAGAGCGCGGCATCTTGATGATCCTAATTAGACGTGCCCTTTCAATTCAATCTATAACTGGAACCGTCTTCTGAACAACCACGGTGTAGTGCAAGACTTAATATATCTCGACTTTCTCCGTGTTTTGTGTATTGGCACATTAACACTTAAACCCCGATGCGGAAAGTAACTCTCAGGTGCAACGTACACCGCTTCATTATTACTCCTCTTGTCAAAAGTTTGCTGAGGAAAAGAATCGGATGATGAGACACGGAACACTGGTCCACGCTGAAATGCTCAGTAGGCTACTAAAATTGGCTCACTGATTGCATGCCGAACATCATACAAAATCTGAAGTAGGCCTAATTGCAAAGATATTAAGTTGTGGAAACTTATTAAACTAGCAAAATCCGCCACTGCTTAAATAAGATCTGAGCGAACCATGGGAGGTCTACCAACTAGTACCAAGTTCTTCTTCTAAGACTAAAACTGAGTGGTATACGTTTTATAATAAATAAACAAAGTACGACGAGCATCTGCAAAAGCCTTGTTATGTGGCCTCGAGACCTTGGTCTTGGTCTCGAGATTGTCTCGAGATCGAAAATGCGGACTTGGTCTTGTTCGCTTAATTCTCATCAGAAGCGACATACAAAGTTGAGGTGGAGTTAACCTTGACTGCTGGTGCTTTAGTGACTATAGTTACATTGATGCAGTTTCTCGAGGCAAGAGGAGTAATCGCACAAGCGTTGCGGATCAGGGATCAGGGATCTGGTGAACTTTTCCCCTACTGGAAAAGGTTTTCTATATCCCAGCAACATCTGGGCCAGTTGAGAGAGTGTTTAGCTGCAGTGGACTTTTCATGAGACCTCACATGGGACAAAACCTTGTATGATTTTGTACTTATAAAATGTAATAAACATCTGACTTCAATTATGGGATTATGTATGGTCTTGAGACTGTTGCATTGGACAACGTGGTCTTGGTCTCGGTCTTGGTTTCGGACCACATGGTTTTGGTCTTGGACCACATGATCTTGCATAGGCGCCGACTCCACAGGGGCAACAGGGACTTTCGCCCCAGTAGGCCTACTCACCAAAGTACTGGGGCTAGAGTATCATTTCGCCCCAGTACATTTCTGGCCATTCAAATTATGCGAAATGCTTAATAAAACTTACTTTATGTGTAGGCCTATATCTGTGACTGCTATGACATTGGATTTTTTAGTGAAAGTATATAGTTAGTGCTAGTTAGTCATTCATTCATATCGAACATTTAGATAACACCCCTTCTAGAAAACTACTCAGAGGCGGTCCCAACTCCAGCACGGCTAAAAGAACAGTCTTGAGAGAAGGTTCTGGGAAAGAGGCGAAGCTCTAGAGGGAGGCCATTCCCGGTCGAGGGACCCACCACCGACAAAGCGCGATTCTGCCTATAGAGGTACGGGCAAAAGGGACAAGGAGACCCTGTTCAGATGAGCGGAGGGATGAAGAGCCCCTTGCACTTAGGACAGGGCACCGGAGCTCGCGAAGATAGGCAGGAGCGAGGCCTAGTAAGTAGCGCCAGACTATGGTAGCTGTCCTATATGCAATCCGCTGCTCAGAGGGGAGCCAGTGGAGAACGTCGAGCATGTATCTAGAGACATGGCCAACTTTGGGTATGCGGCGAATAGGCTGGCAGCAGAACGCTAGATCCGATCCACCTCTGCACCTCTGGCAAGCTCATTGTTCCAGGAAGGTAGGCTGGAGCAGGACGACGAAGACATGCCGTAGGGCATTTGCATATGTCCATCAGGGAACGGGCTGAAAAGCCCATGCTTCTGGGAGTCAAAGGACTTCTCCAAACTGCCCTTAAGTCCTGAATGATAGAGAGGTTGGAAATTTCTGACCAAACCTGTATAAGATAACCATAAAATACCAAGTAGGGCAAGTTTTAAGAGGAAATGTTATCAGGTGTTTACTGTCTCTAACATAGTTACACACTTAAATGTTTACTGTCTTTAACATAGTTACACAAATAAATATTTACTATCTTTAACATAGTTACACGCATAAATGTTTACTATCTTTAACATAGTTACACACATAAATGTTTACTGTCTTTAACATAGTTACACATGTTGTTTACTGTATTAAATAGTTACACACATTGCTTACTGTCTTTAACACGGTAAACAATTTGTGCAACTATTTGTGTAACTGTTACACACATTGTTTACTGGCTTTAAGCTGAACATCTTAGTAAGGACAGTGCACAGCCCAAGTTCATATTTTCAATCAGCCAAGTTCTCCTACACTGCTTTTGCCATTCATTGACACAGGCATGTTACCTATGAACCCAATCGCTTATCAAATACATCGTTTCTGTGAGGTACTACATGCACTGTATCAAGTGTCTTAATATAATATTATGTCGGGAGCGCCTCTGAATGGGAAATCTGGTAATGGGCCGTAATCCCAAGTGTTCAAATACAATAAAATACAATATGTAGACATAATAGCCAGCTTATTACTCAAAGTCAGCACTCGTTACTCCAAGCTCTACATGCAGGCAACCACAATACTTGCCCCCACAACTTGAAGTTCTCCTAAAAAATGGACAGGTCAATTAATTTTAGGCCACCATCTTGTCAAAACGGGTGCCGCCATCTGCCGATTGATAAAAGAAACAAACAATAACAACAGCAACAGGAATTTTATTGTCTTTTTAATTTGGTGCCATTGTCGACTGCCCAGCGTGAACAACGGAAAACAAGTCCAAAACCATATCTGAACGCCCCATAAGCCATTAGAACGTTAAATCTAGATGGGGCATTCGTGTATCATATGCCATGTGACTGCTATGCGCATTTTAGGCCACCATCTTGTCAAAACGGGTGCCGCCATCTGCCGATTAAAGTAAGTAAGTAAGTAAGTGTGTTCTTTGTTAAACGCTGGCAAACGCACGGCGCTGTACCTACAAAGTTATCAAATAGTAGCGACAAAGTTAGTCAATAGTAAACTAAAAAACACTATATGGCTTAGCTGTACAACATCCTAGCCAGGAAACCACGCCTGGTGAGGGAATCAAATCTAGAAAGAACACGGTTATGTGAGCGTGGGCGCAAATCGTGACCAGTATATAGGACAGGGGGTAGTAGGTAATGAAGGATATGTCCAGGATTATTTAAGATATTTCTAAAAAGGTCATGGTCGGCTACAAAAAGGTCATGATTGCTACAAAAACAAGCAATAACAACAGCAACAGTAATTTTCTTGTCTTTTCAATTTAGGGCGCCTAGATTCGTGGTGCCACTGTTGACTGTCCAGCGTGGCCATGCCTGAAGACGGCACTGATCTCTTCGCGATCCCAGCTTCGTCAGTGCCTTCCTGTTTGCAATCCATCCAGGGATTCGCTTGAGCGCGTGCCGTAGCAGCCTTACTAACACAAATAGAACAGATGAAGCAATGAAACCACTATACTGGATCCACGATCCACCACTTGATCACCATACAATCCTTTCGGCCTTAACAAAAGGCACCAGGAAGTTGGAACAATCACCACTGCCCATTCGACGGTCGTTAGGCCTAGGCCTATGGCATAACGACCTCACCTTAATTAAGCCGACGGAGGTATTAAGGGTTGTGGGTCTGGTTAGGATGCACCTAGATTTCGCGTTGAATTTTCCTTTATTAAGAAATGTCATCTTGCGATGGCGTGGTCAGTAGGCTAAGTTCGTAACCGAAGTAGTTATAGTGAAATAGGAGTAGTTACGCCGCTAAACTACACTTTTCCACGGAATTATTTACCAAAACAAGTAGGGTATCGATATTTATCGAGCGATTCCGATAAGTTGCTCTGAGAGGCGCTATATAAATTTTTGAATGAATGAACGAGTAGGCCTACTATGCTTGATACGCCACATCTATTACGCATTCTATTAATTTCGGCATCTTGAAAGGTACCATTTTCCAATGGTCAGAATAGGGGAGGATTTTGTTATGGCAGTAAGCACGCTGAAATGGTTACAGATTGCACTAAGAAACCTTCCGTATCGATTTTCTAGCTCGAGGCAGCCATCTTGGACACCGTCTTGAAATTGACTCTTTTCCAATGGGGCATTTTAGAGTAGACTTTTAGGCTACTATGTTACTAAGCATGCCAAATGGTAGCAGATTGCATTGAAAAACAATCATTTGCGTCAATTTCAGAGTTTGGGATATATAAAGACAATTTTAACAAGCACTTGTCCACAGACCGTGTAAAATATACGGACCAATGACATGCGACTTCTCATTCCGACCAATCACAGGCTACTTCTCATACCGATCAATTGCATATTTATGAGGCAGCCATCTTGGACACCGTCTTGAAAATGACTCTTTTCAAATGGATCGTTTTAGAGTAGACTTTTACTAGGTTACGAAGCATGCCAAATGCTAACAGATTCCATTGAGAAACAATCATTTGTGTCAATTTCCGAGTTTGGGATACAGACAAATTGTAACAAGCACTTGTCCACAGACCGTGTAAAATATACCGACCAATGACATGCGACTTCTCATTCCGACCAATGACAGGCTACTTCTCACACCGATCAATTGCATAATTATGAGGCAGCCATCTTGGACACCGTCTTGAAAATGACTCTTTTCAAATGGGTCGGTTTAGAGTAGACTTTTACTATGTTACTAAGCATGCCAAATGCTAACAGATTACATTGAGAAACAACCATTTGTATCAATTTCCTAGTTTGGGATAGACAATTTTAACAAGCACTTGTGCACAGACCGTGTCTAATATACCGACCAATGACATGCGACTTCTCATACCGACCAATCACAGGGTACTTCTCATACCGATATGCTCAATTTAAAATAAGTAAGTAAGTGTGTTATTTATTAAACGTTGGCAAACGCACGGAGCTGCACACACAAAGTTCTCGAATGGTACTTGAAGAAAAGTTAGTAAATAATAATTGAACCAAAAACACTGTGGCCTACCTGTACAACATCCTATCTAGAAAACAGCGTCTGGTGAGGGAATCCAACATAGAAAGAAGTCAAAGAACACGGTTAGGCGTATATGAGCGTGGGCGCATATCGTAATCGTAATCTCCAAACTTCTAAAGCGCCACTCGAAAGCCAAGAGCAGTAGTAACCAGTAGTCCTATATAGAACATGCAAGGGGTAGAGGTAATGGAGGATATGTCCAGAATTATACAAGATATTTCTAAATAAGGTCTTGGTCGGCTTTTTTTACAGAGTTCAAAGATTTGGGTACGAAGCCAATGTGTACCAGCTTTATGCCGCAGAGCACTTGTAGTCACGTTCATGTTTCCTGGCGAAGCCCAACATAGGCCTACTTGGGAACAATATAGCATATGCGTTAAAAAAACATTGATGGTTTAATGGAATGGAAGCTGAATTGATTAAAATAATTGCTTGCCTAAATTTAGGTTATACTGATTAAACTAATTATTTGTTTATACTACCCCCTGTTCTATATAGGCCTACTGGTCACGATCTGAGCACACGCTAACATAACCGTGTTCTTTCTAGATTTGATTCCCTCGCCAGGCGAGGTTTCCTGGCTAGGATGTTGTAGGCCTACACCTAGGCCATAGTGTTTTTTTAGTTTATTATTTACTAACTTTTCTGCTACTATTTGATAACTACATGTGTAGGCCTATGTACAGCGCCGTGCGTTTGCCAGCGTTTAATAAAGAACACACTTAGCCTACTTACATAAATAACAACCGGATTGATGGAAATAATAATTATTGTTTTCGTCAACAGAAGCTGCATTAATGAGTCATGGCACCAAGTTTTTTATTCAATAGAAGCTCGATTGCTAGACTGCTTACTTACCAACGTGAAGTACGGCATTGAAGACATTCAAATAATTTACCAACCTAAACTACGCCATAACCCTGCGCTGTACATACAAAGTTATCAAATAGTAGCAGAAAGTTAGTAAATAAGATTAAACTAAAAACACTGTGGCCTAGCTGTACAACATTCGAGCTAGGAAACCGCGCCTGGTCAGAGAATAAAATCTAGAAAGAACACGGTTATGTGAGCGTGGGCGCATATCGTGACCAGTAGTCCTATATAGAACAAGGGGTAGTAGGCAAGGAATCTATATTAATGAAATGAAGTCTTTTTCTTCAATAGAATCTGGATTGCTGAATATAATTCTTTGCTTAAATAGAAGTTGGATTGATGAAAAGTAATTTCTTTTTCTTACATAAAAATTGGATCTATGAAATTATTTTTTTTCTTTAAATGGAAGCATACTTATCAGTAGACTGCCAGCTTAGCAATGTAAAGTAAGGCAATGAATAGACCTACATGAAATAATAATTAGGCAACGTAAACTACGGTATTGCGGTCTTTCACGTCTACAAATTTGTTTTTTCCCAAGCATGATAGCCAGACTGAAGTTGCATGTAATTGGTCGGTATGAGAAGTCGCCTGTAGTTGGTCGGTATGAGACGTCGCATGTGATTGGTCATAACGACCAAGTCTGTCCACAAGCGCTTGTCAATTTTATCCCCGGACAGCCATCCAAATGGTAAACAAATAGGCCTATGCAAAATCTACTGAAAAACCTTTTTATATCAATTTGTTGAGGGTTAAACCATAAATTGACCCGCCTATAGAAAACTACTTTGGGCGAATCGGCCC
Organism: Aporrectodea caliginosa; assembly: GCA_020284085.1. Lineage (NCBI taxonomy): Eukaryota > Metazoa > Annelida > Clitellata > Crassiclitellata > Lumbricidae > Aporrectodea > Aporrectodea caliginosa. Next base: position 95,548 of record JACEVL010000899.1, read on the forward strand.
ATTTTTCATTCTATTCAATTTCGGCGAATCGGGTAGCAGTTTTCGGCGAATCGAACACAACACAGAAATTTCTTTCGGTGAATCGGCGGATTATTGCTTTCGTGATTCGGTGGTACTTTTCGGCGAATCGAACACAACACAGAAATTCCTTTCGGTGAATCGCCCAGTTTTGCAGTTTTATCGCTTTCGGTGATTCGGGTTTCGGCGAATCGGGTAGACCCCGTATTTCTAGGCAAATAGGTGAATGATTCTGTTCAGCCAAAATCATTGGCACCCGCTCTGCGAGTGCGACTGCCTGCAAAGTTGCAAACTACTGAATCTAAGTGCTATTTAAATTATGCACAAACATCTTGCACTATTGCTACTATTCCAATATTTCCATCTTAAGCCTGCATTTAATGGAACGGGGAGCTATAAATTTGAGAAACAGTAACGACATGCAATGGATTGAGATGCAAGTAATCTGGCATCAAAGACGGAATTGATCCGAGAACCATTCGGGTGCACTGTTCTGATCCGAAATCCGTCGGATTTATTGAATGAAATGCCCTACCTCGACCCAACAGAATGGTTCCGTTAGCCGTAATAAATTATTCATAAAATCCTTTTAATATGGTTTCAAAGTCTTCTGACTGAAAAGCACACGCTCTCACTAGACCGTCAAAATCATCAATTTGAAGATTAAAACTACTCACGATTCTCCGTTTTCTACCGACATTTTAATATGTGAAGACGGGAACTCGCTCTATTATCGCTCGACCTCCTCATGTATGTCCACAGACATTAAATAGCTTGTGTTGTTTGTGGTTTATGATTAAATGTCTTCCTCAAGTTCTTCTGATTCCGATTCTGAAGAGAAGGCAAAGTTTAAAGATGCTGCCATTGGTAGGTGTGGATGAAAGCAGATAATATATAATAATGTCACTTATAAACCATACATTTTGTTCGAGAATTATTTAAGTCTTGAATTATGGCTCAATGTGAGTATTGGCTGCAAACGTGTTACTGAAGATGAAGCAAATATAAACGGTTGTCAGAGAATTAATTACGCCTAAATTTGGCGTATGTAATGCTTCAAAAGCAAGCTATTGCGAAACATAATTCACTTCTATCTTGTATCTGCCTTTTATTCCATGATTTACTGTGGTCACAGCTGGTGTAATGATCATATTACCAGATGCAGAAGTAAGCTTAACTCTCATACTGTTAAAGACTCTTAAATTCAGTATCTCTTTCTTCAGATGTTGGTACGATATTCCACATGACAGTACCAGAAGTGAAGCCAGTTCAGAATAGAAAGTTTGCTCCACCATCCAGGTATGTATTGAGGCAAATTCGTTTAATTTCTTGGAGCCACACAAAGCTGTCAGGAAAACCAGTGCTGTATCAAATTGAGTGCGCATGATTGAGATTGTTTGCCCAGTTCGATGTTTGGTGCAACTACTGAAACCTATACATTTCACCATGGGGTTACAGAGTATTTTAAACATCATGCACTGCACTTTCTCATCTGTTGTTCCTCCACAATTATGATCTTAGCTAACATCTGCTGAATATTTATTTTCAGATGTGACCAGCGTTCATCTCACAAAGGTCTTGATTTGGACACTACAGCCGAGTTTCGTAGTTTCGTAGCTAAGAAATTGTACGAATCACTGGAAAGGTAATTATTGTTACATGTACATAGCTCTTGCAAGTTGCAACGCTATTTTGATTTTCTGAAATTTGCATGGTTCAGATAACTTATGACATATTGCGCGACATATTACATTAATATGTAGCGTGTTTAATAAATTAGGTCACGACTAATAAATAATACATGTACGTTCTTCACACATGGTAACTTCCTATTCAAATGAACTTACATATTTCAATTAATCTTACAGGAGGATCAAATTCAAGAAGCTTGTCAAAGAAACTGTATCGGATGCAAAAGAGGAAAACAGGAAAGAGGAAGACTGGGGATTTCGCTTGTTGAGCTCTTCCGTCTCCAATTCCAGGACAGTAATCGTTCCAAAGACTGGAAAACGTATCAGATCAAAGAGCACCAGCAGCGACAGGTATCCCACTGTTCTGTATTTGTAGTTGTTTATTATTAATTTATTTTGTATTCTATTTCTGTTGATTTTCTCTGACTAACGATGTTGGTGTTTTGAGGTAACAAATAAGTGGTACTGTGGTGGTGAAATATATCACCATCCAGCAACAGTTTGTATTAGTTATTTTGTAGAATTGGTGTTCTTTACCTGTTCACTATTATATGTTTTGTTTCATGTTGTGTGTGCAATAAGCAAAATAGATCATTAATTTTATAAATCACTTTGGTATGTCCATCTATTGATGGATTATTTATTAAGGGCATAATGCCATATGCACATTTTAATCAATCAATCAATCGGAATTTATATAGCACCCCTTCAGTATCTGTACTCAGAGGCACTCCCAACCCATGCCAGGCAGATAAGAACAGTCTTGACCAACTGATAGAATGGATGGGAGGGGACATGCATCTTGAGGGGAGGTCTGTTCCATGTCGTTGGGTCGATCATGGAGGATGCCAGGCACTGCATAGTGGCTGTGCGAACAAAAGGAACAGCCAGGTCTTTGTGGGTCATGGAGCAGAGGCTGCAACCTCTCAGACAAGACAGAGCAACAGAGCTCTTGAAGGTAGATAGGCGCCACACCCAAAAGACGCATTGCCAGACCAAGGAGGAAATCCTAAAGGAGATGCGTTAGGGGAATGGGAGCTGCCCTTGAGGTTGCCAACTAGAGTAAAACCTTGATATTAGTGTTTCTGTTAACCCCCAACTGGCCGTTTTTACGTCCCTAAAAAACATCCAAATTTTTCGGTGTGATAGCCGAAAGAAATGAGCTACGTCCAAAAAATTCTAGGTCATGGTGTAAATACATCCTCTTTTTGGACTCTAATGGAAACACTGCTTGATACCCATATGGCTAGAGTCACTGATGAACTCCTTTCAGTGCCACATGACTATGAGGAATATTTTAGACATATGAATAACACCCATTTGCTACCGCTAATTTTGCAGTGACTCACACGAAAAACTGGCATCTGTTGCCGTGGATCTGCAGACAATTTTGGATGACAGAGCGATGCTAAACAAGTTTCGAGTGAAGGAAAAGGCGAAGTCAGTTGAAACGGATTTCAGACAACAGACAGAACAATCTATTCAATTGAGCAGTGATACAAACGACCAGCCAAATGCAATACCAAAGGACAAGAAAAGAAAAGTAAAAACTGATAAAGAAATAGCAACATTGTAGTTCACAACTGTTAAGATGAAAAAATTGACAAACTGTAAAACAATATCCAATCCAGTTTACTGAAAAAAATCGAAAAAACAGTTAACTGTCTATGTTAAGTGCCGGCATTTAACAGTTCTTGTGTTTGATATTCTATCCGTGAAGGTAACAACATGGCTCATTTTAGAGAGTTTAATTATTTTTGGGGACGTAATGATAATTGACATTGCTCTAACCCTACAAAAAGACCGTATTAGGTCAGCTGTGAATGTACAGAAGCAAAATGTATGTGAAAGCTAGTTGACCTAGTAAGATTGTGTTAGTCTCCTTGAAATGACCTCTAATCTCATCTGTGTGTAGACATTGCAAGAGTAGACGTGATCTATCTGCTACTTGACGATGCAAGCAAAACCCACATGGAATGGCTGAGAGCCCTTTACCTTTCAATTTCTGGTGCATCAGGAAAAACTGGCACGTCATTCATGAACCATATACAAGGAGTTTTCAACATAATCAGAACACTGCAATAAATAGTGTAGAGACTTTTATTGGAAATAATCAGAACAAATCATAGTTCCCTGCATTTTAAGTGTCTACTCGAACACCTAATGCTATGCCTCTGCTGCTTTTCTACAGTTGCTCACTAGTCTGTCCTGACCACAAATTATATACATGATAGGCCTACATGTGCACAAAGCAAAATATTTTAAACCAAATCCATGTAGAGGTCAGAAGTTGAACCCAGGACTATTCTACACCAACTACTGTGTTTCCCCAAGAGCTGAACTGGTGAATTCCAACCACTTCTGTGCTTTCAACTGGCCCTTTTCAATCCACCTAATCCACCACTAATTGACAATCCCTTAAATCACAAGGCAAAATCATGAGAAGAGCTGCCCAACCACGTATTTTCATAGACCATCGATCATGCTGAACCAGAATTAGCCTCATTTCATCCAAGTGAAGTTTTAGAAAACTGCCCCTGAAGCTCTATTTCTTGGCGACCTGCTCTGCTTTGCTTTCATCTGATTTCTCTGCTGCTTCATCTGATTTCTCTGCTGCTGGAGCCTCTTCCTCTGGATCGCCATGGATGTTGAACAGCTTAGCAACTTCGCTTAAGTCATCAAATTTCGTCGATTCTTTAATTATCTAAAAGTGCAACAGAAGATCCGATTTCAGTTAAAATAAACTGTACATAGGAATTCTGGTAGAATAAGGTTCATGAAATATCACTAAGCAGCACAACAGAATAAGTCTGACTTGAAATGGGACTAGGCTTTGAGATCTCTGCCATCTCCATATAGATCCAAGTTATTGTGTTTTCACTGTAGGACAACATGTTTGAATCTAAATTTGGTACTTAGTTACTTCAGTACAGCCTGTTCCATATGAACCAACTTCAGTCAGATATTCTGCAGACAGTATGTCCTGCAGTGGATCAATATTAGTAGCTGTACCAAGATTCTATGTAGTTGAAGACAATTAATTGTAATCTCCAAACTTCTAAAGCGCCACCGAAAACCAAGCGCAGGGCACCAGCTTATTCACGAGCGCTGCGTATAGTCAGAGGGGTTGTCCAAAAGAGTAGTCCGAGGGAGGTCAGAGTCCGGTTTCCAGAGGATCAGAGAGGGCACAGCAGATGTTAAGACTGATTTTAATTTGCACTAGTGATAATGACGCTGAAAACCAGCAGACAGGGAGTCAGAGACCAGTTAATAGTTATCACTATACTACATTTAATGTAAAAAAATTTATATAGCACATTTTAATTAGGCATCTCCCAAAAGTGCTATCAAGGCATGGGGAGTGGAGATACGTGCAGCTCTGTATATTAAGTTCTTGCTACCTGTCTGGCAATTGGCATTTTGTTGAAGACGTTCCACAAGACGATTCCAACGACGACATCATTCCTCAGGTAGAACACAACACCCTTTCCAAATTCCTCCTCTGTCAACGGCTTTGATGGCGCTGAGTATGAAACACCAGAAGATGACGGCTTAGCAACCTGTTCCGTTTCTGAGCGGATGCTCTCTCCAGTCGCCTCCACAACTGCCTTCGGAGTATCTTTATCGGTTGCTTTGGCAAACACTCCAACTGTCGGAAGACTTGAATCCACGAGACCGATTGCCTCGTAGCCGACCTCGGGTCCCAAGTCAGACCAGAACATCGACTGATGCCAGTAGTTCTTGCGAGCACCAACCATGTTCTCTCCTGCAAGCCGGCCGCTCACAACAGCGTGATCATGATGCTCAACCCGCCTGCGACCGAGTTTCACATCATAGAAACAAGCAGCATCACCAGCCTGTATAAATCATGCAACACAACCACTTACTATACTATCACAAAATTTACTATAAATTTCACAAATTTATATATTTTCTGAGAGCTAAGGAGATTGAAGATTTATGCAATAATGGGTCTTTGCTCACCAAAAACTATTTAAACCAATTTTTATCACATTACAGTTCAAAGGACGGAATGCAGCATTGATCAACAGAATGTAGAAAATCTTTAATTTAGTTAAGTTTAAAACGGCTGATTTATTTTTAGTAATAAATTTGTATAGCATGACAACCTAGCTACAGTAAACATATGAAGCAATAAATGCAGTCTTACAATTATACAGTCATACAACAATAGTACCAAACCCAATTACATTAGTGGGACCATGAAACATGCACTCCAAAGTCAGTAGTTCTCTGAAAAATAAGTAAAGCTCTTTTTCAGCTGAAGAATTGCATTTAAACTCTGCAGGTCAACTTGAAATCAAAGTCTTTCTTGAAATCAAAATCTTTCTTACCACCCAGACGTTAGACCTAGCTTCAAGCTCGGCATTCACCAGAAATCCGCCAAGCTTATCGTGAATCTCAAGATCAGAAGAAAATGCCAGGTCAACATTTGGCTCCAGTCCTACTGCCACAATCACATGATCAACTGATACCTAGAAACCAAAAGATTAACAGGAACAGAAATATAAATTTGAGTAAATATGCAAATACCACAAACGAACAATACAGCATTCATAAATAAATTTTTCTATTAACCCAGCACTAAATTATTTAACTATTAACTATTATATAACCATATATAAAAATCTGGTTAATTATTTAAAAAATACACAAGAGTTAAACTTTAGCCCATTAAAGGCATTTCAAAAGTAGTTTCCGCATTTACAAAAGTCCTGAACATGTTTTTAAACACAAAGCAGCATTAGCTTTTGAATCTCAAATTAATTGAACATACACTTCTTCCATCACTAAGCTGCAGTTGAACTTGTTTCGCTTTTGGATCAAACTTGCATTCTGTTACGATTGAATCAGGCCAGACGTCGACTCCCTCTGGTTAAAAAACAAAATATTTATCAAAATTAATTAAAAGCAACAGAAACGATGTAGAATAGTCGAGAAATCTGCTCATTGAGTCGACGGTGACAGCGTGCCTTAGCCTAATACTTGCAAGTCAACCACACATATCACTATAATACCTAGCATTTTATTTACCAGTTCAATAACATTTAGACAGTTTTATGAAGAGTGTGCAATTGAAATTCATGAGTAATTTAGGTACTGGAATATAAGAATGCAACAGTCGCCAGCAATTTTGGCCATGAGACTGAATCTCCTACAGTCCAAGTCGGCAAAAATCGACCAAGTCGACTGTTCATTTGCCAAGTCGATCGAGTTGACTCCTTTAACAGTTCAACTTTTCAAAGCCATTTGCATTGTTCAGCCATCAGCTGATGCCTTTAATCATCACAGACAGCATCAGTGCCAAAGAAGTCGCTACATTACTTATAGAATTGTTGATACCTCTTTTCACTTTGTCCGTTGCCCATTTACTCAAGTATTCTGGAAGAACATATCCCATGTTTCCTAAAATTCAACAGCAACTCCATTAAATTAAGCTGTAAAAATGTTTGCAAAAAACAGTCAATCCAGCAATTCCTTCTATTGGGAACCATCTCATGAATTCAGAATGTGATGCAACACTGTTCTCCGTGAGGTAAAATTCTTAACTCTCAACCTACCCTGGTATACTAAATACATGCAGGTAGAGCAAATTGCAACAATTTCTCCAACACAAAATATCTGCAAGCATCTAGAAAAGACCCATCAAGAAGAAAAAAGGTACAAGTCATGTTGAAAATATTTTTTGCATCCAATTTTCTACACTGCCAATTCTTTTCATCCTTCAACAGTTTGCTTTTCAATGCACTAAACATATGGGAGGTTACGGAAATTAGAAGAGAATCTATTAGTACAAATGTACATATAATACTGCATTCACCTTTTTCTGGAAACAGCTGCGTAACCTTCATGCGTTTCTCCAAACCTAATTCACATAACATGCAACAACACTCAAACACATATTAAGTCATATACTATATATATATAAATACCTAATTTATCCAACTATAATTATATACTGTATATATTACATGCCATATATATATTTTATATAGAAAAAAACTCAAACAAATACATATTGGATGTAAACCAAAGGCAACTGCATCTCAGACTAATGTTCTTAAATCTATTAGTATGCTTAAAGCATCACTAAAAGGCATATCAAATATGTATTTAAACTAAAATGACAATGTTCACAATTTACTATTGTCACAATCCTCACACACACACTTGTACTGCATCTACTTCCAGTTATTCTGAAATTGGTACAAGTAACTTCAGCTTTCAAAATGTTCTGCCTCTGTTAAAAGAATAAAACCAGCTGAACAGCATAAAAATACAACTTAGCAGAATGATATGAGACACTCAACCGCGTTTTCCAACAGCACAGGCCAGTTCGCTTCCAAGGAATCCTCCTCCAACAATCGCAATGGATTTTGACGTCTGCGTAACTCTGTCAAGTCGTCTGAAGTCATCAATCTTAATGGAAACAGAACAGCTTCAGAGGCACAATATTCAAAGTACAATGCCTTCACAAATCAAATAACTTCTGTGTCATATTAAATGCAAAAGGTATCAGTCACGTGAGGCTTCTAAGGAAATAGAAGATAAAGAGCAGTCCCTTAAGCTAGCCCTGCGACACCCATGAGTATGAAGTGCTAACGACTCCTGATTGCTCAGCCTCGGCACATGTAGGTGGGTGGTCAGCCTTCTCCCTCACCACATGATCTTCCTACTAAAAGTGTATGGTCAGCATACCATTACAGCTGAGATGGCTAGGGTCACTAGTGGAGCCAACATCCAAAGCGTTTCTGCCCTGGTGAGGATTTGAACACTGACGTCAACTGAGCCTCAACCCAGTAGACAATCCCTCACACTGAACTAGATCTGCCACAGCCGTTGGCAACAAACAGACGAATTTCAGTTTAATCACCATGCTTCAAGCTCTTCCTCAATTACATGTCTAGCACAATTAAACAATGCTCACATAAGCAAAGATCTGAGAAAAATAGCCAACTAGGTAAAACTTATTTGGACTTAAACAATTGTCTTAAATTGTTACACTGTGATTAAACCTCACAAACTGAATTAAATGAGAAATAACCTATGAAATTATTCAGTTGGATAAGAAATGATGGAGAAACTGGAGATGGACTTACAGTGCGGTACAACGTTGTTCGTTCCTGAACTTCTTTGCCGGCATTTTCAATGACTGGCAGATTTCGTGGTTTGCCACCTTCAAACAATCATCTAATTCCATGAATTTTATCACCAATTTAATAGATGCTCTCATCATCAGCATCATTAACAGTGGCAATTGTGGTAGCTGCAGTAGACTCATTATATAGTTCAGTTAATCAGTGAGCATTTTTGGCAATTTTTCTGTCGTTTTTCCCTTAAGTTCAACAAAAGCAAAGATTTCGACAGCATTCTTCTTTAATTGTTCATACAGATTCTTTAATTAAATAATTATTGTATATGTAGTTAATTAATTCCATTACCAGTGGCAATTAGGCACTTGTCATATTTAACCGTCGATCCATCCTCGAAATGTGCCTTCTGTTCCTTGACATCAAGACGAACAACCTAAAAATTGAAACACAGTAACCAGAAAATAGAATATAACTCTAACACTAGAAACAAGTTGTAACATAAATTATCAAACCACAACAATTGTATTTCTGTGCTAAAATCATGGTCAGACGCAGTTAGTTGCATGCCACGAAACAAAATATGCATAGAAAAAAGTCAGTTTGCCTTCTGAAGACCAAACTATTCATATTTCAGGTCTGCAATCCATAAGCTGCTAAACAATGGAATAGTACATCGACTGAATGAATGGTAGAAAAGTTTGTTTGTAATCATTTAGGAAAGATTTTCACTACGTACCTTGTGACCAACTCCAACAGCTACGCCACCAAACTCCTTTGATGGCAAATCCTTTGGCGGGCAGTAGAAGCCTTCCTTTTCATAAAAGAGACTGTCAAGTAAGACAACAAAATTTACAGTTTAAACAATATCAAAGAGCAATGATTTGCTCAAAATGTGCTAATTTTATCCATGTATCTAATCAATAAATAATAAATTTATTGATGCCATAGATCTCTTAAACTTCATCTGGATTTGACTGATATTAGTAATCCTTCTTGTGAGATGTTACCTCCGCTGTTTTCCATTCCACTGTTTGAAGGTGAGATTTTCGACAGCCTTTTTATCATCACTGTACCAAAGTTCCTTCGAAAGTGGAGTTCGAATGTAGGGCAAGTATTCCTCTTCACCAACCAACAACACCTAAAATGACAATGGGTCAAAGTCACATGCACAGGAGGATCAAGGTTGTATGCAAATGCAAATGACTTCGGCATACGAAAATGACTCAAGGTCAAGTGAAAAGAATATTTAAGATCCTATGCAAAGAGAATTGGGGTCATAAGCAGATGGTCAAGGTTGTATGCACAGAAGGGTCAAGGTCACATTCAGCAGAACAGTAGTTGAAAAGACACCCAATTTCCTTGACTGCTTTAAATACATCACAATCATAAAACCAGAAGCACTGAAATATGAATAGCAGCTGAAATGACCGTTGACCATGATGCACGAACCTTGGCAGTTCCATCTCCAGCTCTGATTGCTCGGTAGGCTGCATAGGCTGCTGTTCCGGCTCCAATAATCAAATACGGAACTTCTTTCGGCAACTCTGAATTAATTAAATGCAAATTACATTATAGACTTACAAAACAAACTCCCATCACTCTCCACATATCTCAATAAACTACTTAATTAAGAAACTGATGACTGGCAACAATTGAAGCATTATTGCGGTACAACAGAAGTAATTATATGTACTACTAAAAGTACCAGATGCAAAAATTGTAATCTCTGGTTATAGAGTTAACAGCCTATAAAAACTGATCTAAAGTGTGTGAGATTATGTTTTGTCAGCTTCAGATTGTTATATTCTTCACTGTCATTATCATCGTTGCAGGTATTTGAACAAGTGCACAGATTACAGTTCTGCAGGTCAACTACTAGGAAATCACGTCATTGCCATATGGGTATATAAATGAATGTGTTTTGATTACGATGGAGAAAGAAATAAAAAACATTTCGTAACCAAAAATTCATTCAAACACAAGCAAGAAACTGTACACAAAGCAGATGACAAATACTCAAATGACTTGAACATAGATACAATGAAGATATGAAATAATGTCAAGTTCTCTGTTAGAAGCTTAGAACTTTAGAAGTTGCTCCTCGCTTTGTAAAATTCTCTGGTGAAACTCTGGTTTCAAGACTTACCTGATGAAGGAAGACTTTCCTGGTAGTCTTGCAGCAAAACTGCACCTTTCAGATTTTGCTCAGTCTAAGGCAAAATGGTCTCATATGAAACGGTCTGACACGAAAAGGTCTGAGACAAATTTATCTCAGGCTCATGTAATGTATTGCTGGTATAATTTGAGTTTAATTATGGTGCTAGAGAGCCATGGGATTCGAACAAATCAAGTTAACTCAGGTTAGAAAGAATCATAAACAGAATTGCTTTAGTAAACAAAGCAAAAGTTCTGAGATTTTCAAGCAGGTCACAACTTACCATTGGAAAGGATCACAAGAGAAATTTCTTTTCAAAGCATTTGCAAAATAATTCTGAGATTATCACACTACTCACTCATCAAGCTCCTATCAGTGATATCATTCACTATTCAGAATTATTGACTGTTCCTATTATTATTATTAAGTACTATTATTATTAAAGTACAAAACATACTTAGGAGTGGCTGAAGCATTTGCCAGTCACCTATGTGTCCAATCAAAATACATTGCGACTGTTGTTCAAATGGTATCTAATAAACATGTGATTACCTCACCTTATAACTAGCTTATAAAAGGATTACGGCTTGACATAAGAATTATTGTATCAGATTACTTTCTAGTCTAAGCTTTATCAATCAGAAAGCAATTAACAGAGCAAGCAAAAGCCAGATTTGTGGCACTCACCAACAGGAGGTGGTCTGGGTTTCTTGAACACAGAGAAGCTGGGTTTCTTTTGCTCTGTCTTTTTAGAAGCCCCACTCTTGTTCATCTGAATAACATGAACACAGGAAACTCAGTCATATACAGTACTATAAATTCTTAATACTGTCTGGCAACAATTAATTACCTTTACCCATTATCACTTAATTAATGCTGACACTGTACATAAGGGCTTTTATTCCCTGAATAACAGACAAACAGCAACAAAATAATTGTAAGAATCATTGTACATTGCTTACAGCGTAAACCGTAATTCCAAGAGCTGCAGCTCCAAGGCCAAGAAGAATCGCCCATTTCCGGTTGCGATCCTTTGCATCGTCTTCTGATGATTTTGACCCATGGGGATCAGATGATGAGAATCTCGACTGGAAATATGATGCACGATAGACTGCAACAGAAAATGTGCAAGGATAACAACAAAAGTCAACAGTTCTACTCTCTTTCTGAAGCAAGTTGCCTAGACATATGCTCCTTGCCCTTTCTTAACCCCTACAGTGCCCTACTCCATCAAGTTTTTGAAAACAATTTCGCAGTTTTGTTGTCATGGCAGAATTGCCAGATGAGTCTCTCTCTCTCTCTCTCTCCTCTCTCTCTCTCTCTCTCTCTCTCTCTCTCTCTCTCTCTCTCTCTCTCTCTCTCTCTCTCTCTCTCTCTCTCTCTCGCAGAGGTCCTACAGTCTGCGATTACAACTTCAATATTATTTGTGATAATTATCGGAATACAAACAGGTTTCACAAGAGCATCCGATGACGCAGCTCAGACTGCAAATTGTTATTTTGTGAGTGTGAACAGAGAAGAATGGCGTTCTGGAATAATGGCGCTATAGAAACCCCGAGGCTAGAGCTGGAGATCATGCTGCATCCGCTCTAATGACCTTCGTCGTAAGAGAAAACCGAAGCAACTACTGACAAAACCAGACCTGCGTTCAGCTCATCGGGCTTTGGTAAAACCCTGACAGCGCCACTTTGAAGCGGGGATCCAGCGGAGAAGGGTCTCCCCGCAATCCCTGAAGTTACCCTTCCTAAACACCTCCACATTGCAATCGGGATTTTCGCAGCACCAACTCAGACGATCTATTCTGCATAGAGCTAAAGCTTTGACTTCAATGACGTCATTGTAACTAAAGAGATTTTCTTAACGCGAATCTTGTACAGAACGTGGTTGACTAATAGTGGTTGACATAGATTTAAGTAATCTGATCCGCTTGTGTATTTGAATGTACACATGTGCATTTAAATGTACACGTTTTCTATATTATTGCGATTATCGTTATTACTATAACTCATTTGTTAAGCGCCACAAACTAATGACCAAGCATCAATTAATCGATGGCGCTGAGCAATTATTGTGCCAAGGTATTGCCACAGAATAGATAAAGCGTCACAGAATAGACACGCTTTATCTATTCTGTAGACAGTATTGCCCAAGGCATATCAGAAAGGCCTGAACCTGTATTCTACGTGTCTATAATTATTGGCTATCGTGCGTTTTAATGTAAATGGAGGCTACACGCTTTTCTGTTGCGACGTCCGTATACGACCTCCATTCTGTTCCTTTTTCAATTAATTTATCACACGAGAATGTTCGTACGTTTTTCTGTTGCAACGTCCGTATGACCTCCAGCTGCTTCTTTCTCAATGAGTTTATCAGACGAGGTCCTTCGCAACCCGCTGCATGTCCTTTTGAATTATAGTAGGCCTACGTGTCATGCCATATTTTAAGTGCTCGCGTACGAAACGTAGGCCTACTAGGCTACTAGCCCAAGCTTTAAGCTTCTTAAATACATGTAACTGACAACTGACAACTGACAACTTTTATTTCCAGAAGCACAATAACAATTAACAACAATTATACAACTTGACTAATATATATATAGTTTATTGAGAAAATCAATCTGACAAAAACGCAGAAATGCTAACATAGTGATAATATATAATTAAAGTTCATTAGAAAGTCTTATGAATAAACTAGTAAATATTTTTATATAATGATCTGGGAATAAATTGAGAGTTGTCCTTGGGTGGGAGAGTAGGCTATGGTTGTGTGCTCTAGGTCTTAATTGGTGAGAGGAGAGGGGTCGGAGTTCTGCTGAAGGGGTGGGTGACTCTACCAGGATGCCTCCAACCCCTCTCTAGCAATGTTTCGGCGGGTCCATTACACTCCCGTGGTCTGTCAGGAGATTTACCATGCAACAGACGGGAAGTCATCAACCAATCGTTCGAACAGTTCAACGTTTATTTAATCTAACAGCAGATGTCTACTCAGAACAACTTCACAATCAACTTTATCAAGAAGACTACCCCTAAACACATAAGCTCTGATAGAAGACTCAACAACGTCAACTGTTCAACGTTTATCTCTCTGGTCGAAGAATAATCATCAACAATCTAAGAACAACTACTACTCAAGTCTCTCTAGTACTCGGCCAAAAGAAGAAAATTGCAAAACCGAACCCCTTTTATAGGAAGTTCTGGTTAAGAAAACAGGCCGGTTAAGAAATGAAATGCATGTGGTTAAATTCTAAAAGTTAACCTCCCATTACCACCACATGAACCAGAGGTTAATATATCTAAAATCTTTACCAAGAAAACCCATAAGAATCATGCCTGGTTAAATCCTAAATTTAACCGCCCAATTAGACCACATATTAACCGGTTAAAATCGCCCAAATGTTAACCGCCCAAGTTAACCGAAATAACCCAACCGCTAAAAATAGCTCAAAGGTTAACCGCCCAAGTTAACCGAAATAACCCAACCGCTAAAAATAGCTCAAAGGTTAACCAAAAATGCACCTAACGACCTTTTCGCGTATGTACTAACTGACCTCATCTAAGTACTAAATAACCTTAAAATAAAGAAACAAAATGGAGGAGACTCCACATCCCCCTCCAACTACAATTCCGAAGTCCCTTCGGACTTTCACAAGAACCACACCCAAATATCTAAATTAACCGTGACAATTGGACCATTATTCAGACAGCCTTCGCACTGTATTGAAGTTCATAAATCATTAGCTTCCTGATCTCACAAAATTTCTTAGATAACTTAAACTGTAATGCAACAGTTACAATATTCTCAAACACACCCTTAATTACCTTATAATAACACCTTATCTGGCAAAGTCTAGATAACTACGCATTCATTTGTGCCTTTGACTACACATCAAGTTCATAATAACATTCAATAAAATCATTCATTGATTCAACTTAAAAAAATCTTAAACTGTTCAGTCAACATAAGATCATAATAATCAACCAACATAAGATTACTCATTTATCATTCATTAAATTCAACTTAAAGTTTCCATCATTTACGCTTTTCATTAAAGCTCCCTCAATTATGCTTCAACATAATATCAGACATTTATGCCTTAAACTGAAAGATCATAAAATCACTCATTTCAACATTATTAAACGCCGTTAAGATATAACATTAACGCATTCATTATATGCGGTTTTGATGTAATTGACATCCATGTATTTTGTTTTTCATTTGATAACTGAAACATCTTAATAGCATGTTACATTTATGCTGTTAACATCAACAGAATTTTTTTTCATTAATGACAACTTAATGTAATTGACATCATTGTATTTTTCGTTTCTTCCACTAGGAATGATTCAGATTCACTGGAAAGCCAGATTACGTCATCGTCCTGGGCAGAAGGAGAGGAGTTCGGAGCCTCAGTAGCTGAGCGCGTGAAGCCTCTAAACACTCCCCACAGTATCTGTTCATCGCTGAGAGGAAATCGCATTCGTAACACCGCTCGAAACTGCTCCCAAATCATAGGGAAAACGCAGAGATCGGGCATGAAGGACGACGTCTGCTATTTCCGCGGCATTTGCTGGCTCCCGAAAAAGGTTTGGCAGAAGGTCATCCATCCAGGCGTTAAAGTCTGGAAGAGAATGGTCTGGCATAAACGGAAAATCGGCCTCAGCGATGTCGAGGTCGCTAGGTAAAAATGGATCAGCGCTACTCGATAATGCATAACTGAGCTGAGATGGTTGAATTTGCAGAGACTCACGTTCGAAGGTATGACCGGGTAGAGGCCAGAACCAGCCGTCGTTCTCATCGCCACTCTCTTCTTCCTGATGATTAGCCCCTTGCACCCACTCGTCAGCAAGTCCAGTTTCATTGGGCGTCGGCAGAGACATGATGGTTTCTGAGTCTGTTTCACTGAAGACAGACTCACGGATGACAGAGGTAGTACTTTGGATCGTAGACTCCTGCGTACCATTGAGGAATGTCTGCGTAGCTTCATGCCGCTGCAGAGATGCATATGTCGTAGCTGTGATTCCACAGATGTCGCACAACCATCTTCGTTCGGACATTCTGCAGTTGTTCTTTGTTGTAAATAACCGTTCAAAACACTAACTGTTTTCATAAGAAATGTTCAGAATAATGTTACTGTTTCTGACTGTTTTCTGCTAAACCTTCTAACGTTCGTTTGAAGTCGATCAACCGCCGGTTAAGTTTAAGTGACGTCATTGGTGGAGTAGCCCATAGCAACAGGCTAAATTCTTAACCGCTAACGTCTATGACGTCATAATAAGTTTTTGTTTCATGCTGCGTTCCCTTTTCTTTCCTGCGTTCCTTTGAGTTTCATGCTGCGTTCCTTTGAGTTTCATGCTGCATTCCTTTGAGTTTCATGCTGCGTTCCTTTGAGTTTCATGCTGCATTCCTTTGAGTTTCATGCTGCACTGGTTAACTTCATTAATCTTTTTCTTCCAGTTGCATTGACAGACAATAGTTCTGTACTGGGTTTCAAAGGAAAAAGTCATAGCATCGTCATGCAATCAGATATCTTTCTTAATCGAGAAAACGGGCGGGTTTTCTCACGGAACGCCGTAATCTACTCTCTGTACTTGGCGCTTCATCTCTTTCTTCATCCATCAGCGGCATTGAAAGAGACATTTCTTCTTCTTCTTCTGTTGTCTTTGAGGCATAAAGTTTCAGTTTGTCCACATGTGCGACAAACGGCTTTTGCTTCTTTGATGCTTGAATCAAATAGTTCACTGGCCCACACTGACGCAAGATTACCATCGGTCCTTGGTATAGTTTCTGCCATTTTGGACTGCGTCCCTTGTATCGTCTTGGTGAGAAATACCAGATTTTATCTCCCTCCTTGAAAGAGACAGGACGAACTCTGAGATCGTACTCATGTTTCCTTCTCTCGGCAGCTCGCTGAAGATTTTCTCTCACAGTCCTATAGGATTCTTCCAAGCGTTCCGCCAAATCCTCTACATAGCTGGAGTAAGTGGTGCCTCTGGACCACTCTTCTGACGGTCGTCCATACACGAGATCCAAAGGAGCCCTATTCTCCTTTCCAAAGAGTAACCGGTTTGGGGAGAACCCTGTTGCATCATGCACCGAACCGCGATAGGCAGCCATCACGTGTGGAAGGTATTCCTCCCAATCCCTCTGGTGACCGCTAACTACCTTACCTAACATGGCATTGAGCGTCCTATGAAACCTCTCTATAAGGCCGTTCCCACTGGGGTGATAACTGGAAGTTCGGACCTTATCTATTTCTAACAATCTGCACATTTCCTTGAACAGGTACCCCTCAAAATTAGTACCTTGATCCGTAAGGATTTGCAAAGGTGCTCCATACCGTACTATGACTGTCTCAACCAAGGCCTTCGCCACTGTTGCCGCTTCTTGATTTGCAAGGGGGACTGCTTCTACGTACTTTGTAAAGTTATCCATCATTGTCAGAATATAGATATGCCCTCTTCGGCTCCTTGGATGGGGTCCCGTTATATCTATACTTATCCTTTCCCAGGGCTCACCTGTGGGTAGGGGTTGCAAGGGTCCCTGTTTGGGAGGTTTACCCCTTCTATACTGGCAACATTGTGGACAGCAATTACAGTATCGCCTCACATCACGCGACCACCCCGGCCAATAAGCACGGCGTCGGATCTGCCAGCGTGTCCTGCGAATACCTAAATGCCCTCCTGTCACACCTGTGTGAGCAAGCTTCATGTACGGCTCCCTAAGCGCCTTGGGTAAGAGCAATTGCTCTATTCCGTCGAGTCTCTTACGATATATAACTCCTTCCTTAATGCACAAGCTTTCTCGCTGATGCCAATACACCTTGACAGTGGCACTCTCTTGCAGTATTTCATCCAGACCCGGTACTGTTCCTACATTTTCTATCCATCCTCTGACTATCATCAGATCATGATCTTCCTTCTGTGCAGCTACAATAGTACTCGACTCCTCCGTGGCAGCTTCATTCATACTTTCTCTAACCTCTCGAGTAGCGACTACCAGGTTCTGCTCATCTGTAATGCCACATTGCCGACACGGTTTCCGCGATAATGCATCAGCGTTACCGTGTTTTCTTCCGGGCCGATGTACAATGCTGAATTCAAATTCCGATAACCTCTCTAACCAGCGACCTTGTTGTCCCATTGGCTCAGGTGTTCTACGCAGCCATTGAAGAGCTGCATGGTCTGTCCTTAAGACAAACTGCCGACCTAACAAGTATTGCCTATAATACTTGGTAAAGTACACGACCGCTAGTAATTCGCGACGTGTGACGCAGTACTTTCGTTCTGCAGTGGAGAGCAGGCGGCTGCCGTATGCTACCACTCTTTCCTCACCGTCTACTATCTGAGACAGGACAGCCCCTATTCCTATATCTGAAGCATCACAGTCCAGCACATATAAGGTTCGCTCCTGTGGTAATGTCAACACCGGCGCCGTAGTCAAGATCCTTTTCAGACTGTCAAAAGCCTCCTGGCATCCTTCGTTCCACTCAAATGCACGCCCTTTTCTTGTTAACTCAAATAGAGGGGCTGCCAGTAAGGAGAAGTTACGCACGAACCTCCTGTAATATGAACAGAGGCCTAAAAATCCTCGTACCTCTCTCAGTCTCTGCGGCACTGGCCAATCCGTCACTTCGGAGACCTTGGACGGGTCTACGGCTACTCCCTCAGGTGTCACTATGTGTCCCAAGAATTCCACCTTCTTTCTAAGTAACCGACACTTGCTAGGTTTCAGTTTCAGCTTAGCTTCTCTCAGTCGCCGTAGCACCTGTCCTAACCTTTCTAAATGCTGCTCTAGATTGTCTGCGAAAATGATGACGTCGTCTAGGTATACTAGACATATTTCGAAATTTAATCCGGACAATACAATGTCCATAAGTCGCTGAAAAGTTGCCGGGGCATTGCATAGCCCGAAGGGCATTACCTTCCAACGAAACACTCCTTTGCGCGTGACAAACGCTGTCTTGTCAGCATCTCGGGGTTCCATCGCTACTTGGTGATATCCGCTCCGGAGATCAAGCGTTGTAAACCAACTTGCTCCATTCAGCGATTCCAGGCACTCATCTACCCTCGGTAGCGGATATGAGTCCTTCTTGGTCTTCTCATTTAGGCCCCGATAATCAACGCAGAATCTCATCGTCCCATCTTTCTTTCTGGCTAATACTACATTAGAGGCCCACTCACTAGTAGTGGCTTCTACTATTCCATCAGCTACCATTTTCTCTACCTGTTCATCTATCGCCACACGATAGGAAGGCGGCTGACGCCTAAGCGGTTGTCGTACAGGGGCGGCATCTCCAGTGTCGATCCTGTGCAAACTAACTGTAGTCTTTCCCAGATCTCTTTCACTTAATGACAACACGTCTCGATACTCCCTTAACAGACTCTGTAGTCTATCTCTGGCCTCAGATGGTACTTCCTCAGATATGCCTTTCATCAGGTCCTTCACACTCTCTTCTACTAACTCTGATCCAGCAGGTGCCTCTCTAGTCTTATTCTGGTCTATCTGTACTGGATACAGTCCGCCTAGCAACTGATCCTTCTCTAGTTTAACTTGGTGTGCCGTCAAGTTAACAACTCTTACTCTGGTGGATTTAGCATCCTCACCCACCAGGACACGTGCTACATGCAACCCTGGTTGGAGCTCACGCGACTCAGTCATCCATGCGGGCGCTGTTGTGCTCAAATCCTCATACAATGTCTTAGCCCCTATATCTTGCTGACATTTAGGCTGTATTATCACCTCCTCTGCCACTATCACCCTTCTACACCAAGTGGAACCATTACCTCTAACCAAAGGGATCCTACGGCGTCCCACAAAGAGTGCTCCCGTGCCAAAACTTAAGCGGCATCGGTGTAGTCTAAGCCAATCCATTCCCAACATCGGCTCCGCTATTTGGTCCGAAACCAAAAGGGTTGTAGTGAGGGAAAACCCATGCCATACCTTAAGGGGAACTGTTATCTCACCCTGGACCTTAATCTCAGTCCCATTCGCAGCCATCAGTACCCTTCCACACGGCTGTATCACGGCCCCCTCAACAACAGATAATGGCACCAAGCTCACCTCTGATCCTGTATCGATGAGGCAGAGTTGACTTCTCCCAGCGATGGTTCCTCGTATGAAGATGGCATTGTTGCTGGCTGGATTAGACGCACGTGGACGCGTAGTGTGATTGACGGCGACGTTCGCATCCTGTGTTGTCTCTTCATCTCCATTTGTTGCAGCTTCAGTCTGACGATTGCGAGGCTGGCGATTCTGTCGGCAGTTTCGGGCGATGTGTCCGGCACGTCCACATCCATAGCAGGTCACTGCGGATCTCTGGTTTCCGTTGCTGCGGCGTACATCAGGCTCAGCTCCGGCGTCTCGCGGTGTAGAGTTGCGCATTCCTTCGAAGTGGCGTTCCATCCGTGCCTCCATGTCTTGTTGCCATTTCTTTTGCTCCTCTCGTTGAGCCTTCAGGAAGCGGTCAAGTTGTTGTTGCACTTGGCCGCCGGCATCGGACTCAGCGGCTCCTCTGACACGATTCATTGGCCGACGTCGATCATCGGATTCCATCGTCCGTTGGTATGCCTCGAGGCGTAGTGCTGTTCGATACGCCTCGTCTAGTGTCTTAGGTTCGCGTTCACGGACCTTCAGCGACAGTTCACGATCTCTCATTGCCTCCAAGAAAGCATCACGGGCAACGATCTCGGTTGTTTCATTCGATGGAACAGGATATGCCAGCACCACCAATCTTCTTATGTCGTGGAGGAGTGTGCTCAGCGTCTCGTCCGCCCGTTGACGACGATAGTAAAGCTGAGTTCTAAAAGTCTCAGCTTGGCCTTCGGTTCCATATCGTTGCCGAAGACGCCCGACCAGTTCATCGTAGGTTACATCTTCACGCGCTCCGAAGTCCCACAACAGTTGTGTCGCAGCCTTGTCCAGAGCGCAGCGCAGGAAGTCCACGCGATCGGAGCCCGTCCATCTGTTGTGCTTTGCGCAAACCTCAAACTGTGCCAAGAAAGATTCCAGGGAACCAGTACCGTCAAATTTTCCTGGTTTCATCGGCGAATTCTTATACCCAATTACGACACCAGAGTTCCCTCGGCTCCTCGGTTCCTGCATTTCTGTTCGGGCTCGAAAGGATCCCGGTCCATCGAAGTCGATCGTTTCCATCAGGCGAAACTCATTCGACTGGTCTTCTCTTGTTGTTCTCCTTGCAGCTGGTGTCGAACTGCTCCTCCGTTGTAGCGGCGGCTCATCCCCGTCCAGCAGGTTGTAGACAATGGTCTGCTCTTCATCTGTCATGTTGATCTGTCCGTTGATTTCTCGTTGCAATCAGAAACTTCAACTCCACTTCTGCGGTACCAAGTTGTGACGAACCGGTTTCTGTCCTGTTGACTCTTCTGCTGAAGGGGTGGGTGACTCTACCAGGATGCCTTCAACCCCTCTTCCGATTCAGCTGTGTCCCTGTGGATCCACTCCCGTGGTCTGTCAGGAGGTTTAGTAGCAACGAAAGTCATCAACAGACGGCGTCAACTGTTCAACGTTTATTAAATCTGACAGCAGCGGTCTACTTCATACAACGAGAAGAATAATCATCAACGAATCTAAGAACAACTACTACTCAAGACTCTCTCTCAAGTACTCGGCCAAAAGAAGAACAACTCCCCCTGCAAAACCGAACCCCTTTTATAGGAAGTTCTGGTTAAGAAAACAGGCCGGTTAAGAAATGAAATGCATGTGGTTAAATTCTAAAAGTTAACCTCCCATTACCACCACATGAACCAGTGGTTAATATATCTAAGATCTTAACCACGAAAACCCATAAGAATCATGCCTGGTTAAATCCTAAATTTAACCGCCCAATTAGACCACATATTAACCGGTTAAAATCGCCCAAATGTTAACCGCCCAAGTTAACCGAAATAACCCAACCGCTAAAAATAGCTCAAAGGTTAACCGCCCAAGTTAACCGAAATAACCCAACCGCTAAAAATAGCTCAAAGGTTAACCAAAAATGCACTAGACGACCTTTTCGCGTATGTACTAACTGACCTCATCTAAGTACTAAATAACCTTAAGAAAATAAAGAACACAAAATGGAGGAGACTCCACACTCTTATACTTTCCACTCACGACTGAAAACCGAACTCTTCAAGATATCCTATCCTGATTCCACTCCTTCGCCACCACACGACCACCATCATCACCGACTGCCACCGTAGCACCATGCTGTCTCCTCGACTTGACCTCCCCGGATTTTGACCTGGCACCGAAACGAACAGAGGAGTTTTGGCTATTGCGGACTGATTTGATATAGCGCCGGTGAATAAGCTGGTCTCCCTGACGTGGCTTTTGTGGGCGCTGAGAAATTTTCGAAGATTTACATTACATTACATTGGGGTTGTGCAATATGGAGAAAAGGAGTTTTGCATCGGCTATATTGGCAAGTTCAGAGACTGTTGGAAAGGATTGCTCTAGGTAACCTAGGCATTTGGATCTTTTAAGGAGTTTTTCCAGGCGTTCTTTATCGGAAGCCAGGGTGAGACCCCACCAGGATGGGGAGGCATATAGAAGTTTAGCAACGGTAGTGGCTTTTGTTACATTATGGATGGATGAGGAATAAAGGCCATGGGTTTTGAGTTTTCTGATAGCATAAAAAGAGGAGGAGCAAGTGACTGTGAGGTGGTCTATATGGGCTGTGAGTTTGAGATTATCTTGAAGGATGACACCCAGTATCTTCAAAGTTTTAACACGGGTAATATTAGGTAATGGAGGAGGAGGGTCAAATTGGTGTCGAGGGCGGAAAATGATCATTTGTTTAGATTTAGAGCTATTTAATGTAAGGTTATTGGCACAAGCCCAGGTAGAGATTAAATGCAGTTCAGATGGAATAGTATGAGCCTGAGAGGATCCAGTAAGGAGGTAAGTGTCATCTGCAAATTTGAACATAATAATTATTAAAAACCTTGTGTGTTGACGCACACTTACCCAGAGTAGCAATCCAGACCAGTATGTTAATATATATATATATATATATACGAGATTATAATTATAGGCCTACAGCATAAAACTGAGATATGCCACTTAAAGAGAATTAAACTCCTCAGAGATGCTTCCGACCTCACAACACAGCAAACCACAATCGAAAACAATGGTTTTCAAACGCTTGCGGAAAGGGGCAAAGAAAGACGTATGCGCTGTTAAAATAATTGTGTTACCGTGTAATCGTATAGGCTAGATGTGCTGTGTCTAATACGTACCTGATTAAAGCCAAATATTATAATGAATGGACCCTCACCATTAGTAGCCAAGAATCTAAACATGGCAAGTAGGCTCTATTCGGGGATGCTTATAACAAGATGCCAACTCAGTGGATCAGGACTGCAAACCTTGTTTTCCTTTAGAAGTAACTATGTATCAATGAATACATTCTATCGTATGATAATGGTTCTGTAGAAGTTTGTAGGTTATAGGCTCATCGCCTATATATAGTTAACAACCACATAGTCTATGCAAAAAATAGGAATAACTCTGGTACATCTACATATTTTAAAAATAGAAATTAAATATAAACACATAGATACTTTTATTGGTTTTTTATAGAACAAAATATTAAGATTCAGAGTTACCACACACATTTGCTCAGAAGTCATGGGCATTAATTAACACCTTGCACCTACTTGAAGCATGTGGCCAAACTGCTAACAATTGACCATTGCCTTATTTGGCAAGGCTTACAAGTGTGATTTTGACAAATATGTGAGATTCTACGTTACAAGATTTTAAACAAGTTTCAATTGATACCAGGGTACGATTTCTAAGGAGACAAGTAGGAACCTATCCCCTGCTGGTTGTGACTCCCTTCCATTCAAGACAAATTTTTGCCCTACATGGGTGATTTGTTCCTGTCAATTTATAGGTGCCACTCTTTCACACTACATGTGTCTTCCACTGAAGACAAATTCTTCCCACACACTTTGCTCCTGTCCATAGGTTTTCCCCTACTCATAATGCTTCCAACCACAGATTGCACCCGGGTTAACATGAAACATATTTAGAACACCAATAACAACCAAATATTTCCACATACTGTGTATATAGTGCACAAACTGAATCCAAGCACACAGCAACACACACCTGATGAGTAACATTGGTCCTGGGTTCATAAACATTAAACACATACCTACTAGACAAAATGCAGTGTGTAAACTCAAAAAGTAACTGTCTAATTCTGATCTAATGATGCTTGCAAACAGATTAGCATTCCATGCATCAAGTAACTGTAAACTATTTAGAGGTCATCCATAAACGATATCTGCACTTAAATAACCCACATTCAACCCTTCCCCGCCCTTTACCTGTACTTGTTGGCATTACCCTCCAATCCCCTTTACAGACGCCTGCACTCCTGTGAATTACTAAAATCTAGTTTAGACAACTCTGTTGCTCTTGCAGCACTAATTGTGCAGCAGGATGGAGTACTTCCATCCACACTTCTGCTATGTCCAGCAAATGGCTCTAATAGAACATAGAAGTTGGTGTTTAAGGTACAGATGGTATTGAAAAACTAACTGTATGCATCGAATTTAGATGTGTACATACGCATAACCCCTATTTTAGTGAAATGTACCTCCCCTCTTTGCATATATTCTCGATGGATGACCCCACAATGGGTAAGTTTTAGAACATCAGAAAGCATGTCTCTCAACAGCATGGACTAAATTAACACTTGAGTATGTCAGTACATGTATATAAAAACTTACATATGTCTACAAATAAACATAACAGAGAATTTATCAAACATACTTCCAACTTTGGCAGCAGGTACAAATTTCCAATTGGACCTCTCGCTTCTAAAGTAGTCACATACGCTTTTCAAATTTCAAATCTGACCTCTCACTACTAAACCAGTCACATATGCTTTCGAATTCTACAAGGTCGCACTAAATTTAATCTGCACGACAGTCAAACTGAAATTGTTTATAATGACAGCACACCAAAGATATATGAATGTCCCGTTACACTGCTGATTTGATTACTTCTTGTACGTGGGTATGTGAAAGCAGACACAACAAAAACAGTTAAACAGATTGATATACGCCAGTTACACATAGTTACAATAGTCTCATGGAAGAATCTCAGTGCAAAGGACTGGAAAAACGGGCAAAGCAGAGACGCCACGGCTCCTGGAAGCAATGGCCTAAGTTATCCATCCATCCATCCATCAGACGTTAGCAGGAGTAGAAGGAGTATGAGACACTGGCTGCTTGGGACGTCGAATGGTCCGGTCAATTTCCCTTCCTTCAAGTCAAATAATGAAAAGCCATTACGATTATTACTGTTATCAATATTATTATTACTTTATATTTATCACGGTAAGTGTAATTCCTTTGGATATAAAAATTGTTCGGAGACCATTAACGACATCTGGAATGGCTAATATTATTATTTATTTACCTGCAGTGCATATTCACGGTAGAGTGAATCTCTAGAATGGCTAGTCTTTGCACATGCCTGGCTGTTACTATTACTGTTATTTTCCAGAGATAGAAATGACACCTCAGGATATAAAAATTGCCTGGAGTATAAGACAATTCTAGAATGGCTAAAACTTGTCATCAATTCAATTCAATACCAAAATACAAGGTCATGATACAATTTGTTATAGCAGTTCATGGTTGTCAATGGATAAACCCAAACGGAATAATATTGCTCTGCTGGCAAGTAGTCGCTTTCTGATTTCTATTTCCATACACAGTAACACTTACCATCAATCATGAATCAAAACCAGTAAAGAAATGTGTCAGGGAGCAGAAATGTGCAAGGTGATGCTTGTGCAGTAGTGCATAACGATTTATGAATTATACATACCCAGTATATTAAAATTCATCATATGTTACACAAACAGTGTTTCCATCAAATACCATTTTAAATGTGTTTTAAAAATGGTTAGGGTAGTTGGGAAATTAACTCAGTTGGCAAAGAATTCCAGAGTTGGCCCACGAACTCAAAACTGCCTTATAGTTGTGCGAGCGTAACATGCGTGATATTTACTGCAAGATCTAAAGTCATGATCTGGCAAAGTAAATACTGCTATCATTAGTAGTAAATTTCTAACCAAATATGAGTCCGGATATGAAGTCCTGTAAGGCAGCAAATTACCTAGCCAATCAGTTTACCTCCAGCTAAATTGATGCAGCGCATAATTTTCAAAGCAATGCACAGAGAAAGATGAGCTGGTGCCTGCATTTGGGATCAGTTCATAAAATCAGAAGGATGAATTGCAAAGCTACTTAGAAATCTTTAGACTCAGCCCCTCTTAAATAAGTCACTACAATAATTACAATAAGAAAGTATGCAAAAGGCTGACCAGCTCGATTGAATTTCATGAAGGCAAGTCGTTTGAATGTCTCTGCAATGTCACCTTTTCCATAGATGATGCGACTCTCCTCTTCACAATCGCACACAAGCAACATATTAAATATACTTAACAATAAATTCATAAATTTAGGATGATGAATTAAGAAAATCTGTGTTAATAGTTTTAGGTCCAGTTTAATAGACAAATCCAGTCTTCTTCAGTCTAATCTTATCAACTTCAATGTCTAAACTCATCTACTTACTGTTAAACTTTCAGTCTTACTTTAATCAGTTTCCAAGTGTCAAATGAAAGAAGGCAGATAAAACCAAAACTTATGAAATTTTTTAGCCTTAAAGCAAATGAAAAAAGTGAATGAGAAATGAGAAAATAATAATAAAAGTAGTAGTACTATTATTATTACTACTACTATTACTTAATAATAGTAATAATAATAATAATAATAATAATACAATGAGACGAAAATTAATAGAAATAACAATGATGAATTTACCTGAGGTCTTTGTTGAGCCTAGAGTCTTCTTCAGCTCCACACATGCCTCAATCATATTATCCATCAGAAGTGCCTTAACACACATATCAACATCTAGGTAATTAACTATACAAGCTCATCTATTCGCATAGACAATTTGACAACAATTTAATGGCTGCCATTTCAACAGCATTTCAAAATGCAGGATTCGGTTGCGCAATTTGCGTGCTCAATTTACCAATTTCAAAAAACTTTTATTTCCAAATTTCATGTTTCAGTTATTACAATATCAAATGGATCATGTTGAATTAGAGAATTAAATCGATATTTAATATTCTCTGCTGAAATGTACCATAGGCTCATCCACATTTCATGTGAGAATATAGATTAACCAAAAATGTACAAACAATTTTTAGTAAAACAAAAACATGTTTGCACCTTAAACATCCAAAATCAGAAGTGAAATGAGTTCTAGATCAAAGAAACACCACCCAATGACAACCAACTGCATGTCTTTTAAACAGAGACACTTTACACACCTTTCAAAAACACCTGAAAACTACTTTACTGGTAGGTATCTTGTAAATAAATGCTCTTACAGAATGAACAGTGAACAAACCTTGCGAGAGAAGATCTGCAGGAGTTTGGTATTGCGGTCATCTGCTTCATCTGTTTCATCGGGAAACTGGAGGAAGAGGCAAGGAAGGCAGTTGGGATTCTGGCAACTCATCTCTGACTCCACAAACTGCCATGAGAGATTCTCAAAGCAGATGCCAATCAACAACGTCTAGCAGACAAGAACAACACAACAGACAATTCCAAGCAATTCTTAAGACCATAATCAGCTAATTCATACTTGATTGATTCATTAACAATAAGTTGTAATAAGGGAAAGCCAAACCTATGCATTGGAGTATTTTCACCATTTCATTTAAGTAAGTAAGTAAGTAAGTAAGTATATCCTTTATTGAAAAACCAACTGCTAACCGCATTTTGGTGTACAAGATCATCAAATATAAAAAAATTAAGTATAAAGCATCCGTGTGACAAATGTTTTACGAGATAGAGAGTTTGCCTTAGGTATTATTCTATTGTGGGTTCTGGGATGTAGCGAGTATAAAACAGTTTTCACGGGAGGCAGTAATTGATGTAATACATGTGCAGGGTTGCTGATGATGGTAGAAAAGAGGTTAGAGTCTGCTTTTCGGCAAAGTTGCTCGAAACTTTGGTAGGATTCCGGTAGATAACGAGACCGGACCAGTCGCCGTATAGTTGCCTGAAGACGAGTGCGTCCCTCTACCCCCACAAAGCCCCACCACGCCGGGGCCGCATAGAGCATCCGCGACACTGTGGTAGCATTTGTTACATCACACAGAGATTGGCCCTTTAACCCATGTGCTGTTAGAACGCGGAGGGCATACATTGACTGCCTAGCCTTAATGACAATGTTGTTAACATGCGTGTCGAAATTGAATTGTTCTGACAAAGTGACACCAAGAATCTTCATGTGCTTTACCCTTTTCAACAGCAGCAAAGGTTTAATGACATCTACCACCAACAAAGCACACCACTGATAGCATAAAATGTGATGCAAGAGCTCTAGCTGGTGCTTAGAATCCTCAAGGTCATTTTTGCTTAAATATAAGGTCAAGAAACTGCAGCATTGAAATCAACTAAGTGATGAACACAGAGCTCTCTTCAGCAGTCAAGAGTTGCTCAAACCAATGAAGTCAAACCAATTCAAACTCAATCGAAAAGTGGCAATATCTTACATGCACCAGAAGTTGAATGCATGCACAACGATGACAAAAGGTAACAACAGTCTACCTGTTGACGTTACTGAAAACAATATATTGCAAGACATTTGCGTCAGGCTGCGTCAGACCTCTTTGTACTGACTTGCCTTTGTCGTAAATCGTAATCGTAAATCGTAAACTCGATATTTCTACAGCGCCCACAAAAGCGAAGTCGCGGGAACCAGCTTATTCACAGGCGCTTAACCAAAACAGAATCGATAGGCAGGGGGTCAAAATCCAGAGAGTCAGGCAGGCAGACAGTCAGACGGCTAAGGTGGATGATGCTTAGAGTTGAAATGGCGAGGAAGGTGAGGGGAAGAGAAGGAATCGGGATAGGATTTGTGAAAAAGCAGTGTTTTCAGTTTTGAGTGGAAGACCTGTGGAGAGATAGCAAGAGGTGAGGTTTTGGTGAGTTCATAGGATGGATCGGATATTTGTCGTAGAACAGGCGGGAGTTTGTTCCAAAGAGGCGGGACAGCTATGGCTATGGAACGATTTGCAAATTTAAGCGATGAGGTGACGGAAGGGCGGAGCAGTGTGAGGGTGGAAGATGAACGGGTTGAACGAAGAGGTTGGACTGAGAACAACTGACGTAGATACGAGGGCTGAGAGGATTGTCGACTGATTCATGACCCATGTCTATAATTCCTACTCAACTGATGGATATACGGTGTTAAAAAATGTGTTACTTGCTTATTACATCACTTCCACTTTGTTACATCGAAATCACAATCTAACAGTCACAGTCCATTTGAAGAGAAGAGAACTCCTCATACAAAGTCATCCATATCGATGATGAACACTCCATCAACGTTGACGGCAACATAGACCGGATCGTCCTTGGTGGAGAGGACCTTGCTCACAATGCCCTTCACTGGATGTTCTGCCTGGCCACGAAAGAATGCGGACCTGGAAACAGAAAGCAACCCATTCCCAAAACTGCAACTTTCCACAAATCTTGAAGCAAAAATCTCTTGCAACCATTCTAAAATTATCCTGATGAGGGCCAACACAGTTTTGAATTAATTCCTTTCCCCATGATTTGTTCATTCTCGTAATTCACAAAATGCAGATGATGGTAATCATATAACAACAATAATCACCTTGTCACCTTGTGCTGTCAGTTCTTTGAACTCTAGCGACCGTCCTGATCAAGCCTCTCCATTTCCTTCTGTCCGCCGGCGCATCTCTCAGTTCTGCCAAATTCATTCCAGTTTTATCATGTATCTCATCCATCCACTTTTTCCTTGGTCGTCCTTGTTTTCTCCTTCCCTCTCCATATGCTAACATCATTTCCTTTTCCAGGGCTTTTTTAAGGAATTTTAGAACTGCATAACCTCTTTAAAAAGTTGACGACCGGGGGGGGAGTAGTCACGAAAAAAGTTGCCGACCGGGGGGGGTGGTAACAACACTTTTCCTCAATTTTTCACTGCACAAAATTGCTTTTACAGTTGCACAAATTGATTTCCAACTGCACATTTTTTGTAGAACTGCACGCTAAAAAAAGCCCTGTCCTTTTCCAATCCATCTGATCGCATGACATGACCAAAGAACCTCAACTTTGCTCTTAGCACTGTTTGTTGTAGTGTCTCTTCCTTCTCAATTCCGATATCCATGCGCACCCAATCGTTAGTCCTTTTCTGCATCCATGATATTCTTTGCATCTTCCTCCATATCCACATTTCACATGCGTTAATCTTTTTTTTCATTTTCTTGGTCATTGTCCATGTCTCACTGCCGTATGTTACTGTTGGTATGATCAGAGCCTTCACCAATCTCTTTTTCGTGTCTATACTCACATGTTTGTCCCTCCATATTTTTTCCAGACCATTCATTGCAGCTTTTCCTATCGCCACTCTACGATTTATTTCCATATCACACTTTCCCTCTTTTTCTATTACTGATCCCAAAAACGTGAAGCTAGTTACCGTTTCTATTTCCTCTCCATCAATTTCAAACCTGTCCTCCTCCTCTGTTGACATGATCTTTGTCTTCTTTATATTGAAGTGAAGTCCAGCTTTCTCACTTTCACTCTTGAGCCTTCTTATCAGTTCTACCAAATCGTTTTTTTACCCGCCAATAGTGCTGTATCATCAGCGTATCTCAGATTGTTCAACAATAATAGTATACAATAATGGCACAATCAGCATCAGTACATGTACCATCAGCAGCAGTAGGATGATATTACACAACACAAATATCTGCCAATAATATCTCCAATTTCCTCTACAACAGCAGCTCAATACACACCATCTTTTTACATTATTTAATTCATTACCTGTTGATGTGCCAGGTTGTGGTGTGTCAACCTGCATGATTTCTAATAAATGAATATTGTTAATTATTACAAATGTTTAATCTAATCTGAATAAACCCATAGTCCTTAAAGACAAAGGTTTTGCTAGCTGCATCTCACTTACCCCTAGTCCTCACAGACAAAGGTTTTGCTAGCTGCATCTCACTTACCCCTAGTCCTCACAGACAAAGGTTTTGCTAGCTGCATCTCACTTACCCATAGTCCTTACACACAAAGATTTTGCTAGCCGTATCTCACTTACCCATAGTAAGGCTGCTGGTAGCAAAATTCCAAGTA
This sequence comes from Aporrectodea caliginosa, assembly GCA_020284085.1. Classification (NCBI taxonomy): domain Eukaryota; kingdom Metazoa; phylum Annelida; class Clitellata; order Crassiclitellata; family Lumbricidae; genus Aporrectodea; species Aporrectodea caliginosa. Next base: position 126,749 of record JACEVL010000899.1, read on the forward strand.
CATCTGATACAGTGTGTGCAATGAAGAATTGCGATACTGGCCACAATCGTTGTAAGCATTTGTAATGCGATTCTCAGGATTTTCTTTTGTCTTGATCCAATGACGTTTGCAGAAGTGCTGAGGAAGATACTCAGTACAATGCGACCTACAATTGCATGTAGCCTGGTATGTATGACAGTATCGTTAACCAATTGACAGAAGACTGACCTTTGTCGCTAAATAACATGAATTAAGTACCGGGGTACACTCATCATCATTCACAAAATGTCTTTTCTATCTTCCCAGTTGCCTCACCTTCTGTTGCTTACAAACAATCACACTAACAGTTACTTTCCATAGAAATGCAATTTGAAATCTGAATTGTCAAAGACAAAACTTTCAAAAGTATTCATAAATTCACTAAATCACAGGATACTTCAGAGACGTAGCCTGACCTCTGGCTGCTTGACCACCCAACTCTGACCAATGGATTATGATTCTGATTGGTCTTTCTGGATATTGACCCGATCATGGCTTGGTTCTGTGCATTACACACCAGCATGATAGGTTACTAAGTCCAATTATGGTCTGGCTTGAACTGACACCATACCTTACACTGATGCTAAACAAGATTTGATGTGCTTAGTTCCTAAAATATGTTAATAATACTGAACAAAGTACTTGAAGTAATGTGCAGTTCCAAAACCATCGTCCACTCCCTGTTCATCCTTCTCCATTTCCTTTCGTGTAATCAAAGCCTGAATGCCAGCCTGAGCATCGCATTCCTTTGAAGTAAATGGATACCGGCCATCCAGAACATTCTTCTTCGCTTCCCAGTACAGATAACGGAGCAAACCTGTGAGCTTCTCCTAAAAACAATAAAAAAGCTACCCCTAAATAACATGCATCCTATAAACAAGACATCATTACCTCCATCTCAATCATCGTCTTACTTTGTTTCTTAGATCTAGTTGTCGCTCCCTATAGTTTTGCATGACAGTAGATCATTATTATCATTATCAGAATTATTTTAAAAAATTTGAACATGATGAGGTACACAGTAATAGCAATTTGAACTGGTAGGACTAGCTGCTACTTCAGCTGGATTTCAGAGATGTTCGAAAACCAGTGAAAAACAGTAAGTCTTGGCGTTTTTGCTGAAAGAAGGAACAATAAGCTAGATCATAAAATGTACAACTCCTCATACAGCTCTCAAAATCAGCTGAATGTGTTTGCTATATTACCAGCAAACATTTCCATAAAAACAATGCCAATTATAAAACTACAAAAGCTTTGATGCTGAATCAAACTTGCTTTTTGCTCAGCTGATTGAGAAAAGAAGGTGGTCTTCTCTATTTCACGTGAATTGAAGACATTCCTTCTAAACATGATGACCGGTTCATCTAAATGATTCAAAAACATTTAAATATCTCACACAGATCTGATTCAAATTCATCAACTTATTACACTGGAGACTCATTAAAATGTTAATTTTGGCAGCAATTGCAAGAACCGCCTGATAATTATGGCATGTCAAAATGAGGTAATTTTTTACAGCTGGACAAAATTTTCGTAGGATCCATATATCTGACCATGCTAAATCAGAATTCGTTTTATAATAAAGCATGTTACAAGGAGGTCCTGTGTATTACTGAACAATCTTCTTGAACACTCAGATAAAATAGGGCAAATACATGAGCAGCAATTTCAGTGGTCATCTAAAAGGTCCTATCGAAATATCCGAATACTTAAACACATTCACGTTTCTGCACAAATTCTTTAGCAAAATCATAAATTAAATGAGCACTAATATAATTTAGCTAACTGATGTACATTAAATAGACTTTTAATGTAATTTAGTTATACAACATGAAGCTTGTTTAACATTATGATTCTTTGAGTAATAGTCCTTGAATCTTTGTCAAAATTACGCACAAGTATATTTCAGACAGGTCTACTTCATGGCCTGTGCTTTTCTTCCATATTAATTTTACAACATAGGCTGGGTTTTGTCAAGCACAGACACAGATCATTTTCTTACTACTACCAGTAATTAGCACAAGCATGTAAAGTCAGCAGGCATCTGAGGCATAGCTGAACAAGAGTCTTGAGCAAAAAAAGAAGCCCTGTACAGTAAAACAGCCAAAGCATTCATATATGCAGTCAACTAGTGTAGTAACCTCTCTCCAGATGTTCTTCTGGTGCCGCTGTGTACTTCTCGAGCAATTCCTCCCAGTAGCAAACGAGTTTGAAAGGCACATGGCTAGGTTTCAGTTGCAGCTCTTGAAACAAACCAGAGGAAATACAAATGCATTATCAGAAAATCTATGCAAAATTCATCTAAAGTCCTGTTTACTAAACATGTTCCGAATCTGTTTGAAAACCATTATGTTTGGTCTTGTGTTATCATGGTGGGAACGCCTATGAGAAGTTTCTCTTGAAAAAGTGCCACACAAATTTGAGGTTACAATTACAATTGTGAAGTAGAGTTTACTGCATGGCTGTGGAGTCTCACAATCTTTTGGCTGAAAATCATCATCATTATCAACCCATCACAACAGCAAGCCAACCCATGGAAATCTTTCCTGCAAATGGCACCACGCCACATAAACCATCAGAGATGCAGTTCCTGGTACTTGTACTTGAGTACAGATTTTAAGTACTTGTACTTGAACTTCAGACCAAAGTACTTGTACTCGTACTCGAGACCTAAGTACTACGACACAACTGACAGTTTTTACAGGCACTCGGATAGGTTACCAGTTAGCTATGCCTTTAATTTTAGTCAATAATTCTTACACTTTGGAAAGTGGACAATTTGGCAGTTCTTTAGTGTTTCCGGTGTTTAGACGGACTGCATCTACTTACAGCATTTCACTCAAGACTGGAAACCACACTTCTCAAGCAATTCTATCCTGCTTCCTCTCAGGCACCATTCCATGACCACCACACCAACGATTTCCACCATGACATCGTGTTGTCTCCCTGACTTGAGAAACGAGATTCTGACCTGTCACGAAGATTTACCACACAACCTGGCTTGTGGACTTGATTTCATATAATGCTGTTAAATAAGCTGCTCTCCCTGCTGTGGCTTTTGTTTAGGACCGAGAAATTTCAAAGATTTACATTTACGTTACATTACAATGAAATTAACACCAATGTCAGATGACATACACAAAAGGATCAAGAAAAACTCCTACAGAGCTGATGCATAACTAAGATTTCAGATGTGGTCATAATAACAGTAATACTGGTGACTGTACCGAGCAAGTCAGAGACAAGCCACAGAGAGAAGGATTCTCGGGCCTCTGCTGGAAACTCCATAACGCCCATCACCAATTCAAACAGTTCGCCGGCTTCAATATTCTGCCCATCTCGGACTTTGAGCTGAACACCTGTTTTGTCCGGAAAGTAGACTATGATGTCGATAGCTGGAACAGATGAAAACAAAACTTTCTGTAAATCAACAAAAGGCTGAGCTTGAAGCCGCCCACAATGGCTCCACGTGTAAACAAATACTGCCTTACATCACTGAAATCAAAAGCATTGATATAAATACATACGACTTAGATGCAAAGCAGAATAATGTTAATATTTCGTAATATATATATATATTCGTTTAATTGAGAAAACAATCTGACAAAAACGCAGAAATGCTAACATGAGTGATAAAGAATAATTAAAGTTCATTAGAATATTTTAGAATAAACTAGTAAATATTTTTATATAATGATCTGGGAATAAATTGAGAGTTGTCCTTGGGTGGGAGAGTATGGTTGTGTGCTCTAGGTCTTAATTGGTGAGATGAGAGGGGTCGGAGTGGAGGTAGGAGTTGGTGAAGTACATGCTTGGGGTTGTGTAATATGGAGAAAAGGAGTTTCGCATCGGCTATATTGGCAAGTTCAGAGACTGTTGGAAAGGATTGCTCTAGGTAGCCTAGGCGTTTGGCTCTTTTTAGGAGTTTTTCCAGACGTTCTTTATCGGAAGCCAGAGTGAGACCCCACCAGGATGGGGAGGCATATAGCAGTTTAGCAACAGTAGTAGCTTTGGTTACATTATGGATGGATGAGGAAGAAAGGCCATGGGTTTTAGTTTTCTGATAGCATAAAAAGAGGAGGAGCAAGTTGCTGTGAGGTGGTCTATATGGGCTGTGAGTTTTAGATTATCTTGAAGGATGACACCCAGTATCTTCAAAGTTTTAACTCGGGTAATACCAGGCAATGGAGGAGGAGGTTCAAATTGGTGTCGAGGGCGGAAAATGATCATTTCTTTAGATTTAGAGCTATTTAAGGTAAGGTTATTAGCAGAAGCCCAGGTAGAGATTAAATGCAGTTCAGATGGAATAGTATGAGCTTGAGAGGATCCAGTAATGAGGTAAGTGTCATCTGCAAATTTGAACATAAGATTAAGGGGCTGAGCAGGGTGCAGGTCTGAACCAGTAATGGAGAAGTTGGTAGGTCCTAAGACAGAGCCTTGAACTATACTAGCATTGATTTTGAGCAGAGATGAAGAGTGACCTTTGAATATAGTGAGGTGTAATCGTAATCTCCAAACTTCTAAAGCATCTAAATATTTGTCCATTGCTCTGTGCATGTGAAGAAATCGCTTGACATATTTCAGTGCAAGTTTTGACTAAGAATAAAAAAATTGTCAAATGACAGATTTAAATTTTCACACATAACTTTCAATTAGTTAAACAAATATAAATTTGTGGCAGATCTTCACCATCAGTTCTCTCTGCATTGTCACCATCTTGTGCATTTGCATGCTGGATTTCTTGCGAGTTATAAGCTGCATCAGAAGGCACTCCCGATCTGCTGTAGATGACCTTGTCTTTTCCGCCATCTATCGTTACAACTGGATCACCACAACCTACAAAGCAAAGGCTGAAGAAAATCAGTTTAAGTAATTCTTTTCCCTTCTATTAATACAAGTCTGTTAACCTGGAAAACAATTTCATATTAGAATTTCATATTCAGATTCAAAATTTATGGCCATACCATTACACGTGGCTAATTCAGACCTCCAAAGCAACACAACCTGTGTCACGCAATGAATCCATTCATTTCCTCAAACTCACTTTACTAGTGTTACTGCAAACACTCAAAATATGGCAAAATCGCATTGCATAAGCTAATGGTGGAAAATAGTCTGTATGCATGTATGCATTCCCAGTTTTTCTAGATCTGTGAAATTGTAATTAAGCAAAAACTTATTTTAAAATCATAAACTCTCTATGTATGCATGAATGTGTATATGTATCTAGTGCGCATCTAGGCACTTACTATACGGTTTAAGTACCTTACAAATATCCTGTGACTATGTCTGTAAACTTGACGGATATAAAAAATATATATTCATGCGCAATTGGTGCTACACACGCCCACGCATTCCACCTGTAACAGTATATCGTCAATCCATCTCACAGCGTACGTGACAGCTGATAAATTATACACCAACAATATAATAGGAGTTTGATGAGAAATTGGATAGATTACGCTCTAATTCAAAACATTGTAAAATAAGAACTGAACAGCATACCGTTTGAATCAGTCATATCTACTTCTACTTGGCGATTTCACCATAAAATATTCTCTGTTGCCAGACACGCCACTTAAATAATCTGGTATGTAAGGATATTTGAATCAAACAAAAAACTGAAAGTACAAAGTACAAAAGAACAAATGTATTCTTTATAACTGTTGTCATCGATGAGGATGTAATCTAACAACAAAACATTGATGTAAAATCAGTAGAGCGATGAGCACTACAACTTCCTGTAAACAAAGGAAACAAACAAAGTTATCGAATTTGAAAGATAATAAAAGTTATAACTTAAAATAAGTTAAGTCCATAAATAGTTTGTATTTGTAATCGCATTTCCATATTTTAATGATGTTGCATCTAATATTTTCAGTTAAAAATGAACAGCCTACATCTTGCTGCGAGGCACCATTGACAGACACTATATATATATATATATATATATATATATATATATATATATATATATATATATATATATATATATATATATAGGTATGTGTGATATCAGAGCAGGCTGAGCAGACGACGGAATAGTGTTGTATATGTAAAAGTATTTAAGTTATTAACTTTACAAGTATTTTACTTATTTAATAAAGTAAGATTTCCTCATTTTTTAAAATAATAAGTGCTAGGCCTATGTGTAATGGCTTATGCTTAAGTGTTTCTTCTTCTAGACTGTTTTAAATTTGTTTACGGTAAGTTCGACTAAAATAATAGTGTTGTCCCAAGGACCTTTTATACATAGAATCCTTGGTGTTGTCCTAATTAAGTGGAATTTATATTACGTACGGCGGTAACTTAAAATGCAACTTAAATACTTAAATTACGGCAGTATCTTAAATTAACACTGGAAACAACGGGCTAACGAGTGATAATTAGAATTTATCGCTATAGAGTCCGTTTTTGTATTACATTCAGAATTCGTGGTTTCAGTAGAGAAAACCGTTTAATAAGAATGACAGACCAGAATTTGTTTCAATTACGGGTGACTGTTGACAAAGGTTGAGTGTTCCAAAGTGAACATGTTAATGAATCCACAATGCTTCTGAAGTTATTAATTAATTAATACTAGAGCATCCTGTAAATATCGAACCCTAGGGGCACGAACCAGGACTAAGCAGTTCTCAATTAAATGCTCAGGTCCACCACTTTGGGATTCTCTTCCTCCAAATTTAATAAATATATTACACATGGCTCAATTTAAAGCTCAATTGAAACATTATCTCTTGAACACATAAAAAGAATAGAATGACTCGATAGATTGTACCTTAGTTAAGATTGTTTATAATGTACTACTGTGAACATTATAATGTGTTTTGTTTTGATTTTGTTTGTTTGTTTGTTTTAAATCTTGTACTGCAATGTTTTGTTATTTAGTTGTTTGGCTATGATTTAGCCCTAAAATTGTTATTTAAGTTGAATTTTCTATAACTATATGATCATAAAAATCGTCTTGCCATCAGTAAATGTAATATGGAAAAGGGGCAGCCCTGCAATAGCGGATTACTTTATCCTTTAGGGCTGTCCTGTTGACGGCATCAGCAGATTAACATTTTTTTTAAATTACTGATTGTTAATTAATTGTGCTGTTGTTGATTCAATAAACGGCTGATTGATAAAGCTCAAATCAAGTGTTAATAAGTGATACCCACAAAAATTCTACATTAATACTTTTCATTTGGTTGCAGATAATGTCAGCCATCCGACCACTCTGTCCAGAAGTGAAGGAGAAACTGCAGTCAGGAGTGGCCATCATTGGAATGGCACAGTGCGTCGAAGAACTCATCTTGAACTCGTTAGATGCAGGTGCCACCTTCATTGAAATTGTGGTCGAGCCAAGCAGTTGGAAAATTCGCGTTGCTGATGATGGAATTGGAATGAGTTTGGAGGATATGAGAATCGTCGGTGAGAGGTAATGACTGTGATTCATTTGGAGTGATGTATTTTGTAGTTTTAATTTATTATTTTTATTATATTGGAGCTTATGCATATATGAGTATGTCATCAATTTTATGTCGCACATGCTGAGCTGTCACACTGTAGAATGTCTTGTTGCCTAAATAAGGACTTTCACAAGGATTGCAAATCATATCAAATATTTGTTTATTAGAAAGAAATTCAAGTTGACCTAACCGCTATTTAAAACAGAAATGTATGGTAGAGTTCGGTTGGTTCTGGGGCGACAAACCAGTGAGGCCAAATTGTCAATTCTGCCCAGGGGTTACTCAATAATGTCAATACATGTTCTTGTAAAGGAGTCGCGATATAAACAAAAGAGCCATATATTTCTGCATATATGCGTACGGAAAATTTATATGGTACCTTTAAACGTTGTTTATCTGTTGTTTTTAGGCATAATACAAGCAAATGCCACTCTGTTGCTGATTTAAGAAATCCAAAGACATTTGGATATCGAGGACAAGCACTCTCTAGCATCCGAGACATTTGCCTTCATTTTGAAATTGAGTCATGTCTACGCCTTTGTCCACATTCCCACCTGAAGACCTTCACTAAGGGAGTGATGTGTTCACTGGACACATTGAAAACCTCAAGGCAGAAACCAGGGACAACCATAACAGTCACGGATCTGTTCTACTCTGTTCCTGTTCGGAAAACCTTTGCCAGCACAGAATCGGAGTTTGATATGGTTCGGGGTTTGGTTGAATCGGTCGCCCTGATTCATTCAGGTGTGTCATTTGTTTTGGTGAATTCTGACACTCGATGTCGGATCCTTGAGACGTGTGGCAAGGGTTCTACAATTGCCGTTTTTGATCGTCTGTTCGGAAGCAGCAGGGCATTTGGTTTCAAGCCATTTGAGTTTGAGATGAACTCTGTTAAGTTCATTGGACATATAGGAACAAAGGCAGCAAGTAGAAAGAGTTTCCAGTTCATCTATGTCAACGGTAGGTGGCTGCCGAACTCAAGGCTACACAAAGTACTGCATAAGATGCTGAAATTGTCGGCTTTTCTTAGTGATGATCAGAGCCACAGAGGCAGCAGTTTCTGTTCCATAGATTCTCATGGAGTCTACATCATCAACATTTTGTGTGTAATGTCTTGGACTGATGTTTCCCTGCTGACGTCTAGATCGTTTCTTGAGTATGGCAACTTTCAGGACTTAGTGGATCAGCTTAAGAAGGGTGTTCTGGAGTTTCTGTCAAGAGAAAACTTACTAGATTCGTTATCTACGGCCTGCCTTCTGCAGAATGAACCACACAAAGATAGGGCTGGATTACAGAACAAAGGAGAAGAAATGGGAAAGCAACAAGATTCAGAGGGCGTCACAAGAGTAGGTTATGAAGACAACGACCACAGCATTAGTACAGTCAACATAAAGAATAACCAGCAGTCAAAACTCATACATAGATTTGGATGGGTTATGAGAAAAAGCCCAAGGAATAGCTGTGATAACACACTTGCTGTCATGTCTTCATCAAATAAAGGTCATATGAACAAACTCAAAACACTCGGTGCAGGAAATAATTCTGCACAATTAGCCATAGACAGTGCTTTGACTGGTAAAAATTTCTCCCAAATGCAGGAAAAGGTATGCCTTAAATATAATTCTCAGTTTTACTCTAATTCCTTGGAGCATTCACCAGTAGATAGATGTACTGTGCTTGATTGCGGCAAGATTTCTCCTGACCAATATGACGCTCAGTCAGAAATCCAGAAGGAAGAAAAAGCAAACTTACACTATGAACATCTTGGCTTGAAAAAGGCACTGTCTTTGACTGAAAAGAATGTTTTGGGAGTCAACTTTCATGTTAAAGGAATATCAGCAGGTCTTAAAAATGATATTCAACAGGAAACTGAATCTTACTGTTTTAAAAAACAAGAAGCATGTAAGAAATTTCTTGGTACTTCAGTGATAACAGGATCTAATGAATCCAGTCCTGTGGACTTCCATGGTTCTGGAAACGGCTGCCAAGCTCAGAAGCGACTGTTCCCATTTGAAGACAATGCAAGTGATGATAACTGCAGGTTTGAAGACAGCGCTGGCTTGCTGAAGGAAAACTTAAAGAGAAATGCCACAAAACGGATGAACTTAGACTTAGCAGAAGTTACCAATAAGAGTGATATGTTGGCTGCTTGTGGCAGTTATCTTTCAGACAACCTGATGCCCCAGGAAGACAAATGTGAGAGTTATGCTGCTGTGGATAAGTTTAGAAATAGTCATCATATTAAAGACTGGATGAGCAGACAAATGCTGATGCCATACCAAGGTAAGACTCTCATTTCAGGTGCTAAGGAGAACTTGGCTGCTTCTGTCGATCGTTGCATAGTTGATACTTCAGAGGCAAAGGTAGAAGGCTTGCTAGGCATGCAGCTCTCCTCGTGTGTCATAATTGAACATACATCTATCTCATATTATTATTCGGAAAGCAAAAGGTTGCTTGTTAGAAATTCCGTACCACCTGGAGGACGGATGGAAGCATGCAAGGAAAACAATTTCACACAAATTCGAGCCATAAATTCTTCCTCTGCAGAGAGACTCGAGCAAAGACAACAGCTACGCTTGCATAAACATTCAGACCTGCAACTGGATAGTTTGAATGCTGGATGCCATGTTTGCTTCCATGACTGGAAGCAAAATGGAAAGACTGTGCCAGTGAGTATGTAATTTAATCAGCATACCAGATAGTCGCATAAAATTTCAATGCTCGTTTTGCTTGAAGCAAACCAGAAGAATCTTATGGTGTAAAGTGATTGATAGTTAAGTTGACTATGCTCTCTCTGTAATTGTAATCGAACATTTATCAAGTGCTGGCCAGTCAATAATTCAGAGATGCTTCCGACCCAAGTCAGTGCTGTCATTAACAAATAAAATAGGCTTCAGACATTTCCGAAACAGGGGAAAAGAAAGGCTGAGGAGCTCAAGCCACATTTCCTGTGAAAGATAATTCCAACCAGACTTTACCAGAGGAGCCGACATAAGCAAAGTTTTTATAGATTGAGCAATAGCCTCGTGCATGTGGGGAACAACCAGAATGCCTCTGGCGCCAGAATGGAGAGCTGAGGAACCAGGGAGTGATATATATTAAATATAATGTGGTATATATTAAATATAATGAAGGTCTTGAGGTATGAAATATAATGTGTTATATGTCACACATATCACTGTGTATTAACAAATCAATAGCTGAATTTCAAATGGATAAAGTTTAATAATAACTTACATTTTCAGGATATAATCGACTTGAGAAGATCTGGCAACGAACTAAATTTTCTGGACTCATTGCAGTTAACAAATAACTCAATTTCTAACTTGAAGGCAAGTTTGAATTTGCTATGTCCTGTTTTAAGTTTTTAAATATAAAGCTGCCTTATTCTTAAATTCTACTGATTGTAGTTGAAAAAGAAGTCATCCAGCAACAAAGCAAACATATGTATTTTTATGTAATGTTTAAGAATTTATAAGAATAGATATATTCCACATGACTTCTGTTCTTTACAGAATAAAGGAAGAGGAAATGTTGAAAGTGCTTGTGATATATGATAAAATTACTTCAAAATTCCAAGATGTTAATTGTTTTCATTGCTGCTGTTGAAAAATGATACTCTTCTGGTGACCTCTTTTGTTTTTGCATGTGATGCTCTTGTAATTGCCAGGTCATCTGCCAGGTGGATAGGAAGTTCATTGCTGGTTGGATTAAGAAATGCCCAGGTACAGTAGCTCTTAAACAGAGTGACTAGTCTATAATTATTATATATTACTCTATAAATGAATCTGCCTGTCATTGGGTTAGCTGAATTGTTATGATACAACTTTATTATTACATTAGTATTGAGATCTTTTAGACAGTGGCTATTTTAAATCAAAAGTTAAGTCATTAACAAACTTTCAGGATTTTAATTACAAACTTACAAACTTTCAGGATTTTAATTCAAGCCATTCAATTATTTGGACAAGCTGACATAGTTTACAAAACAGCAGGTAATACATTTTCAGTCAGCCCAAATCAAACCTTTTACTTTCAATGTTTTAGTTCAAAGTAAGGTGCTATGAAAATAACCACATACAATACTGAATATAGATAACTTGTGTTTAGAATCGGAACTTCTGGTTTTTATTGATCAACATGCGGCAGATGAGCGCGTCCGACTGGAACAGCTGAGCAAAGGTACGATTATACTGACCTGTCATTTCAATTCATGTACTTATATACTTTCATATGTATGTGCAAGAAACCTTATTAATGTAGCTCCTATAAGCTGATCGTCATCATGATGATTGTCAATCAATCAGTATTCATTTATATTATTTCAGTATTCATAGAGTCAGATTGATACAGATGCAACTTGTTACATATATAAATGCTAATGGTGGCCAACCTTGATTTCGACCAAGTATGCTGTGAACTGGAAGAATCAAGGCCAGCGCTCATAACAATCATCGATGTCATCATCATCAATTTATTTTTTATTCAGTTTATTTTTTTATTCATTTTTAAATCAGCCAGAAAAATAAATCCATAAATGGAAATGTATTTTTAGAGGCAGTACTGATGGACAACAGAGGAACGTCCAGGGTCAGTCATTCGGTCATTCGTCCGATGCTGATGCTTAGCCTTGACGTCGATTTCATCCAATTGATGGAAAAGTTCCAGGAATTCTTTGCCAGAATCGGTTATTATCCAGCATCAGACTAACTGCTAAATTTCTTCAAAACTTTTACGAATAAGTCTTGTAAAATGAACCATGGTTGTTCTGAGTGCTCAGAGACCAGATGCAGATACTCTCGAGTACCCGGTACTAGTATGTGATACAGTGGCTGATTGGTTAAGGGTTTGACCTTGTAATCCACTGTTCTGGTGGCTGAGGCCATCACTCTAGGTAAATTGCTTTACTAGTGAGTGACTGATACACTGTCATTTGATTGGCACACTTATAAATATACATATAATGCTTATGCAGTTGTGTTGTATTTGATGTATAAATTATGTTGCACTTGAGAAGTTGAGATTGTTAGGAAAACCAGCATTTTGTAGATTGTGTTGATGTTCTAGGGTTGACCTACAGCATAGACAGGCAGCACACAGGTCGACTGTGGCTGAAGACTGTTCCTTCTTGCTTCCTCGTGCATTCAGCACCCTCATCTACCACCACAAGAAATTCCATCAAGTACCTTGTACAGGTAAGAACTAATTCAGGTCTGCTGCTTGTAACAACTTCCAATTTCAAATGCCAGCTTCCAATAATTCCACAGGAAAGCAGAGAATAAGATGGAGTAGACAGTGTAGGAGCTGCTGTTCGAGTCTTATGCACAGTTGCATTTAGCTCTGCTTGATCATTGACATAAAAACAATAATAATTTTTTCTTTATTGAAGCGCCTGACAAACGCACTGCGCTGTACATTTACATGTTATGCAATTGAAACAATTCACAAGAACACAAATGACAGAAGACATAAATCTTAACTACTAACAGAACAGACAGCCTGCAATACACGGCGGTAATATCAGCCTACAAAGCATGTCCGCCCTACGGGGCTCGAACTCTGTACCTCTCGCTCTCTATGCCAGTGTGTTATCCAATGTGCTATCGGCCCCCCCCCCAATAACATGCAGTTAATAGAATTTATGTCGCTTTGTCATTGACGAGCTATATCTAGACAATGTCAGTTGTGAGCGCAATTACTAAGAGTTACATAACAGATGAAAAGTCAGTTGTCTTTGAAAGTACACTATGAATCCTGGACCTAGGTTTTGGAATTTTGGCTTAGATTTTTGGAATACTTTCCTGTATCTGTTTGCTCTAATCAGTAACTTGTGTCATTTCATATCCTACTTAATACTCAACTTTTTCAAATCGCATGTAGTGGTCAACATCATCATTTTGACCACCATCAGCAGTTTGAAAATGTATTAAGGTGTTGACTAGAGAATCAGGTGACCATTTTGGCATCCTGTATGGATGCCAAAAGACTGTTCTATGCATGTGGGCCAGCACCTTGAAAGGCCTGATAACCATTTTAATCTTAGTTGCTGGCATGAATACATCGGCAGATTTTAATGGTGGCAGCCACAATCGGTTAGGGTCATCAGAGAGTGAGTGGCATAATGCAGTCTGCTAGATGACGTGGAGTACAGTTATGCAGACACTTGTATATAGGAAGTCACTGAAATTGACGGGATTACTGATCCCGAACCACAGAAGCTGGTCTTGTAGGTTGGGTATGATGTGGTCCAAATCTGTTATTTGAACTGCTAGATCGTGGCTCACCAAAGGCAACATTGCAGTAATCGATTCAGCTCTGGATCAAACTTAGTATGAGTAAGCAGACATGTTAGCAATCTCTTGCTCTCATTTTTTTCTTTTTTTTCAGAAATTAATTCATGAATTGATTCAGGTGAGTTTCAGCATTCATAATTATGACATTGCAATATTAAAAATGATTATAGGACATTTACTTGTCAGCTGTGATACAGCTAGGTTAGCTAAAGCCAGTCACAATTAGTCCTGTTGCTATCCAAATTAGGTCAATGGATGGCTACCTAGCTTTTATGTTACATACCTAGGCCTATGTACAGTTCCTATACACAGGGACTTATACATTATACATGTTTGCACACAACTATTTATATATATCAAAGTACCTACGAGCATGTAGGAATGGTTAAATATGGTAAATGTTGAAATGGCTGTAACTGCATTTGTCTTTGCTTGCTTTGTGTGCTACTAAAGCCCATAGCAGCAGTCGTGTTGAGCAAGCTCGTGTTTTTCTGTAGGATATAAAGGAGACAAATTTTGTGCAACCATCAACTGCTGTTCTTCCAAGAGTACTACACAATGTTCTCTGCTCACAGGCTTGTCATGGTAGGTATCAGGGTGTCACACCCACCAACACAAGTGGCATTGGCTATTATGGGCAGGCGTTCAGACCCAAGCATATCTCAAAACTAAAAAATAACGACGTTGAGGCAGTTATACTATAAGAGCAATGTGTAGAAGGGACTTAGAGAAAGAGTTAAGACAAATGACTGCATCATTTTGTACATACGGTAAGTCAAGACTTTCTTGGGAAGGCCAGTTATATTGTTTGAATTATTTTGTTAGTTTACATCTGCCAAATGGCAATCTTAAAACACAGAATTTTGGTACCTTTTCCTAGTTCCTAATATATAGTTCCTAGTTATATGCTGCACTTGTGTATTTTACCTGCATGTGGTATGTACCACAATAGTGCATATAGGGCATAGTCTACTAATGATTACTGTGTGTTAAGCCTGAAATATGGGATACATGTAATATTAGGTGTTGCGATGAGCTAGAGGGTCTGGCATTATTGCATCTTTGCTGTAAACATAAATTCTTTCCAAAAAATGCAACTCCTTTAATGTATTTAATGAAAACATGAGTAAGCGATGTTAACTGAACAACAAGCAAAGTCACAGCCATATTATGCAGGCACAGATAAGCATAAGGATTATTAATCTCAAGCTACTGTACACTTGATAACCATGATTGTCCAAGGTGCCATCAAGTTTGGAGATTCACTGGGAAGAGAGAAATGTGTGACTTTGGTACAGAGGCTGTCGCTATGTTGTCTGCCATTCCAGTGTGCACACGGTCGACCAACCATGGTTCCCATTGCTGATCTCACCCATATCCGGAAGAGTTTTCCCCACAAGGTTGGAGTTATGATATACCACAAACAATTTAACTGACTACAGTATCATTTAACATGGTTGTAATTGGCACAGGTGTACCTAAGCATGTAAAGTGGTGTGAGGAATGGTAAAGCTGATCAACTTTATTGGCTGAACGTTCATTGTTCATCGTTTATAACGTAAATAAATCTATATAGCTGAACAAAGATGTTACTATTTGTTCTAATATATATTTATTCTGAATCTGTAATCATATCACAAGCATAAGCGTAATCACTAATAACAGTTTCAATGTTTCTGTGTTTCAGAAACCCACAGCACCAAGACTCTGGAAACTGACAAGGCCAAACAGTGAGGCAAAGTCATCATCTCCAGATGTACTGATAGGAAATTCTGTTCAACTGTTTCAGTGAAATGTAGCTTAGCATTCAGGACAAATTGCCTTTAATTTAAATTGCAAGACTCTTGTCACATTTAAGTTAAGAACCTCTGTCAGTTATTTTGGTTTACGAATAACTATTAATATTACTTGTGTCACTTATTGTGTGCTAAGAAATACTGAGGGTTTGAGTTAGCGTTTCTGACCCCAAGCCTGTAATCCAGTCATACCATACTGGATAAGCCAAAGCTACACTCCAGCTACCATAAAACAGTTTCAGATAACATTTTCTGAAGTAATAAGTACAAAAATACAAATAACTCATATGAGATTAATCGCTACATCACAGCTAACAATATAACACAAGTCAAGAATCAATTCTCACTACTTTACAAGCTACCACAATTATTTTAACACTATAATGACGAGCTGCATTGTTACTTTTAGTACACACTCGGTAAAAGTGTAAACAGATAATCTTTTTTACGAAGTAAACAAGGACAATAACTCATCTAATAAGCATTACAATACAGGAAAATTCCAACAGCTAGCTGGAGTTACTTTTAGCAGCAGAGTACTAATCATGTTAAAGGACTTGACCATATATTATGAGAATCTCTAGGAAATTTAGCAACTGCTAGTTCCTTCATGTGTTGCCATTTTATGGGGCTCAATACAAGCTGCATAATAATGTCAGCCTTGATGTGAAAAGAAGCAGTCCCTTAAGCCAGGGGTGGCCAACCTTTTTTGGCCTACGGGCCACTACGATTGTTGGTAAGCGCGCGGCAGGCCGCAAAATGTTTGTCCTCAGCAGCCCGCGGGCCGCCCATCCCTGCCTTAGGCCAAGGATTTATATGTTTGCAACTTCATTTTCCTTATCTTTGGCATATAAGTGCGTTTTACCACCTAATTTTCCCATTGACAATGTACAGTTAGTACGCTCAGTATAGCCGAGTTCGGAGGGGGTGCAAGTGTAGCCCAAATCTTGAAACAGATTTTTACCCCAGCAGGGATTTGAACTACAGTGTAATCCCTTCACCTCCGAGTTCAGAGTCAGCACACTACTCACTGACTGTCATGCACTGCTGTTTTTATGCGACGGTCTTACGAGCGCTATTTCTTTACTTCGTCTCATTGAGGTGCAATATATAGAGCACCAGTACAAGTATTAATTTTTCTACAACATCATGTGATTATATGCAAAAGATGTTCCAATGCTTCAAGATGTTAGCAATAAATTAATGTCAAAATGATTAATTAACTGTGAAAAGGAGAATCTTTTTATGGCCATTGATTGTCTGGAGTCTGTTTCAAACTCTTTAAAACAGTTATATAAAACAATTGGACATGCAAAGAATCACCTTTAACAGCCAAAACAATCTCGACAAGTTTGTTACCCTGGGTCTTGCTTGACAAGGTCCACTTACTAGCAAACTATTAGAAGCCATCAATTTAAAACAGGTAACTCAATAGTGTGTAACAAATACCATCCAAAAGAAAGTTTGTTCCATGTTGACCGAGTGACTAGGGGAACAAACTTCAATCCTTGCCTCTGGAAGAACGAATTCTTCCACTCCAGTGCCTCAGACAAAACTCTTCTCTAAATGTACATCATAATGCATTTCACCAAACTGTGAACTTGCAGTGGAAAAGGACTTCCAAAGACTTAGTCAACATTTTTGTAGCAATTCTGATGTGGCCAAAGTTTTTACACAGTATACAAAACGAGAAATGCCATACAGTACATGCTAACTATGATTAATCAATCTCCATAAAAAGCTGAATAACTGTTAAAACCAGACTAAATATTTCTGGCAACTAAATACAGTTAAGTATTTACATGTGCCACTTTAAGAAAACGCAACAAAAATGCTTGAGCAAGTGTGTTGCTTGTGCAGAGAATGACTGATCCGGTCTGTCACGAATGATACACCCGGATGACCTCTGTAATCTCCTTGCGACAGATCGGACACCCGTCACGTCGACATAGGAGTGATCTGGCACATTCGCCACACGTTATCAGATGGTGACAGGGACACAGAAGAGTGTCACGTGGTCGGTCCATACAAATGGCGCAGTCCTTCTCCTGGTTATTTGCAGACACTAAACCAGAAACATCCAGACTAACACAATAAAACCAGCCAAGTTTTTTGTGAAGATCTAGGCCATAAATTCTATCTGAAAATTTGTATAACACTCGGTGAATACTAAAAGATGGGAAATCAATTTTCAGTTATACAAAATTGTAATAAGGTGTAAATTCATTTAACAAATGCACAGATGATTAGAAATGGCTACAAAACCAAAAAATAAAGTAGTAGACTGACTTACGTTCAGCGTCTTGTGTGGAGGCTGTATTGCCTCGATGAGACAAGGCAGGAAGCGATAGTGGTGCTCTATGTCCAAAACCGGACTGACTTTGAATCTCATCAATTCTTGCTGCAGTGTACAACAACAAATAAAGCCCCTAAATTACACAACTGCTTTGAAAACCAAACTACATATAACAGAAAATAAATACACGTAATAAGTAATCCCATTCACCCAAGCAGTTGAGAAAGTTGAGTCTAGTTGTGTTGAGAATTTATGAGGACTAGAGATAAAAGCAAGTTTTCAAACTAACCTTGTTTTCTCATTTCTCTCTGCTCCTCAGTCAGTATGAGCGGTTCTCCTCCTGAACGAAAGAACAGAGTTTTTCCCATTCGCTCCATGAGAGCTCGGACTAAAATATCAACAAAAGTAAAGATTACAGTCCAATCATTAGATTCTGCTTCAATTAATAATGCATGAAATCAGTTTAAAAACTGGTTTAATCATAAGAGAAATATCACAGCAGTTACAAGTTTTCAAATTCAAAATGGTTTATTTATTATGGAAATTCATAATATATATAGTACTACTCCATGAAACTAAAGATAGGGGTACAGGTTTCTGCCCGGAAACTTGTGCCCCTCAAGATGTATGTGGATCATTCCAGTCACAGTAGGTTACAACAGGCAACCAAAACTGTCCAAAATGCAGTAAATCTATGGTGAAATGAAAACTAATTCTAGCACAGACTCGGTAAATTTATCAAGCAATTTCTGCATTTAGACAAAGTAACCTGCAAAACGGACCCAGACGGCTGTCAACAACCAACGTAGCTGCTGACATGTGCAGACGTATTTCCCACTAGTAGTCTCATGGTTGGTATGACAATTAGTGACAGTCATAGTTGATATGAGAATTAGTGACAGAGGGAGAAAGTCCACTCACCGTTGTCTACAACAGTTCCTGACGTGTATTTGCAAGGCATAATCTCAATCTCGGGAATGCAGTAGACAGGATACAGAAATCGTATGCCCAATGTCCGCTATTCAATTCATAAACCATCAGAACTGATTACAATTAAACTAAACCCACACAATTATACATTAACACCTGTCATAATATTATGTAAAACAGCTGCCTAAAGATTGTTCAGTGCTGTAGAATATTAGAAATAATAATAAGCAGCATGAGCTGTTTCTGCATTCTCCTATTAAAGGTTGTTATAGGGTTACATCACATTAGATGTCATTGCTATTTATGAGATGCCTATCCAGAGCTAAATGAGCAATGACTAGATATTCCTGACTACCCGGGTAATCTACCTGCTGAACACAGACTCATTAACTATACCAGTGTATGATTTCTACCTTCTGTTTACGAACAATAACTTTCTATAATTTTTGTTGTATAGACACTATAAAAATATCAAACAACATGAGGAAAATGTTGATGAATAACACCTGCCTCTCTTCCGACCACTGCATCCATCATCACTGAAATGTCGAGTCGAAGCGTGTTTGTTGCGATTACGGCATCACGTGGACAACATTTTGAGATTTCTGCCAGAATAATAACAATGTTCTCTAACACATTTACCAAGTTGTTAGTGCTTTATGTTTGGGAAAAAGGTCCGAGTTTGATTCCTTGAACAAATAAATCTAAAAATTTCTGTCGTTTATAGGTCCGAGTTTGATTCCTGAACAAATAAATCTAAAAATTTCTGTCCTACTTTAGAAGTTGTCTATACACTGATTAGCTGTACATGTATATGGTATTGTAGCAACTAATATAACAAAAGATATAAACGTTTATAGATGATACAGAACATGATAAATTAGTTGAAGAATCAGTGACCTAATGTATTTTGTCATTTAGCTGAAAATAATGAAGATGCTCACTTTGAAAGAGATCCTGTTTCAGTTTCATGTCTTCTGGGACAGCTTCAAAGATGAATTCAGCATCTGCAACTGTCTCTTCCACACTACTCAGACAGAGAATCTGACCCTGAAACAGCAACAGAACGACACATTAATTTTAAGCTAACTGAATGAGTTCTGTGTATGCGTTTTTGGCGATGTCGGTCATTATTCACTTTTGTATTATTTTGGCAGATTATTTTGTGTAAATGCAGTATTTGTTCAGTAAATTAATAGCATACTGGAGTTTACTGATGCTAGGTTTTCACATCAGAATTATTCTTCATTTCTGCTGCGAATTTTGTACATTTTGACTGTATTTCTTCACATGTCATCTTGGCCTATGTGACTGCATGAGGGGGATGGGCTTCTTGATGTGTGGTTGAGTCTCAGTCTCAGATGTACGGACCTGCATATGCCATATAGAGCCAAGTAATTTTTATCACGGTGGAGGGAAGTGATGGCGTCTTTTGAGCATCCTCGACCATTACTCACTGTTGTTGCTTCGGTAGCAAGAGACAGTCGGTAGATTGAATACCTGTTATTTGGAACTTTGCGGCTTGAAAGATAGCCGAATGTGTGCCATCTTCCACCAGTGGAAGTATTATCGTATATACTGTGGATGCTACTAACTGACATCGCTCTTAACTATCCGTGACTCTGCTCAGTCCAGAGACTCTGAACATGATGCTACCGTCAACCTTGGAATGAAATCCATTGGTTGCTGGTTGGGCAGCTTTGTGTAGAAGCATATTCAGATGACCAGTACAGACCATCATTTGACAGACTACATCAGTCACAACAGGTGCCTGGCCACTTCATTTTACACAGCAATCCATTTCAGTCGTCTCTAATAATCTTAAAAACTTTTAAAGCACTGTTACAATATTACACACTGCATCACTCGACAAACTTTCTACCAACGCCATCACATTTTATTGCAGTATCTAGCAGATTCGATAACAAAGATTCTATTCTTTCTCTCTGGAAGTCCTAGTTCTATTAAATGTTCTGCATCGATCAGATTTTGACAATTTTTTATCGTCTAAACAATTATGTTGAAGACAGGTATAAGCTCACTCACAACAAAGTTTCGATTTGGCAGGAGTCCGTCCTCTCTCAGCTGTCGTTTATCCTCTTCGATTCGATTAAAGGCTGTGTTGAGCGTGTTTACACTGGCATCGTGGATCTTCACACGGTGACCGTGGTAAGCCATTTCTCCTGTCACCATTGGTTCGGCATATTAGAATTTTTTTTATATTATTTAAGCAGTTGTCAGACCACCCATAGTCTGGTACTACATTTACCTTCCATAATTTAATATAGTACGACCAGGCATTTATGTTGCGTCTCTAGTAAACGGTTTAGGCAAAACAATCACAGTCCGCATGTTCTGTTAGGCTGCTATTACATGGGATGAAATAAGTAAACTTATATAACTCCGCCACTACCCTACCTGTGGTAGTGCCAGTCCCAAGCCTGGATAAAGGAGGAGGGCGACGCTAATCATCTTTGTTATGACACAGTGTCGTTAAACAGTAACCAAGACAAGTAAACTTATATTGCACGTAATTGTTCATTAAATAATTGTAGGCCTAATAAAATAAATCCATTTATTAGGGCGAGAGGTTACATGTATTTGTGCGGATAGCTTACTTACTTACGTTTCTATAATTGTCATGGCATCACTGTATAAACATCCGTAAAACTTACGACGTTTACCTGCTATTTTGACACCCATCAGTCCACTACCGATCACAGCTATTTTAACCATGTCTGTCAGTTGTTACGCGAAAGAAAACTGAATAGATAAAATGAATTATTTGAGTTTAAAACATCGTTCTCGTTGTCGATCCCTAATCACAGACCAATTCATCCATGACACATATCTCATCCATGACACACTAAAAAAAACATGTCCATAGAATTTAGCAGTGTCCTCAGCCAAGAGTAAAATAAAGCCTTGGTTGTCACCGTTTATTAATGCAAAATCGGTTCCTAAGACAAACTAATCGATTGCTTACGAAATTTTGGCTGACAAATGAATGATACATTACGCAGTTAAATTTAATAATGGGCTTAATAGGGAAAAGAAAAACGAGGAAATTATAGCAAGATCTCTGCTTATAGCACGGTCCGTACGCGGATACCTTTAAAAATTGCGTGGCTGCCATTCAAAAGACAAAGTCCTGCGGTATTGAAGGATCTCAGCAATAAATTAATTGAAAATGAGCAGGTTTTAGGTTATAGAGTCACTATTTGAAAATGTGTAGCCTACATTTACATTTACCAAGAGTGAAACAACTTGTGAAATACTCGGGAACCTAATGGGTCATCATATAAACTAAACAAGAGCATAGAGCCGCAAGAAAACAAGGCAAAAGGAGACAGATATACAGCATTTACTGTGATTGCAGAAAACAATTAGTGTAATTTATTACAGATTAAACAGGCGATTTCCGCTTGGAGCGCTACGTGTATATTTAAACACTCGCCTTGTGAACGATATTTAGTCCATGTTTGATAAAATGTAACACGAGTTGAACTCTGAACCATTTAATTTGTAAAATTTTCAGTTGAATTAATGGTTGTCAACCTGAGATAAATTAATGTCCAGGAGCAATTATAGACGCTAATCACTCGTTGCGTGTTCGGCGTTGGCATTTCTAAAGTACTGCGTACTATTTTTGTGTAGGATTCGAACCCTGACCGCGATGAAACGTGCGTCTGATTCCGGAGAGGAACGCATTATTGCTCCGTTTATCATTTCAGATATTGCGCTTGATGTTCGTTCTGAAGCGATCAAACTTGATTTATACAGGATTGGAAAGCCGGCAAATGATACAACAGGCGTAAGAGTAAGGGTGGAATTTATATGGAGCCAGGATGAGTTTGCGCGACTGGCAAGCGCATGTCCGGTGTTCGATCCGGAGATGTTCGACGAAAATGCATCGGTTGTGATTTGCAAACGAGATGCACAGAGGCTGGGAATATTTCATGGCAGCATTCTGGAGTTGAAGCCGCTTGCTTCGCTAAAGTCAAGCAGAGCAGAATTAGGACAGATTGAAACAAAGCCTGTCTGTACAAAGCCTTGTTCAACAAAGAAATCGAAATTGGCGCTTGCGTTGGTCACTGACTGTGGTCAATCGGAAATGCCTGATGGCTTGGCCATCGTTAAAATGCTGCCAGTTTTATGGTTTAACCTGTGCAGAATGGTTTCTGATTCCTCTGTTGGACTCGACTTTTCCGAGACTCGCCAGTGCTTTCTCAGTGTAAGGGTGATAGGGAATTCCTTCAAGTTACAATTTTATTTGTAAGGCTGTAGATTCGGGTTTATGGTGATCATGATCCCTAGTTTTTCAGTCTTTGGATGCCTAAATATTGCTCCATGGTTTTGATCAACCTGGGTTCTTTCTTCAAGGGTGCTACATAAACTGACAAATGCAATACAAAAAGCATGCTCTATGGATAACTTGGAAGTTTAATAGTGTTTCAGGTTGATTGTCCACCGTTGCCTGACTTCTGGTGTCACTATCGAAAACAGTAGAACAGGTTATTTGAGAGGTGCTATGATGTGGTCATCGATGAACTTTATCCCAAGAATGTAATATAGAAACATGTACTAACAAACTCAGCCATAAGTAGCTATATTATCAATTGTTACTGTTCACCTACAGCATTTTGCCTGTTGTTTTTGGAAATAAACAAATATACATTCATAGATACGTGGCCGTTATTTGCTTTTTATGGTAATTGCAGCTGATGCCAATGCCATTCTGTCTGTTTGCAGAGATTGCAGCAGCAGCAGTCGGCTGAGATTATGAGTTCTTCCAGTTTGCCACTGCCAATGCCGTATGCAAATGAGGTCATTGTGTCATCTATAAATAGCCCACAGTACAACAACGCAATGTCATGTGACTTCCTGCTTAAGTTCTACTTCAGCAAGCCAAGGTACTTTCTTTGAATTTGATTTGGGTTTACTTTGACTGCTGCTACACAAATGTCTTTTTGTATATAATTGTCATGCTGTATTATAAATATCTTACCAACACCATCTAGTGAATAAAAGGCTGAGTTGACCTTTGTCTTGTTGTTTATAATTATCCTACTGCAAATATCTTGTTGTATTTTTTTACTGCACTGCAGGAGTTGACCTTCTGATGAAATTATTTAACTTTAAAACAGATGCATAAACAATGCCTGTGTTTCAGATTGCTTCAGGAAGGTGATGTCTTTGCTGTTCATTCCATTGGTAAGTTCTATTCTGTCATATAGAATCTAACTACCGTAATAGTCTGATTGTTATTATTTTAAAGTTTTTTGGTGTATTTAATTTTGATTCAGCTCAGCTTTCCCTTATTTGAGCAGAAATTGCAATATTATTATTCTGCTCCTCCATTGGCCAGCATTAAACTTGGCATACGATTCATAATTCATTACTTCATTTCATTCAGAGTATATGCAGGCTGTTTTCAAGATATCTGCCCAGAGGCATGTCCAGCAGGCCAGCAAGAGAGAACAGTGTTTAAGTGTTGGTGAAAGGTTTATATGATAACCCTAGGCAGAAGAACACATATCAAGAGGAAGATGGCTCACCACTGAAAAGACATTCCATCTTAATCGCAACGGTAAACCCTAAATTCTAAAGTGCCATTGAATGTTAAGCACAGGACAATGCCTTTAAAGTGCCAGAGCTCTCCTTATATGTATTATTTGGTTGAATCCTACCTTAAGGAATTGCATAAATTTAATTTCTATGGTACAGCACACACTTTTTTCTGTTGTTGGCCCTTCTTTCTGGAGTGAGCTTCTGTGTAACCTGGAACTTGGGTTCTTGACCTTTTCCTCATTTTCATAAGCATTTGAAAACTATTACCAGTATATTAAGGTTTTGTATTGTCAGTTTGTTGTCTGATTTGTTTCTTTTGAAGTGGTGCTCTGAAAATTTACAATTCAATCAATCAATCAATCAATCGTTTATTTGTAGCCAAACAACAATAAACAATAACATTACAAATCAGATTGCACTTTTAAGTATGGATTGTTGAATACCACAAGGGAAGGCCCTGAAGGGATCAAAGATCCCGCTAAGTAGGGACACCTCTATATAATTTCAACAGAATATGTGGCGACCGAAAGATGCTTTACTTAGTACAACAGTTGTTGACTTGATTAACATAAAAAAAATTGGAATTACTGTTACTTTTACGACTTCACTTTTAGTTGATCCTCGTTTGTTTGAGTCCATTCCCGATGGATCTGATGTGAGGCATCCAGTTGTCTACTTCAAGGTCAAGAAACTGCGTTCTTCTGAGAAAAGGTCATCTACTGCTTGTTTAGTGGATCGACTTCACTCAGAATTGCTCCAGGTCAGCACTGATTGCATTCTTATTACTGTAATGTAATCGAACATTTATGCAGCACCGCTCAAAATCAGCAGCAGTCTTTCAGACCTATGTTTCTCATCTTCTTGCTGATCATCTGTTTTATGTTGTTTCAGGTAAAGAAAAAAACATGAAACTAAAATTTTGCATGTTTTCTGTTCATTTTAGGAGAGCTCAATGCATGGCTACATTCCATCCGAAATGTCGTCCTTCTATTTGACGACTTTACCTCTTTCAGACTGTTACCACAGACTTCAGCCTGTGTTTGCTGATCACATCAGTTCCCTTTTGGAAGTCTTCCGACCATTTATTGCCAACAGGTAATGAAGATAGGGGTTTCTTATGCTCTTTTGGGTAACTACCTGTAAACATGCAATTGCATTTTTCTTTTTGTTTTCCCACTATTTTATTAAGAAATTTTTTTATATTTTGGTCATAAATTTTGTGTTTTATGCTAAAAATTAATAATGACTTTCTATCAGTATTCTGTCTTCCCTGTTCTTCTGTTCTTGTTAGAGTGGTTACTTTTGAATAGAAATGTATAAAGAATAGTTTTTTACCGAATGACAGTTAACAATAGGTGAATGTCTGATTCAGCAGGAAAAGATGTCGAGATCTTTATCCCATAGTTCTGCTGTCTGGTCCAATTGGCAGTCGTCTCATTTGCCTGTCCAGGATGTTGGCAGCACAGCTAAACATGCATCATTACAGGGTTAGATTTCTTATATATTGATATATATTTTCCTTGGTCAATGATTTTGAATGGCGAGATTTGGGTGACTAAATTTCAAATGGATAGCTTCTGAATGAATAGCTATCAATTGGTGACAAATTCTGAATGGTTAGATGGCTAGCTTTCAATGGATAGGTTGGCAGAGGTATATATTTAACTAAAAGCTTGAAAGAGCAATATTTTTCATGTCTTGTATTTAAATGATCTATTCCTAACGTATGGATTGAAGCCTAAATACTTGACTGAAGAGCCGAACTAATTTGGACTTTGTGTTTGGACTGTTTGAAGAGGTAGATGTATTTTACCCAATCAAAGGAGGAGTTGATATCATTTGTATTGATTTCAGTTGAGCTGTAGCCACCTGGTGACTGACACAGCAGCGACTTCTGAGGCAAAAATCAACCAATATCTGCAGATTGGTAAAATATCTCTACTATTATGATTTTGTGAATGCATCTAGGTTCACTTGTTAAGTTCTGATGTTACGGCATTAAAAGGACTTTTTTATAAGGTTGCTTTATGAACAAAGTCTTACGTTTGTGTATATTTTATTGTTTTGCAGGCTGATAAGTACTTGTTTGTCATTATATGTTGCTCTTTGTTCTATTGATGGCATTGATTGATCGATTAATTGATTGATCGATCGATCGATTGATCGATTAATTGATTGATTGATTAATTGATTGATGAGGTTTTGTTTTCAGTTGGAGCATACAGTCCATGCATTTTGCTTCTGGATGCTGTTGAGTTGGTAGGCAAAGACAGAGAAGGCCGTGAAGGTTAGTTGAGTTATTCTCGTAGTTTCATTTATAGTCAAATATATGGGACCTTATGATATTGGACCTTATGCTATTTTGTGTTTCTGGGCAAGCACTCTAACGTGTGAATAAGCTGGTTCCATGGGCTTAGCTTTTAAGTAATGCTTTAAAATTTGAGATTATGATTTTAACATTTATACTGCCCCTCTGTTAAGTGCCATATTTATGGATGTATTCAGATGGCATTATATTATAGCATTTTATAGCACCTCTGCAATGTACCAAATATATGTCTTTCAGATGGTATTATGTTTGTCCAGTGATTATTTATTACAGTCCGTCATCTATCAGAATCCTGATCCTGTCCACATTTTTATCTTTTCTAGATGCAGAATTCTTTCATGTGTTTTGTTGTTTGTGTTTGTTGCCATTGACGACAGACTCCAGAGTTGCCTCATACTTTGTCTCTGCTCTGAAGAAACTTGTTGACGATTCGTCGGATCTACCTGTGATCGTCATAGCAACCACGTCAGTAGCTGCTCAGGTTTCAAGTGACATAAACCAATGCTTCCTACACTGCATCAGTGTCGAGGTCAGTTGACTGTGACCTCTTCCACATCCGTTTGCTGTTGTTTGTGGTTACTCAGGGTTGAGGAGTGAGGGGAGTTGTTTTGTTTAGGTCAGAGGTCAGTTCGTCTGTCTAGCCTAAAGGACCATTTAGTCCAAATAACTACTAAGGCCAAAGACTATAATTATACTGCTTATGCTAAAGTGCTATGTACACAACATGTTAGGCCAAAGGACTATATTGCTTAGGCTTCATGACTATACACTGCTATTAGCAAAAGACTATACTGTTTAACAGGGAATCTTAGGCTAAAGAACTATCTAGCTGTAGGTCATTGTTTATATTTCCAGTGAAATTGTTTGCATATGAGCATCAGCTCCATACCAATGTCTGTCATTCTGTCATAAACAGACTTGCTATTAAGATGGTTATTCTGCATGTTCAAAATCAAACCCATTTCAAGATGGTCTGTTTATTGAGTGATGGTTGGATCGAATGTGTTTATTGTTTCATAGGTTTTTTCACTGATTGGGTTGTTTATTTTTTGTGTCTTTATCTCTAAACTATTCTGCATAAAATCACAATCAGTTACAAAGTAATGTTAAGTGTTTTTGTTGTCTTAGGTTCCTACGGAGTCAAAGCGATTGGAAATTCTGAGGAGTCTCCTGTCAGATGAATCGCTGTCCAGTGACGTTTCATTATCTCACTTGGCTCAGCGCTCAGCGGTAGGACCATCTCCACTGTCTCACCATTCTAAAAATGTTTCCCCAAAACAAAACCTCTCTACGTCACTCCCTCCATCCATTCCTCCTTACCTCCCTTTTTCCTTTTCCATAGTTCTCTACTAGGCCAAAGAGGACTCTTGCTAACTTGGTGTTTTTGACTGAGAGCATTGGTAACACTGCTGCCTCACCATTTTAAAAATGTCTCCCCAAAACAAAGCATCTCTGTGTCACTCGCTGCAGCCCTCCCCCTATCTTTCCTTCCTTCCTTTTACAAATTTCTCTACTAGGCCGAAGAAGACTCTTGCCAACTTCGTGTTGTTGACTGAGAGCATTGGTAATACTGCTGCCTACTACTGTACTGTTGTAGTTCTTTATAAAATTATAAGATTTGTGTGGCTGATATAATTCATTGTCTGGTGGTGATCATGTTTTTAGGGCATGGTTCTTGATGATTTCCTTGTGATGTTGAGTTACGTGAGACAGTCTGCATATCACCGAATAAGTGCACACAGGTATGTCTTAACATCAAGCGATTCAAGCCAAATGAATGAATATGGAGTATGAGGTCTCAGTCAATCTGAATGAAAGTAGAGGATACAGTTTCTATTTATATCTGTAGAACTTTGAACTTTGATATCTAACTTATCAATCAGTCAATAAATCATTTATTTTTGTAAAAAAAAAATCACAGATTAAACATAGTAATTATTTTTAACAAGATGAAGACCACAAAGGTTGTCTCTGATCTGTGCATATTTTATATATCCTTTTTTTATTGAATTTATGTTTATTCTGTATAACCTTAATGCTGAGGTTAACTATAATTTAACATAAATATGGTTTTCAGGTCTTCAGAGGTGAGTTCTGAAACTGATGATCTGCCGTTGGATGTGAAACTGGTTCAGGAGGATTTTGAATCAGCGTTGAATCGGATGCAGTCTATGCACTCAGAGTCAATTGGTGCACCAAAAGTGAGTAAGAACTTGGCTCACTCACCTTTTTCAACTGATGCAGACCAGTGCAAAACATTCAACAGTTAGATGAAGATGATTAGTCCTTTGAGCTAGCCCTGGGACAACCATGGGTATGAAGTGTTAGTCACTA
The DNA here is from genome assembly GCA_020284085.1 of Aporrectodea caliginosa. Lineage (NCBI taxonomy): Eukaryota > Metazoa > Annelida > Clitellata > Crassiclitellata > Lumbricidae > Aporrectodea > Aporrectodea caliginosa. The sequence goes on from JACEVL010000899.1 coordinate 155,770, forward strand.
CATTTTTCTTAGCCTCGGCTTTTGAGGGTGGGTGGCCAGTCCACTCCCTCGCCGTCTCATCTTCCCACTGACAGTGTGCGGTCAATGTACTCATTATAACTGAGTTGGTAGGGGATCTAAGGAGGAGCAGAAATCTCGACTCAACTTTCTGCCTTTGTGGGGATTTTAACTCCCAACCTCTCGATTGACAGTCCAGAACGCTTACCACTATCGCGCACCCCAGCAGTTAAATCTCATGCAAACAGGGTTCTATTGAATTCAGATATTTTAATGGTACACAGGTGAATGGATTTAAACGTTTTAAGGCTGTTCTAATCTCAGATTCCTATTTTGAAATATTAGCCGTGTAAATCAATATTCTTTTTTCGTGACGAGCACAGATTCCGAACGTGACATGGGATGACGTTGGAGGACTTGCCAATGTAAAGAAAGACATTCTGGATACAATCCAGCTGCCACTTCAACATCCTCAGCTGCTCAGCCTCGGACTCAGAAGATCTGGTCAGTTGCTCAGTTACTCCTTTGCTCAGTCGCTCTTGAACTCTGTCGCGCTCTCTCCCTCAGTTATTCAGTCACTCTACCAAATGAGTTATGCAACCACTCAGTCATTTGTTCTTGTTTTTCATTTAATCACTTATATATTTTAGACTTTTATATATTTTAGACATTTGTTTCCATTGTTTATGTTTGGTTGGTTGTTTGTGTATCTGTGGTATTTTAGGAATCCTTCTCTATGGTCCTCCTGGAACTGGAAAGACTCTTCTGGCCAAGGCGGTTGCCACGGAATGCTCACTGAACTTCCTCAGGCAAGCCAAATAAAATTTAGTTGTACAGTAATTGGGTTCACGCATTGCATGCGAATACAATTTTTCATCTTTATCATCATTTGGTCATTAGAATTATTTGAATTCACTAGAATTATCGGAATTACCGTGATTAATAATGTTATAAATTGTATATAGAAATTAACTGGAAATGCTTTTGATGTCTGATGCTAGTGATGTAGCTTTTCCGAAAAAATATTTTGCGGAAAATTTTCGGGAAATTTTCCGAACCGAAAAATACATTTAATTCATAATGTCAGATTTTTAGTATGAGACAACACTAGAAAATTTCTGTTTTTTAAAAGTTCCTTTTATTTACAGTATTTCTGTCAATGCAGGCAACGTTCGCCTTAAAGGAATTAAAATAAACATTAAACAGATTTCAAAATATATTGGTCTCAGACTCAGACTTCAATGGCAATGCCAATAACATTATATTTCAAAACATAAAATAATAGTAGTAAATACGTTTATTTAACGATGCTGTCATATTGACGATGATTGGTGTCCATAAATAATAGTATAATAGGTCTCATAAGAATTATTCTGTTGCAGTATTAAATGGTGTCCATAGTAGCCTCGTAATCGTAATCTCTAGCTTATTCACGAGCGCTACTAGCCTACTACTGCATCAATTGCTGTTTTTGTCTCATATTTTCATAACTAAACAATATTAAGGACACTAAATCATAAAAAAATATTTTCTCTAAATTAACAGTGAAGTTTAATTGCAATTCATTCGTAAATGTATTTAATTACTATTGTCATTGTTGAGCCTTGTGAACACACTGAACAGTAAGCACTAACAGTGTCCTCTATTGAATAAACTTATCAGTTATACCTACATAAGATAGCTCAGAGTGAGTGATGTTTAAAACTATTACATTTAAATTGTTATTTAGTAATTTTCTATTGATGGAAAATTATTGGAAATTTTCCGGAAAAATACACTCGAAATTTTCCGGAAAAATATGAAATTTTCCGGACAATTTTTCCGCCTCACAACACTCTGATGCATTTGTTTTCAGTGTCAAAGGACCTGAACTGTTGAATATGTACGTTGGACAAAGTGAAGAAAATATCAGACAAGGTGAGTTGGATCTATAAGCATGGCAAAGTTGACTAAATTTGCGCTCCAAATGTTAATTTCCTGTATCTCATTTTAGCATGAAGTAAATAAAGTTTGCAATCTGTACTCTTTTTGTTCTCACTGTAGATTATCATAAAAATACAGCAGCCCAAAAAATCTGATGGTCAGATAAAATCCAGTGGAAGATGTATTGAAGAATTAAATCAGAGTATTTAAAGTGACCTGAAGAAACTGTCTCTTGGTTGTTTTCTGTGTACAGTTTTTGAACGAGCAAGAGCGGCCACTCCCTGCGTCATCTTCTTTGATGAACTAGATTCACTGGCTCCCAACAGAGGGCGTAGTGGTGACTCAGGTGGAGTTATGGACAGGTAACTAACACATTTGCCGATCTCCATCGTGCAGCTTAAATGATGAACAAAAGCATCAAGCGATGGCATAATTATTAGGAGATTATGGCAATAAATGTTATAAGTCCTTTAGATAAATTGAATGGTATCATTTGATGTGAAGGTCGTAAAGGTAATGTAGGATTAAATTTTCATTATGGGTAGCCCCAACTGGTACTTAACTTAAATCTAAAAAAACTATTTTAAAATAATGGTGAGGTTATTGATATGTGCCTGTATTGAAACTGGTGTAGATGGAATCTAATGGATTTTGTGTGTACCTGTTAAATTTTCTCTCCTCTAGGGTTGTTTCGCAGCTGTTGGCCGAGCTTGATGGTCTGCACAAGTCGAACAGTGTCTTCGTGATTGGAGCAACGAACAGACCCGACCTCTTGGATCCAGCACTGCTCAGACCCGGCAGGTACTCAGCAACTTCAGACCACAGAGTTACATAGCACCCTTATAGATTTATTTATTTATTAATCAGTCAATCAAAAGAAACTTGATATAGCGCCCCTTCAAGATATCTAGTCAGAGGCACTCCCGACCCAAACACGGCTGAAAAGAATAGCTTCCTCACAGATGAATCCCTTTATTGGGGTGATGTGTGCCTCAGTTAGGGTGCTACAATAGTCTTGTGGTTAATGTGTTGGACTGTCCATTAAGAGGTCTGGAGTTCAAGTCCTGACAGGGTCGAAAGATGTTTCAAGATGTCTGCTCTACTTGCACCTCCAGTTTTCAGCTGTAAGGTGATTACACCGACTGGGTGGCCCGATAGCACATTGGATAACACACTGGTACCGAGATCGAGACCCGTAGGCGGACTTGCTTTGTAGGCTGCTATTAGCGCCGTGTATTGCAGGCTGTCTGTTCTGTTAGTAACCTAGTTAAGATTTATGTCTTCTGTCATTTGTGTTCTTGTGAATTGTTTAATTGTCATAACATGTAAATGTACAGTGCAGTGCATTTGTCAGGCGCTTCATTAAAGAAAAGATATTATTATTTATTAAACTGGTAGGTAGATCAGGTGGCAAGAGTGAGGACTGGCCATCTGCCCTCGTGTGCTGAAGTAAAGAAAATGAAGTCGTTGACAATTCATACCCATGGCTGCCTCTCAGGTTAGCTTAAGACTGCTGTCTGCTTGACATGCAGAAGCACGTTAACAAACAACAACTGCTGGTTTCAATGATTGACTGTATTTGGCTGTTGATGCTTTTATTTAGATTTGACAAACTCGTTTACCTTGGAGTGAGCGATGATCGAGATTCACAGCTGAAGATCCTGAAAGCCCTGACGCGAAAGTACGTGACCGACATTTATTCAGTTTTAAAAATGAACAGAACACAGTGTAATTAATGATTCATTATCAAACAATCAATCAATATTCGTTTATTCTGAATAACCAAGTTGTCACAGACGCAACTTGTTACAACGAAAGCTCATTATTAGTTAAGTTATCTCTTATTGTTCTGCATATTTTCCACACAGGTTTGATCTCGGTCCTGACGTCCAACTGGAAAACGTGGTCAAGAAATGTCCACTAAACCTGACTGGTGCCGACTTCTATGCTCTGTCAGCCGATGCCATGCTTAACGCCATCCGCAGGAAGATTGACGAACTGCATGCAGGTAAACTCTCCTTGGGAGTCCTTAAATTAAGTCTAGATGCAGTTTGTTAACTAAGTGAAATGAACTTCAAAGAAATAAAAGAAGTTCTCTGTTGATATCTGGCACGTGTGTAATTGCAACTGCAATTGCAAATATATATATGGCATGCTTGCAAAAAGAGGTGAAGAAAAGCCAAGGAACTGTAGGAAGTTGCTAGGCAACTTGTTCAACAGTGCACAGCTTGGATGCAGGACTGAGGAAGTTTGGGCTGGTAAATTTTGTACTATGTATTTCTTACTTGCGTAATTTCTTGGAATGAAGTTTGTAGTAGGCCGAAGAAATACTAGTGTTTTGGCAGTATTGGTTTAACAGTAGTTAGTCTAGTAGTACTTCCTGTTTTTTCTAATCGGTCTGTTTGTTTTCTTAATCACAGGAACCGCTCAAGGAGCGACCGACTCTGTTAAACTGGAAGTCGGTGAATCAGACTTTTTGTTCGCTTTGGATAACCTGATTCCATCACTCTCAGATGCAGAACTCGGTCGCTACAAGTCGCTGCAGAGTCACTATGCTACTCCAAGTAAAACGATCACCTGATTCCACAGATGTGTAGTTCTTTTGGACTCTAAAAGTATTGTTCTTTCCACACCGAAGTGCATGAACTGAACCTTCACTTAGCTCTGCGCAGTAAAATTAATCTGTATCACATTGGAACATTTTCTTTATCAGAGTGTACTGGAGCTCTGTCATTTATTGTGGTGTACTCTGAACTGTTGTATGTGATGCAGTTGCTGCCATTAGATGTAAATAATAAATATTTATCATCATTTTAACTAAATTTGTAAAAATACTAATGGTTACTTTATTAATATGATGAAAGAGCAAAGTTCAAGATATAACATTTAATGACCAAACATAGAAAACGCAAAACTGCAAAAACGTGTTTTTAAAAATCGAAGCAGTAACAGAGTCGTCAAAAATGTTCAGGCAAAGTGGCATAATATGAAACAGTTTATAAAAACATCATATAAAAATGTTAATGGATTAACTAAGTTGATTTCATTCAGTCTTTGAGTATTAATAGGTTAGGGGTCATTGCATAATTACGTTACGCCGAAAATGACCGATTTTGACCCACCCACCCACCCTGTAACGCATCGTAACGCTTCCCTAGACTCACCCACCCACCGCAGCGTTGCGTATTTATTGTTAGGTCTCGGTAAAGATCTGGCATATGATTAACTTTACTTTTCTTGAACATGTCGATTGTTGCCTAGCAAATTTATCAACTTTTAATTTTAAAATAATGCTCAACAAATGCTTGCTTTATACTATTGCGTGTTTTAGTTAAGTTTTAAATCAATGGCATGAATTTTGAACATCGATCAAATCGTGTCATTTGATGTTAATTTAAAAATCATTTATAACTAAACTGTTTTTAAAAGCGTTACGTAACGTTCAGCTCCACCTACCCACCCACCCACCTAACGTTTCGTAACGTTTTCAAGGACCCCACCCACCCACCCTGGAGCGTTACGTAATTATGCAATGACCCCTTAGCAGTCCAGGATCAACAAATATTTAGTAACAGCTTTACACTTATGTTGTAATCATCAGCATGTTGATCACCTTTACTGTTATAACTGCTGATTACTAGGATATTATAATAGCTGGTAGACGACTAAACATAAATGTGTAACAAAAGAAAACTCAGAGTCTTAATGTCATTTGGAATACATCTGAAACATTCTGCAGTTATATTTTCCTATGTACTTCCTGTGCAGTTTTGGCGGTTTGCGATGTCGTTTAGATCATGCCACATCCCCAGCAAACAACAAATAAACTGAAATTGTTGAAGATTAAAAACCTATTCTATAAATGGTTTGAGAATAAGGAAGAGTAGTAGTAGCAGGTTCAAAGGACGTAGCTGAGAAAGTGGTGGTAGTAGTCGGGGGAAAATTGGCACAGTCTTGGTGGTCATTAGGTGATGCACATGTAATATGTACTGTTGTGGTGCTGCTATGGCATTTTAGTAACAGTTGAGACAAGCTTTTTACTAGAAAACAATAAATAACGTTTAAATGCATAAAACAGATCTATAAAATATACAAAATAGTTGCAATACAAAATTATAAGAATCTAGATAGCTATACATAGACATCACTTTACTTGTGAGGTTGAATATCAGCGTTGTTTAAGCAGTTTGGGCACGGCTTTGAAAACATTCCACAATTGTTCTACAAGTTGTACTGTAAAAATCTTTCGTTATTCAAAGCAGTTTTTGGTTGAGGAATACAGAGACTGATAATTTTGCTCAAACTGTCAAAGAAGCATTCAGTAAACATTGAGATCTTATGTCCTACTAATAGAACTCTAAAAGTTTACAAGTTAGTTTACATCTTTGAATTTTAAAATGTTTGTTATGCTGCCAGAGAATGTTACATTTTTCTACCAAGGTTAATAACCTAGATGATTTTGATGGAATTCAGTAAATAGGTGAATCCAAATTTGACAGAACGAGACTTTGATGCAGAGTACAAGGGTGAGTGCTACAAATGTTACCTAATGAGAACCGGACATTGATATGGTGCTGTATACAAGAACCATGGACCATAGAAGTACTGTGTGAACCTGCATCTGGTCATTACAAATGTGCAACCAACAGGTTTCCCTTTAAGCTACTTCTAATAGTCACCTCCAAAGTCATCACCGCCACCATAATCATCACCGCCACCATAATCATCACAGCCACCATAATCATCACCACCACCATAATCATCACCGCCACCATAATCATCACCGCCACCATAATCATCGCCGCCTCCGTAATCATCACCGCCTCCATAATCATTACCCCCATAATCGTCACCACCACCATAGTCACCACCACCATAATCTCCGCCATCTGCACCCTGCCCACTGTCATCATAGCCTCCTTGTCCACCATTACCATAGTCATCACCATTGTGGTTACCATTATCACCTCCATCATTGCCATAGTGATTGCCATTATCACCTCCATCATTGCCATAGTGATTGCCATTATCACCTCCATCATTTCCATAGTGATTGCCATTATCACCTCCGTCGTTTCCATAGTGATTGCCATTATCACCTCCGTCGTTTCCATAGTGATTGCCATTATCACCTCCGTCGTTTCCATAGTGATTGCCATTATCACCTCCATCGTTTCCATCGTGATTGCCATTATCACCTCCGTCATTTCCATCACCTCCGTTATTTCCATCTCCACCTCCAGCTTGATCATTTCCAGATCCGTTATAGTCGTTGTCAACGTTGGTCGTGTTAGTTTCATTGTGGGTATTAGTTTCATTGTTAGTGATATTTGTTGTGTTGATCTCCGTGTTCTGTATCGTTGTGTTGTGGATGTCGATGTCGTTGACGGCCATGCTTGGCCCATAGTTGTAGTGGCCCCATCCCGAATAGCCCCAACCTCCACCGTAGCCCCAGCCCCAGCTGGGTCGCATGCCAACGCCCAGGGCACTGCCAACCAACAATCCTGCAACAGAATAACAACGGACAACATCAATCACAGTTTATAATAACAGTGCTATAAAAGTCATTAGATTAGGTCATATAATAACCTTAATGTTCTTTAAATTTAAATACAAGTAACAACCGTTATGTTCTCTACTGTTACGTTGACAACTGACCTGATGTAAATCCAGCGCCACTTGATCCACCATAACCGCCACCGTAACCGCCGCCGCCACCACCGCCATTGACAACGACCGTTGTGTTTCCTCCACCTCCATTTCCTCCTGCGTACCCTCGTCCTCCACTGCTGCCCGTGTATCCTGCCCCACTGCTGCCCGTGTATCCTGCCCCACCTCTGTAGGGTGGAGGCTGGTTCGAACCTACAAGATAACAATAACAAACAATTGCCCTTTATTCGAATTATCCTCAGTTTCTTTGTGCGTTGTCTCTACGTATCGATCGTTAAATCATAATAAAGACATTAATTTTCTAACTTAAGTTTTTCATCCTAGTATAAATACTCTAACATTAGTTTCTAATCTAATCTAATGATATGTATAGTGCAGTTACCATACTGCACAACATGTTAACTTCAACTGAGATCATAATCAAGAATTATGATCTGCTGGAGAAGCCCAATTTGAAATCTGACGTTAATAGCGAAAGAGAAATTCACAGAAATAAATTTCAAACTTCAACTACTGTAGACGTAGAATTAAATTAGAAGGTTTTCAGTCTGGTCAGTTGTTGTTTTCAGCAAACTTTTGCGGTGTTTTTAACTGAACCTGACCAACAAAACTGTTTAATCTGTTTCAAAATTTTTTTAATTAATCAATGATTAATCAGTAACTGTTACTAAACAGCCATTTTAAATTTATTTCGAATTTTTTTACCAGCGAGATGCATTGTACAATTACCATAGCGTGGTTGCTGAGGAGGAGGCTGAGAGGGTGCCATGAGGTTTGGCTGGTGGTAGCTATTTGCTCCAACATAGCCTCCTGAAACATCAAGATTTGTATGTGCATCTGATATCTGTTGCATTTTTTGTGTATCATTTACTATTTATTATAAAGGTACCAGTAACAATATGTTATGGTTATGCATTGATTATGCGTATACATAGGGGCCTACGCATCGGGAGCACCTCTGAGTAGTTTCCAAGTATTCATTCAAGTATTTATATAGCACCAAGAGATGCTATATAAATAGTTGAATGAATGAATGCAAACTTATCATTAACAAAATGTCAAATGATGAGAACTTTGTTCATTTACAACTGGCACACCTAAGTGGGCAGCTGTATTTCTGCATTTTCCCTGTTGCGGTGTGTCAACTGGTTTTCATATTAAACGTATATATAATAAATAGCACTAAAAATCACCTGAAAGATATTTATAAATGGAATTTATTTAAGACAAAGCTGCTTGAATGAAATGTCTAAAAGCATTCTGATTCATAGTACTGAGAAGTCAGGGTCATAGGGAATAGCTGACTAGTGAACACATATTTCCTAGGTTGTATTATGATGATGATGATGATGATGATGATGATGATGATGATGATGATGATGATGATGATGATATTGATGATGATATTGATGATGATATTGATCATTCATTCATTCATTCATTCAGAACATTTATATAGCGCCTCTTCAAGAAACTACTCAGAAGCGCTCCCGGCCCAGCCACGACTAAAGAAAAAAGACTTGAGGGACTTGTAGAACCCTGCCGGTTGGCTCACAAGTAAAGAGCGGAGCTTAAGCGGGAGGTCATTCCAGGTGGAAGGTCCCACAACCGAAAAAGCACGGCGCTGCTTAATAGCCAAGCGTGCCCGTGGAACTAGGAGCTCACCCCTCGTCGTAGAACGAAGCGCCCGACGCGCTGCAACGTCGGACACTGGGCGGCAAAGATCACGCAAGTAAGATGGAGCACAGCCAAGAACACAGCGAGAAACTAGAGCAGCAGTGCAGTATGAGATCCGCTGAGAGATAGGCAGCCAGTGCAACACATCACGTATGTATGCAGAGACAGGAGAGAACTTAGGTAGTCGTCCAATGAGACGAGCAGCCGAGCGTAGAACTCGATCTAGTCGCCCCAGAACCCCAAGAGGAAGGCCAGCGAGTAGGGAGCAACAGTTGTCAATTCGACTGGTGACAAAGGCGTGAACAAGGACCACGACCGCATCATGAGAAAGAGAGCGAGAGACCACTCGAAGCTGACGAAGCTGATAATAACAACTCCGTGCAACCAGGCTCACATGTTGAGACAAAGTAAGCTCAGAGTCAAGAGTAAGTCCCAGATCACGAACTGTAACTGAAAAGGTTATGTGAGGAAAGAGCAAGGTAAGTTGGGAAAAGTCGATACCCTGAAGTTGCCTACGGCCACCCAACCAAATAAGTTGTGTTTTAGAGGGATATAAGAGTAGCCGATTGGAGGCCATCCAAGAAGAGAGGACATCCATAGTCAGACACATCTGGCTTACAGTAGCCACCGCATCCGCCGAATGGGTGTGGATGTAGGCTTGCACATCATCGGCAAATAGTTGGTGCAGAAGCCTCTGAGATGCCAGCAAGGGGCAGAGATCAGCAGTATAAAGAAGGTATAGCAGTGGGCCCAGGACAGAACCCTGGGGCACCCCAAAAGGAGCAGGGACCCAAAGAGACCTGGACGAACCAAGGACTACACAGTTTGAGCGGTCAGTTAAGAAGGATGTAAGCCAATCCAGAGGCTGATCCACCAAGCCAAAGGAAGTAGAGAGACGCTGTAAGAGAATGGAGTGGTCCACAGAGTCAAAGGCAGAGCTTACGTCAAAGAGAGCAAGAAGAGTAACCTGACCACGGTCAATTGCGCTATAGAAGTCTGACAAAAGTCGAAGCAAGAGAGTCTCCGTGGGGTGATTCCGACGGAAACCCGACTGCTGCGACGGAATCAATTCATTCATATCCAGATATGCCCACAGCTGGTTAGCAACAATGCGTTCCAGTATTTTAGATAGAAAAGTAACGTTAGCAATGGGGCGATAGTTTGCTGGATCACTTTGATCCAGACCATCGCGCTTCAAAACTGGTAGGAGAACGGAGCGTTTCTGTGAGACGGGTAAGCACGCCTCACGGATCGAACAGATGATGATATTGATGATGATATTATTGATTATATTATTGATTATATTATTGATTATATTATTGATTATATTATTGATTATATTATTGATTATATTGATATTGATGGTGATGTGCTACACTTGCCTCGGGCTGCTGGCTGCTGAGGACGCGATTGACCGGCATTTTGTGGAGGGATGCCACCTGCTGCTGGATACGGCTGCTGCGGTGGTGCAGAACCAGGTTGACCTGCAGGACCAGGTTGAGGCGGTGGAGACTGCGGAAGCTGTAGAATTATCATCATCATCATTCATCATCAGCAATGTAAACAAAAATCCATTTCAAATTCAGTTCTTACAGCCTGATATATACAATGTGCAGAAAATACATGGTATAATGGTGAACTGAACAATGGATCCAGAGTGCCGTACACTACTAACTTAGATGATCAGAGGCTTGGCAGGTTGCCTGCTCTACCTTTTATAATCATACTTTACTACATATAATGTGTCCCCAGATCCGCCCTTGCATTGACCTTTCACATTGAATGGTTTGAAATAGTGTCACAGCTCAATCACAGCATGACTGTCATTGATTTTTTTAAACTCACATTCCCCGTTTCTTCAGCCTCGGTTGTGCTATGGTGCCATATCAATCTTCTTGTTGTTGTTGTTAGGGTCATCTATAATTTTATTAGAAACTGAAAGCAAATCAACTCACCGTGCCGCATATTTTTGTCATCCATTCACTGTAAACAAAAAAACATTACAGACACTTAACTCTGACAAAAGAATATCTTTCTGGGGCCTGTGTAATAAGTACTCCACTGTTATGGTTTTGTTCTCTTGAATACAGTTGTGATAGCACTGGTGAAAGAGTAAGAGCAGAAAAGTGGCAAGTGGCAACAGATACAGAGAGGGGAATAGTCTGCAAAAAAATCACTCTCAACTTCTCTACTCTGAAAAAGCAAAGAAATCCTTCTCAAACTTTGCATTTTGCTGAATGCTAGCCAACAGTCCTTAAAAACATGCAACATTGTTGTAGTCTATTAAAACTAAGTAAGTCTGGATATGGGCAAAAGTTGTTGTGATTTAATAGCAGACAATTTATATTCTGGCTGCAATTAAATTTATTTTTCTAGAAATTATTGTAACACTTTAACGATGAGCTACTTTGGTTTCCCAGTTGGTTTTAGTACACTTTCGCCGTTAGAGTGTTAAAGTACGAAGTGCCTTTAGTGGACTGCATGTTGGTACACAGCTGTTGTCACCTTGGCAGTTAAGCTCCTCCTGCCTTGTTTAGTTAGGCTGGCTGTGACAAGAAAGGGCACAAATACGATAATTATCTGCACTACTACCAGGTGTGGTCCCTGTAATGCATTTGGGGAGTGGAGACATGTAACAGTGTATCTAAAGAATTATACTGGTTAGTGCAAATGTCCAAAACAGTTCAATGTACATGTGCATTGACTAACAATTCTAAAATGTTGCACTAACAAGTTTCTGTATGGCACATGTTAAAGCATCTCACATGTTAATCCTGAAGGTATCATCAGGAGCCATGGGCCACACGTTAAGCGAATTCACGTGCAAATGGGTCGTGCGTAAATAGAGCCACAGTACAATGACTTGGTAACCGTACTTTACTACATGCACTGTGTTATTTCTAATGTCTTAACCATACAGGCCCTTGTGAGTATGCGAGTGCTGAGTGACTCACTTCATTTCAGCGCCATTGCCACAGATAAACCAATGGATGTCTGCATTCTTTGAGGGTTGGTTTGGAATCGCCATCAGCGTCTGTTCATCCAGGCCAGACGGAATCACAGGTCGACCTGGAATGTTCCTCGTGTACGGCCCAACTGCGATGAAGTTACAGACGTTCTAAAAAAAATGCAAGTAAAGTAACACAAATACAGTACATATCTAAGTCGGATCACCCACAAAGTTTAATTGTGTATTAACTTTAGCATAGCAAGTGCAGACCCTTAGGCAAGATTTTGATATTTTATATGTGACCCAGGGAATCAAATGAGTCAGATGTCGGCAAATTACATTGCTAGAAAAACAGCAAAACATGAAGAGTCATTTATTGCTCATTTATTTTCAGATTTTAATGGAAAAAAATATGTTTTTTTACATTTCTGATATCTCACATTTGATGAAATTCACTGTTTTAATGTGTATTTTCAGGATTCTGTAAAGGTATTGTTTTAGTTTTCGTGATTTTATATTAAAATTAATTTAAAATAATTTCCCAAAATTGGACACATAATCATTCGTAACTTTGTCAAAAGGTTAGATAGAACAAAAATTTTGGTTTCATTTTAAAGCAAAATATGTGGTTTTTACAAATAATGTAAAATACTCGTATTCTAAAATTTCCGACATGTGACTCATTTTGATTCCTTGCGTCACATATTTTGTTGTAATACATATTTATGGCCCACATGTAATTCGTTGATCTATTTATTCCTATTGTGAGTCACTTTAATGGGAAATATAACTAGTACCGATACTTAATGTGAAATGGGATCCATAATGGCAGGGCCGGATTAAGACTTTCGGGGGCCCTAAGCCAAGGGCCGGGTTAAGACATCCGGGGCCCTAACCGCAAAGCCATGCAAAAAATGTGTCTTTCTGCCAGTGTGCCAGTGCATATTTTATCGGATTTGGAGAAAAAATGGAAAAATTTTCTTTATTACTACCTACGAAAATTTCTAATGACCTTTTTTTGCTTTCCCGTCTTTTTTTCTTTGTACAATCTGATTTTATATTCCCTGACAGAGTTGGGGGCCCTCAAAACGTTGTGGGGCCCTAAGCCATGGCTTATTTGGCTAATAGGTTAATCCGGCTCTGCATAATGGGTTCTTTCTACATAATGAGTTTCATATATTAATATACTAACAATGTTAGATGTGTCTAGTTGAATGGTTGTTTGTGCTTAAGCTGTCTAAATTCCTAAAAGTCCTGGGCCAGTGTACTTCTGTGCAGCTCATGTTACCTCTACCTTTTGTGCCAGTGCTTCAGAGGCATTTCTGTGTTGTGGCATTCTGCTGCCTTTACCTTTTGTGCTAGAGAGGCCCAGTTGTTACCTTGAGGAACACGGTTCCTTCTGCCTTGGAACTTGTCTCATTCTGGAACCAGATGAGCTGACTGTCCTGATGAAGCTCCACATACGTCAGTTTAAAGCCCTTGGAAAACATCGACTCTGCAGATGAATAGAAAAAGAAGCTAAAAGGAATGAACTATTGTAATTTCAAATTGAAATTAGCACTACTTCAAAAGCAGACTAATTCTGATCGCTCTCTGTGCTAGTCTATATGATGCTAAATGTCATTAAGACATTAACATCATATATAGGCGAATTATGGGGGGAAGTATAATTTTTATTTCCATCCACAGTAGTGATCCAAATAACCAATTCTCCTCTGTTCTCCATCATTTTGTCCCTCATTTAAAATACTTATAGACAAACTGACTCTAACTCGTTTGATATTCTTACATATTTGATATTCAGTATGGCAAGCTAAAGGGAAATAATCCTATATAAACTTTAAAATTTGTCATATTTCTGGCCAATGAAGATAATGAGATGAAACAGAGAGTTTAAAGAGTTTAAAGTAAAGTAAAATTGCTGAAATAAAAATGGCTTCCTCAAATAACTTGCAAATTTAACATATTCCTTTTGTATATTTAACATACCAGTACTTTTGTTATTAGTATTTACATTCTAAATTTAAAGTTTCCTGCTGTAACACAACTTACTCATGGACATTAAAATCTGTAATTGTACAAATTAATTCATGTATTTGTGTAAATAAAATACTCACTTTTAAATTTGAGTAACTTTCCACACTTGGCAACTGGAGTACGATCTAAAGTACAGTTTTACATTCAATCACTGTCACACACAAATAACAAAATTCATATGTTGCAGGGTAGATGTGGAGTTTCCATCCAGGAAGAAAATATTAATAAGCCTTATGATTACAGGAGACTTTGAAATTTTCTGAATGTAAATGTAATGTCAATCTCCTGAATTTGTAGTATGTTGTATACAGTTTGCAACAAAAAACAGATGCATTTAAAAGAGAAAGAGATGCAAACTGACAGGCAGGCAAAAAGGCAGACAACCAACAGCCGAATGTGCTTGCTATCACAGATAAAAAGAGAGTTATTACAGACAGAATCAGCAGGACAAGAGATAAAGACAAGCAAAGCAGCAGTTTAGTAGCTCAAAGGAAAATAGAGGAAAGTGATTTACTCAGATGCGTTTTGCATTTCAACAATCAATCAAATTTAGGGATTTCGTATATTTTTAAAACAGACATTTATTTTCCATAATATCTTTCTAAAGTTCATTGTCTGAAGTAATTTACAAAAACTAATTTTTCGAGAACGATATGTTCAGGAGTTGTCCATTAATTCTGTCAACAAATTTTAGGCAGTTTTTGACCCCCTCCCCCTTGTCAACAACTGTCAAACATTGACGGACCCCCTAAAAAATTATATCAACAATCCCAGAACCCTCCTCTCTACAAAAAGTAACACAATGGCTCAATACATGTAGAATCATTTTTTTTAATTTACACTAAAAATGCAATCTCGAATTTCAAAATTATATGAGTTTAGTTTATTACCAACGTTTTAGTAGTATTAAACATTATGCACTTTACACCTTTTTAGCATTACTTAATGTTTTCACTACCATTTTGAAGGGTCTGTGTTGATTCATTTGAAACATTTTTTTACGTCAAATTATACCGAACCCCTTGTCAACAACTGTCAAACTTTTCCAAACCCTCACCCCTATTTTGTTGACATAATTAATGGACGACCCCTCATCAGTTTTACAGGTACCTTATTAAAATAATTATTGCTGTAATTATTAATATTTGTAATAATAGTAATTATAGTAATGGTGGAGTAGTTTCTAGTAATGATAAAGTTTTTATTGTTTCTGGTGTATCAAATGAAAGTACGAGTGAAGCTTAGAGCTCGAGGGTGTAATTAAGAATGCAGCAAAGAGAGACATACTTAAGCGTGACACTATAAAGTTAAGTGTGACACTACAACAGGCTTATCTTAAATCGTTGACCCTTATCCCTGTCATTGATATTGAACCCAGACCGATGGCAGGCGTTCACTTTAAACTTACTCGAGACTTCAATGCCAGAACCTCCTCCGCACAGCATTCTGATTCGTCTTCTTTATGTACAGTATAACGATCGGAAGGACCCTAATCTTTTCTAAATGATCTTAAGTTTCTCTGATCATTCAATTATTTAGCACTTAATCTGGGGCCATAATCCAGTCCGTGCGAACTATTCAGTCATGGACCCTATTATAATCTACTATTCTATTAAATTACTAGTGTTTATCTCTCTTCGGTTAGCAATCACTTCACAGATGAAACCAATCAAACAATTCGCTCTTCAAGTTAAGTATATACAAACAAAAGCAGCACTTTATAGTAGAAGTCTCGGTGTGTCTATACAGAGCTATTGGTGAAAGCGAGAGAATTCCGATGGTCCGTTGTTTACACTCGCGCACCTGTCTGTTGCCTAGTAACCATTTGCCATAGATAGGTATTGTTAGATAATTAGCCGCTTTGTAAGAAAGGTCTTTTAGTCATCCTAAGTTAGTTTATTAATTTCAAGTAAATTTTAACAGCGGCATGGTTTTACATCACAGAACTCTATTTGATTTTATAGCAATTTTATGTTGAAATGTTGAATTTCATGACAGGTGTCCAGAATTACCGACTTAAATTGTCTTGTACCAGCATTTTTGGACCTGAAGAAACGTGAACATAGCACGATCAGCAAGCAGATCTATTGATTAGAAAACGATAATTAAAGAGGTGAGAGGGAGGGAGATGTCACCTAAATGCAGACAAGCATATAAATTTGATATGAACAGTTGTTTTCGTACAGCGCTGCCATTATAAACACCGACTTCAGCCAGACTCCATTGATCTAAATAAAGGCCTAGCTTTGCGGTAGCCGAAGTTTTGAAGTAGCTTCAAGTAGGTGTACCAAATACATCATTAGGCCTATGATAGTCTAATCTAGACCGTAGAACTCCTTTGTAGTGCGGACGTACGCACAATGGTGGGAGAGGGTAATGCCAAGTGCGCGCAATTGAAGCGATCGAGGTGTCCAAAGTAGGCTAGGCCTACTTGTAGACAATTTCTTGCCGAAGTCCTTTAATTGTGGACTAATTGGATGACGTGACAGATTTTGGACAAGTTCTCTGCCAGCATCGTAATGTATAAATTTCTATTACGCCCAAAAAAGCGAAATCGAAGAAACCAGCCTATTCACAGGCGATTAGTCAAAACATAAGCGATGGGGGAGGGGGAATCAGTTCCAGGTCAAGGGCCAACGGGCCGGGTCAGTCAGGCAGACAGACACACGGCTAAAGAGGGTGGTGTTTAGAGTTAAAACTGCGAATTAGGTAGGCCTATTATAAGGGAAGAGAGGAATCGGGATAGGAAAGAGCAATGTTTTCAGTCTTGAGTGAGACCTGTGGAGAGATAGCAAGAGGTAAGGTTTTGTTGACTTCGTACGATGGATCAGATATAGGCCTATTTGTCGTAATTAATAGGCCTAGGCCTACTGGCTGGAGTTTGTAATCGTAATCGTAGGGCCTAATATCGAAACTTCTAAAACCCCACTCGACAGCCAAGCACAGAGAACCAGCTTATTCACGAGCGCTGCGTCGATCGAGTCAAATTAAGGGGTTGTCCCAAAGGGCAGTCCGAAGGAGGTCCGAGTCGCGTTGTCAGAGGATCAGAGGGATTGAGGAGTAATTAGATCTAGAGTTGGAAGGTGAAGGATTAGATGAGTCTATGAATTCTTGAACGCTATGGAGCGATTTTAGTGATTATAGATGAGGTGACGAAAGGGTGAATAAAGTGTTATGGAGGAGAACGAGTTGAGCGAAGTGGTTAATGAACCTTGAACAACTGACGGAGATAGGAGGCCTGGGATGATTTAAGTGTATTTTGTAGGTGAGTGTTATGGCTTTACATATCTCTCTATTCGTTCAGGTAATTTATCTGGAACATTATGAAGCCCAAATATATGACCCATAATTATGGTCATGGTTCCACCTAGTGCCCATGGAAATGCTGGCAGGAACGTTGCAATGTTACACAGAGATTTTATTAAGGCGCAGTATAAATATAAAACACACCCATACCCACACAAACACCATGCAGAACTGGGTGCGATAGACATATATACAATTTAATCGGGAAGGAATCTCAAATAATGGGTTAATAATTTGAAGCACGGTGGAATTTTATCTACTTTGCCAACTAACTAATCAGGCAATTTGCAGTCTATAGGCCTACGGTGTTCTAGACTATTTTGTAAAAGATTTATGAGATTAAGTGATAGGCCTACAAAAACACGTCGTATAAGCACACGCATCACAAGTGCGGGACATTCGACGATTGAAACGATTCGAGTGTAATTCTAAACATCACAAATCACTCTGTTTCTGTTTGTATTGTAAACAACTGCACTGAGAAGCCGAAATATAGGCCAACAATCACTAGGTCACTCGCCGATTGCATGCTAAAAATCAACAAGTGGGCTAGCCTATAGGCTATAGAGCCCAGGGCAGCATTCGTGTTGGCGCTGGCCGCCCGGCTGCACAATCATTATCTTTGTTACCAAACACTCGACAGATAGGCTACAACGTTCTGTGAGTTTGAAACGCTATGTTCCCCGGCTAACATCTGGTTAACTGATGGGCTAGAGTTTTTACCAACGGATAACCATCTCATCGTCTTAGTCTAGGGTCTACCTTACGGAAACATTAAGTAGGCCTAATGCTAAAAATGTATAAAGTGCTTAATGTTTAATACTACTAAAAAGCTGGTAATAATCTAAACTTAGGCCTATATATTTTGAAATTCGAGATTGCATTTTTAGTGTAAAATTTAAAAAAATTATTCTACATAATTATGTATTGAGCCATTGTGTTTCTTTATTGTATGGGGCGGATTCTGGGATTGTTGACATAATGTTTTAGGGGTCCGTCAATGTTTGACAGTTGCTGACAAGGGGAGGGGTCAAAAACTGCCTAAAATTTGTTGACATAATTAATGTACGACCCCCTACCCAAATCTATTTGCAAAAATTGGTTATGGGCCTCGTGGTGAGGAATTATTTTTAATTGAAACATATTTTCAAAACAAAGCGTTTCATCCCAGTTGAAAAGTTTTGCGCAGCGCGGTTAACGAACGACCTGTTATGTTTGGGCCGTTGGTTTGGGCTGCCCAAAAGCCGAACAAAGCTTTGCTCTGCGTAAAAAAGAGATAAACGCACTTTATGGAATAAGACGTAGCCTGTACACTAATTATACACGCTGTAGGTAACTATTACCTCGTTGGTAGGTAAGGGTTTGTTAGTTGTGCAATCCAAAAAAGGCTTTTCATCCCAGATGAAACAGTTTTTGGAAGCTAGACAACCGTCCAAAAGTCGAACAAGGCCTTGATCTGCCTACAAAAAGAGTAATAAATTTAACCTTCCACACAAAGACTAACGAAACTTTATATCTCGAATTATTTTTTCAGAATAAGCCCTTATAAAGAACCCGTGAAATAAAGTTCCGATCGTCTTTATAGCATCTAGAGATCCTGAGTGGCCGAGTGGGTTGGTAGCCCGCTCGCCACGCCGGCGGCCCGGGTTCGATTCCGGGTCGGTCGGTTTATCAGAGATTAATTTCTCGGATCTTTAGGCCTACTGCGGGTGGCTCGGTCGCAATATAAACGTGGAGTACAATACAATACAATACAACACAACACAATACAACTGGGGCGCGGAGGTATAGGGGTATGTTCTGTGCCTTGCAGCTGGAGGGTTGCGGGTTCGAATCCACCTCAAAAGCCGCCGCGTAGGGGCAAGTCCTTCACTCGCAATTGCTGATGCGCTTCGGCGTGAAACTCCGATTCAGCGTCCGCGCAGTAGTCGGGAGCGCCTCTGAATGGGCAATCTGGTAGGGGCGCTATAACAAGTGTTCAAATACAATACAATACAATACAATCTAGCTCTTCTATGTAGGCTACATCTACAGCGTTAAGGCCTATGTCTGTTGTTAACACAATAAACGAATATTATTATTATTATTATGATGATGATGATGATGATGATGATGATGATGATGATGATGATGATGATGATGATGATGATGATGATGATGATGATGATGATGATGATGATGATGATGATGATGATGATGATGATGATGATAACATAACATAACATAACATATTTTATTCAGCAACCAACTTAAAATACAGGTCGTAAGTACATGAAACTGTTTTCGAGATTAGTCGGTATGCCCAGGAGACCCAAAAGGGGCCGAAGGTCCCGCAAGCCAGGGCCACCTGAGACAAATTAGTTAACAGAAAGCATTATGATGATGATGATGATGATGATGACGATGATGACGATGATGATGATGATGATGATGATGATGATGATGATGATGATGATGATGATGATGATGATGGTGATGATGGTGATGATGATGATGATGATGATGATGATGATGATGATGATGATGATGATAAACGCATTTATCCGTTCTTCGTTGATTTTATCAACGTTTTCTGTACCGCTGTGCTTGCAACAGTTGAACGGCTGCGTATCAGACCAGATGTATTTTTGTCGTTCCCGCTCAAGCTGCGGCAGATGCGTGAACTTTGAACCGAAGAGGTCGGAGGAGGTCAGCTGAGCACGTGACCGTCGTCGTTTTCGTCGTCGTCGTCTTTCTAGGCCAGAGACACACGAGGAGGAGACTTTGAAAGAAGGCGTCGTAGATTCATCCAGTCCTTGTTTCCAGAATTTACTGCAAAGTTCCTTCGTCGAAGAGAAATGGCTGCCGAAACTCGCGTTGTGCTGATTGCGATCGACGGCAGTGAACAGGCGGAGAAGGCTTTTGATTGTGAGTTTGATGATTAAAAAGAACGTTTTGGTCATGTTTTGCTGCTGAAAACACTAGTGGCCTAATTATTGGTATTTTTGCGTTCGCCCGTGTCTGATCATTGTTTACTAACATTGATCCTTTCAATAACAATATTGCCCTTAAAGGTTTGACATTTGGAGAAGTATCATAATGCGCAATAGATTGATTGTTCGGAATTTGTTAAAAGTAGTTGATCTAGGAAAAACACGAATTGGGTTGAAGTGATGGCGTTTTTTATTTGACTATTTGCAAGTTTGTAAACACCCCACGGTTTCTGCGTTTGATGGGCGCCATTGTCATATGATTTTTATAGGGCCACTTTGTTTGCACTGGATTTATGTAAACTATGTCCATGTACTTAAGGGAGGTTACTACTGAAGGAATTAAAAGTTAGGCCCTGAAGGTCATTGTCTTTATCACACACGGTTAGCCATATTATATTTATATGGGTAATTTTTAATATATTATATTTATATGGTTAATTTTTAAAAGTCTTACTTGAATCTATATGTGAACTTGGCACATTTTCATCAAATTGTCATGCTGTTTAAGTAGGGGTTTGAGTGCTTTAGGGTGGTTAAGACCTCTTTTGCTGCCCTTAGCCATTCATCATCTGCATAATTTATGTATCATTTAAGGACACATCTTCTGCGGTGGAAAATTCCGCAGCAGAAGTAATATTTTCAACACAATACCACGGTGGAAGACCTTTGCGCATGCACAACATTCGGCACAGGCACATTTTTCAAAATGTGTTACTTCTTTTTAGTTGGGGTTGTGAGAGTCAGAGTTAGAGTCAGGTTAGGCCTCGTGAGGGTCGGTTAGGGTCAGGTTAGGTGTTTTGAAAAATTGTTGATATGACTTAATTCTTTTAAGGGGCCGAGGTCCTTATTTAACACATCTTCTTGAGCACTAGAGACTCCTACTCTGACTGCCTCATGGTTTTCAGTAAGATATACATCGTTAGTTAGTCAACTACTAACACCCATCTGCCATAGTAGTGATAAAATACAAAGTTTGGGATTATAAAACTTTGGCCAGAATGTTCAGCTTTGCATTTAATTTCTAATGGCATGACAATATTTCATTGCAGCACTATGTCGAGGCCCATTTATTGATAATTTTTACCATTGGAATTTTTTTAATAACAGTGGAGTATGGTTTATTGTGAGTATGGGAAAGACATGAAATAGTGCATTGTAAGGGGACAAGGGCAAAGGATATTGGTAAGCTGCACGATCTGGAAAAAGTCCTAAGGCATTTTTTGGACATGAAAGCAGACAAAGGCCACTGAAAACTTTTGAAATGGTTGTTCATCCATGTTCCTCCACCTTGTGATGTAGAAAGCTAGCCATGGCAGTGACAGTACATTTTAAATAATTATTGTAGTGTATTGTAATGACTTGTATAGCAGCTCTTATGGATATCTGCTAAGGAGCACATAGTCATTTATGGGCAAATAAAAATTGTGCTTTACTTACTCCAGCTGAATAATAATGGAGCCATGACCACCTCACCTTTTCCAACCAATTTAACAGCTAACTAACTGATCAGTATGAACGTTTAATAGAGGTGTTTCTGCAGCAAGATAGGTTAATGAGGACTGGTACAGAGGCATAAATCAAGTTGGTAATGAGGAATGCTAATGTAGCTGAAACTGGTGACCTGTAAATTAATATCTGTATGAACAAAGCAGCACACTCTAACTGGGTTCGGATTTGTTGACCTGGTTCAAATCCACTTTGACTATGCATAACATTAGTATGAGCTCATTTCATTTTTAAACAAGAAGATATATCTGATTACTTAAATGCTTTGCATCATGTGATACTAGTCCAGTTAGCTATGGACTTTTCTGAGGTCATTCAGCCTGATTCCGTTCCATGTTTTACATTGTAGTCTATGTTTGTCATCTACACCAGCAAGGGAACCAGCTGCTTCTGGTTCACTCGGCTGAGCCTCCAATGATGAGTACAAGTCGTAAGTTAACCAACCATCTTACTTGCATATGTGCTTATTCTGTAACAGATGAACTTATTAATCCAGTTTTTATGCAGTCTTAGGTTTCTCAAATCAAGGGCTTGCATTTCACAGCACAAATAATCTGTTCGGTTTAGCGGAACTTTCATCTGTGCTGTTAAAATTCTGCTAATGAAAACTTGTAGTGTTGGCTAAGAAGATGATAGTTGTCTCTGCTACAATGTGCTTATGTAAGGCACTCTTCGTTAATTGCCTCTGGAGAAAACAATAACAATCTCTGTCTGTTAGGCACACTGTACATTGGTGAAAGCAGGGCTTTGTGTGGGCCACTTTAGTATGTGTGTACACCATTTATGTATAAAGATGTAGCAATCAAGTGTCTTGTAAGTAATTCTCAATTAGCGTTTGCTGTTAGTAGACGTTGCTTTTGAAGTAGTTGACAAATTCTCTCGAATGATACAGTGCTGCAATATAATTCATTGTATTGTTTAATAATGCTTACAGATTTACAATGTATGTCAGGTAGGCAGATACCGTGTTTTGCAACGAGTTCTGGTTTGGTCTGATTTGAGTCACTTTTGCGTGTTCTTCAGTGTTCTGTCCTCAGGCATGTCCTGGAATCCAATGACGCCATTCTTCCCATAATTTATCATTCTGTCATTTACTAATAGTGCTGGATAAGTTTACATTTATGCTGCATTTACATATCTGAGGGTTAATATTTACACTGTCTTTACAACCTAGGTTTATGTTTACACCGTGGGTTTACTTTTACAGTGCATTTACATTGTGTGGGTTGATCTTTACACTGTATTTACAATCTATGGGTGACATTTACACTTCATCTCAAATGTGTGTTTGTCCTGCAGAAGTGATTCTGTTTTTAAATGTAGCATGTTTAATGAGCATGTATATTTACACTAGTCCAATGTTCGAGAGAAGTTATTTGAGATTTCAGACATGGAGGCTAATTGGACCAAGATGCAGTCACTTGTTGGTTGTATAAGCTTCTGGTAGTATTGCTTCTAAGTGGCTGGAAGAATGAAAATTTTAAGTACACCAAAGTCAAAATGTTAATGATTTGAGGAGGCCTAGACAAGTGGATTTCGTGGATGCAGTATCAGAACAATTAAAATTTATTGTTTTCTAGGTGTCAGTTTTCACAAAAAAGCTTAACAGTTTAATTATTTGTCAGCTGGTTTGGACAGACGCTGACCAAGTTAAGAAATAAATACAGGAACCTTTTTAAAAGAACAGCAAATCGAGGAGGAGCAGAGTGATTGTTTGCTGAGTGACAGCAAGCTATACTTTATGAATAGTTGATTATTTGTTCAGAGCTAAATTAAATGTGATACTTGAAAAGAGAGTTTTCAGTCAATTGCTCTATGTTGGCAGAATGCCAGATTTTTTTAACTGCCCTGCAACCAGCTGCTAGCAGTTCCACTATCGTATATTATTCCATTGGTACTCTAATTTGTTGTTGAGATGAAACTTTATTAGTTTGTTGGTACTGTATATTCAGGACTGTAAACTGCAGTTTTTACATGAGCTTCAAGGGTAGTGACTTTTAGAAAGGTGCAATGCATGTTTGGAAATGTCAAAATACTTTGAATTTATAAGTTTAATTCAACAAAGAAAGCTATAAAAGCAGAGTTAATTAAATCAGTTATTTGAACAGAATTTGCTTAGTGAATACAGTAATAGGTTTAGCACCATGTGGGCCAGGGAAACAAGTTAAGTGTTGTCTGTTTTGTTAAATTGGAGTAAACTTGCAACTGCTGCTCATGTTGATCTACAACAGGTTTACTTGGTACTTGTTTCATTACTAATAAAAGATAGGGTACTGTTTCAACCAGTGTTGGACTCAGTGGCTGGCATCTACCAATAGGGTGGGGTTGGGGTTTGGGGGAATGATCATCCACGGTTGCCACTTTATGTTTTGGACATGAATTGGGGCTTGTTGATTTCCGATAATATAACAGCCTGCAATACAGTTCTGAATGACTTCTGAGTCTCTTATATATAAGTCAGCCAGACTGGGGGTTTGTTCTTCCATTCCAGGTGAGGAGTTAGATGCCACTGGTTTGTCCTAAATTATAACCCAAACAGTAATTATTTAAGCATCTTGTAGCCACAAATATAAGCAATATGATCAACCCAGATTGCAAGGGAAAATAGAGCGCTGCTCTATAAACAGAAATTATGAATAATGATCCACTACATGGGATTGCAAGAATAAGTATATATCTGTTTCTAAATGAATTACTTTTACAAAGACTCATAAAATATGATCTAAACTATACAGTGATGCAGTGTGTGATAAACAGATTAATATACGAGAGCATACTATTCTTGTTTTCTATACAAGCACCTGCTTACTTGTTTCAAGCACTTGTGTGTGCACAGTCTATAAATCTAAAGGATGTGCTGCAGGTTGTTTGCTGTAGGGGCCAATACCATCACTAAAAAGTAAAAACTAATTATGAATAACGGTTGGGAGGCCTTCTTGTATCGCTCAGTTACAGATAATTTGACACAAGTCTACACTGGTGCTGATTTCGTATATTAAAATCTACACCATTTATGTGATATCGGATAACCTGGCCTTGCCTGCTACACCGCTAGAACAGTCCAGCCCTTCCAGATTAAACCTCTACAAAAGCAAGTGTGCCAGTTATGCCTGAAACCAGTTTTCACTTGCCTTCACAAGTATGGCCTCAAGACTTCCCTTTGGTTTTTGGCCACACAAATGTGTTCTTCACGAGAAAAGCATTGGCACTGTCTACTAGAGATGAGGCCTGCTTGCATTTGACCTTTTCTTCAAAAAAATTTTTCATCTGTGTAAGCTAAGGTACAGTTAAAATTATTATTAGTTTTGGAGTGAAAATAAATTGCTTTGCTTGGAGCGACCAGGAAATGAAATTCTTGTGTTTTATGAAGTTAGGCTTGCCAATGGATAGTGAATTTGCTGAATGGGTTAGTTAAAGTCTGGGATAGCATTATTCATCATCAGTGGCTTGCCACTCTTAGAGCATTGCGACCCTGTCAATCATTTGTGCCAACCGTTTTGATCTTAGACTGTGTCTAGCCCAACATTCAGGTGCCCGATGCACCAGACCTACACCATTTGAATGTGCATGGGCCATCCGAATGGTCTCCCGGCATAAGCAAGCTCACTCTTATGCATTCTGACAGGAAATCTGTGTGTTGGTACCATATATGCCAATGTGGCTTGTATATACTCTGACTTTAGTCAAAGGAAATTACAGAACTTTAGAAAAATATGTTAAATGGAACCACTAACACTGGACACGTTTGTTATCCTCAGATCACCTTTTCTTTGGCTACATAAATTAGTGTGGAGCTGTTGATATGTGAGGTTAAGCAGTGGAGTGTGGTTTGTTAGTGTGCTGAGCTGATGTCTGTTTCTTGTAGAAGCTGTAATGTTGAGTCAGTCTGTTTGGGATCAGATGTTGGAGACGGAGAAGGAGAAAGTCAAGGTCCTTGAGGAGAAGTACGCCGAAAAGATGCGTTCCCATGGCGTATGTCATTCATTGTCCTTTGTCTTTGAACAGTTGAACCCTTTTGTACTCTGATCGGATCGGTGTTTTATGTTAATGCTGTACCGTCAAGTCTTAAATTCAGTTATAAATTTCCCACAGTTCAATAACTTCAGCATTGCTAGTTTTTGGAATTGTTTGAAGTTCAAGATTTCACTTTTTGTGGCATGAAATTTGCATTTTCACTGCACCTAAGAATTGTTAGTTTTGCTGCAGTTAAGAATGTAGTAATTTTATCTGTCACATATTGATATTTGGATTGCAATTGCACTACCGCAGTGTATTATGAATTCGACTGATGCAATTTTGCATCAACAAGACATCAAATAATAGCAGCACTGCATAGTAGAATTAGACTACTGGTCAGTATGTTAAATTAAAGATTCTGTTGTTCAACTGTTGTTAGTTGACTGGAAAGATCAAGGCCATCTTCAGCAACAAGCCAGGTGAGGTGGTTGTGGACGTGGCAAAGGAAGAGAAAACAGCCATGATCGTCATGGGAACCAGAGGTCTTGGCACCATCCGTCGAACCATCATGGGTAGCGTCAGTGACTATGTCGTCCACCACTCGAACTGCCCTGTCGTTATCTACCGCCATCTGTAGTAAATCAAGACTGGTGGCCTTGGCGCGAAAACTAAGCCAAGTGAAGATCCATCAGGGAAACTCACAATGAATTCTGAAGTATTACATCTGTTAACGATTTCTGACGCTAGTCTTGTGTAAGAAGAATGATATAACGATGACTTTTCGTGCATGTGTTCTTGACGAATAACATTTAGCTTTGTGAGGCATTTTATGCTTTAATAAAATGCTGTGCTTTTAAAATTAGTGTGACATAGAAAAACTTAATTGTTTTACGAAGAACAGAAATATTGTGACCCAATAATATTTTCTCAGTCTTTGCTGAATTACTAGAAGTTACTATTTGTTCATGAAGAAACAGTTATTTTAAGTTGGATCTTAAACATTTGTTTTGCCTGTTTGAAAGTTAAAAGATTTTGCACTCGCTGAAAGTGTTTTTAAATGCAGTAAAACTGGTTTTTATCAGTTATGTATTTAAGCAATTTGGCTATTGGCCAAATTTACTACTGCTGTGTGTATAAGAAAATATGGTTTTGCTGATCATTCATGGGTTCAGCAGTAGCTTGAATATATATCTATAACCAGATTGTGGATCTTTCCTCTCTGTCCCTTGGGGTGGCAAATTCCAGTGCTCATGTGTATTGACAATCCATAGTGAAGTCTTTTCTCAATTGCTGTTCGTTTTCTGCTGAAATATCTGCTCACCCTGAAAACAAAGGGGAATAAATGAACAATATTAGATTTATAACAATAGAAGTGCCTTCAAAGTTTGTCAGTCTTTTGAGATCTATCTGTTTTTTTCTTGCTGTCTGATGTTCTGCCAACTTCTCTAATAATTTCATTTTGTTTTGTGGGAGCTATGCAATGTGAAAGAAGTTAATTATTTCTTTTGGTTGAACTGTTTTCATTGAGAGTTGACTCTAATCTTTCAATCTAGACAGTTAATCACAGTTTGGTGTCGATGCATTAGTTTGTTTGTAAAATATGTATTTTTCTACGTTGTTTGTAAACATCTAGAGTCATCTGAGCGACCGCATTTGCCTTTTTGGCATGGGTTGTTATGGCTTTGGTAAGAATCTGTTTGTTTATGTCTTAAAATGGCGGATACAGGTCTTTTCTTAAGTCTTGATGCGGTGTTAAACAAGCTGGGCAAACTCTGATCATTTCTTTTGCTTTCTAGTGAATTCAGCAGTTTTACTGAATGTCTTTTTCTTCTCAGGCTTAAAATCACGAGTCATTGGCTCTGTGCACTAACTATTCGTTGTTGTTGTGAAATCTGATGATGTGACAAATAACATTCATTGTTGTAACTGAAGCTTTGTTGTCGATGGCTATCCAAGAGGTTCTTAAAATGCTGTATTATAGTCCAAAGGAATCAACTGTGCTTCTTCTTGCATTTATTTGAGCCATTCCTTGTATTAAAGGTTTTGAGTTACAGACAAGTCATGTTGACTAACTTGTAGGTTGGATGACAGCCATGTTTATTACTCGATTTTTGATGATTCAGATAAGAACTTGACAGTGAGAGTTTTGGTTATGCGCTCAGGATCTACTTTCAGGCGTCATGGCTTCATTACCGTTCAAATCCTCCACTGAAGATTTGAGAGTGTTCACTTTGATGCATTTTAGACCTGTCTGACTTCATGTTTAGCCCATGACGTGCAAATGAGAGTGCATTCTTAAATTTATATTTCAGTTCTGTGAGCGGAACTTGTATCATTTTATTGGCCAATCGGTATGCTAAAATGATGATAAACCAAGTCTCAGTTTTCTTCAGTGTGAAGCAATTGTTGAGTGGAGGTGATGGCAGGGGCTGCACTAAACAAAGCGAGACAAACTACAGATGAGATTTTTAAGCTTATTTTAGAATTTTATTCTTTCATGGTTTGGTGTTGTGCATTGTACAGATTGTTTTTATCTAAATGGAAATTAATGCAATAGACTAATGTAATTGCTTTCCAATAGAGATAAAACTAAAGTTGACCTGAAAATTGCGAAGCAAAATGTCTTGATTTTGCATACTAGTGCTTGTGAGATAGGTTTCGTTGGTTATAAATGTAGGAGTGACGAGTGATGCATTGTTCAGTGTTAGAATATGATGTAACAATGCAGCAATCTAGTTGTAAGCCTTGGTTAAGCCTTGAATATTTTCCAGTTGTGTTGAACATCTTAAGCCAAACTTCTACTGTTACACTGCACGTAGTATTTTCAGAATACCGCTTGTGCAATCTTGTAGAGTTGTTTCCTTATGAAGAACACGTTGATAACTTCTAAGAACATTGAAATTTTTCTAGTTCCAAAACAATTCAATAATACATAGCTTACCGGGGTATTAATTTTTATTGTTTAAAACTGTATGCTTTTACAGGATATCAGTTCCCAGTGTGTATCAGTTTCCAGTGTCTATGTCTGGCATCAGTGAGTACCTGGTAGGCTTTATGCAGCAGATGGAAAGTTGGTATAAATTTTCTTAGAGTTCTTTTCTGATGAAGAACATGTTAATAACTTTGAGAGCATTTAACTATAATTACCAGGTAATGAGTATACCTTTTCCTAATTCCTGGTCTGCTAAGCCTGTATGTTGGGTTAAAATTATTATGATAGTTATTTTTATGATTTCTTGGTTAAACTGTTATTTGCAGAGAGAAATTTCTGTGGTTTTAGTTGTCATATTTGGCTTGAGTCTCTTATCCAGTTTATAAATTGAAATTCATTGACTCAAATTTGTGATTGTAGATCATGCTGAGGAGTATACCTGGTAATACAACTTGCAGTGAATTGGACTTTTGTTTTGACTCTCTCTAGAAATTTGTTACGGTAGCTAGCCTTTACGAGAGGTTTTATATATGGATACTTGGCTGCATGTTCCATGTGGGGCAGAAGACTGCCTTTTAACAGTAATCTCATTTAGAAGTCAATAGTTTATTCCCAACCAAAGCACTTATGCCAAATATTTTGTCAAATGTTAAATTGTTTTGTTTATGCTAAAGCCTCGATAGGATAAAGCCTCTGCTTACTGTTGCACAGCCAGAATCATTTCACATTTACTGATAATACAATAATGTCAAAACTGAAGAAAAGAATAACTAGTGTAGAAAATAATTTTTATAAAGTTGTTGAATTAAAACGAAT
Organism: Aporrectodea caliginosa; assembly: GCA_020284085.1. Classification (NCBI taxonomy): domain Eukaryota; kingdom Metazoa; phylum Annelida; class Clitellata; order Crassiclitellata; family Lumbricidae; genus Aporrectodea; species Aporrectodea caliginosa. The sequence goes on from JACEVL010000899.1 coordinate 185,513, forward strand.
TTCTTAAGTCATTGGTTGAGTTTGACATCGGTGGAATCCATGTGAAAGCGTCGAGTTCTTACACCTGCTGTGAAAGAATTGAAATATGTAACTTTTTGCTGGCAAATCGATGCAACTTCGTCCAGGGACTGAACACAGTGGTTTCTGTCAACTGACAATCGACAGGAATTCCTTTGCATGGGTGCCATGTGTGTGCATGGACATGCCATTGGTGACTCTTCTCGTTTACTGTGCATTGTTTTGCAAACTGATGTAATGTTCCTGTTCTTAATTACATTATTTTAACATCATACAGCCCAGCACAGAGTGCCTCCGATTAGTTTGCTCTGTGAGTGGTGCTATTTAAATGATCAATTTCCACTACAGTTTTTTCGACCCAAACCAATGGGATGAATTAGCACTTGGTGTGCATATTTACATGTTACAAGTGATTTCTAGCCTCCCATAACATCTACATATCAAGTCTACAGAAAGATCTGCAATTTTAAAAGGACTTCACTCTGTTTTGTATTGCTGTCATTTGTATTAATATGCTGTTGATGTTCAGTCACATCAATATAATTCAGTACTTCTAACTAGAGAAGTGCACATATCCATTAACTTAAATACTCAGTGACATTATCAAGAAAAAAATGTAGCTTATGAGATGCATCTCCTCAGATAACCATGTTTCATTGCCTTATGATGGTGGAAAAAGGAGCAGCATAAATGTCCAGATTTTGCAAACATATGGTGAGAATTGTTGCTCACATAAAATTATTCATCTGTGGAAGTAGTAAAAGTTATGGATGCGGTAACAGGATTAGTGGTACAACTGGGGTTCATATTGTCAAAATTTGTCCATGAAGTCTCGAGATCCATTTCACGTCATGCCGTCTCATATTTTTGTTTCGCTGCAGCAAATTTAGTCTTCATGTCTGAAAGTGAATCTTCACAGTTCATCAACAAGGTTTCGTCAATTTTAGCCAAAAGTTTACTGCATTTTTGGGATTCCAAAGTCGTCATAAATGCCAGAGAGAGTCGGAATTTTTCTATGCAACTAAGGTTGTCTAAAATCATTATGGCAGCGTTTACATCTGCGTCTTGAAATTCATCACTTAGCACGGCTAGGATATCGCCAAGAAGGCCTCCTGAACAGATCTCTGCATAGACAAGTTCTGTGCAACTTGAGGAAGCGATTTGGAGCAACAGTTTGTACTTTTCAGCTGATGTTTTACACTGACGTTTCCAGGCTCTTAGAAACTCGTGGCTTGTTCTTGGTGGCCGACTTATTTCCACCTAAAACAGGGAGAAAACAGTCTCAACTACGCGGTACAACATGCAGTAAATTGGCTTCTCATAACCAGTGAGCCGTCTGGCGATTCCAAGCCAAAGCACCAGTTCCTAAACCTACTGTGGCTGGTTGTGAAATTCAGTTCCATACAAGCCATACAGCTTGCAAATAAAGACTAAACTTATATGGATGAATTAGCGTTAAATATTGCGAATGAAACATCAATACCCAGATATGAGATACCGGTATGCCTGTACAAAGTGGCCTGTCTGGTTATCATATGAAAGATCAAAGATCTATTAAGGTTAAATTCATAGTTGGTTGTACACAGATGAACTATCATCTGAACCATGTAAATTGCATGTTCAATATTGTGTAATCAGGTTAGTACCTACGATGAGTTTTATTGAAGAGGCACTATATAAATAGGCACTTAAAATTGCACAGCCAGGCTTGCAATTTTTTCCCAGGGTACCAAATTCAATCTGCTTCTTGGAGCCAATCAAATGCCGGCTACTTTAGCCTAAGTTGTCACTACAAAGAATTCACATAGGAATGGTAAAAAACAATTTTTTATCACAAGACGACCATACTACTGGTTGGATGATCAGTCCATACCAAGTGAATTTGATGTAATAAATAGGTAGGCCTACTTATCTGACATCACCTGTAGTAAAAACCATTATGGCCATAAATCCTAAGACTTTCCTATTATACTTCATGACAGTATATAATGGATGTAGGTGATGTAGACACAAGCAGAGCTCATGTATTTCTAAATCTTGGTTATTATTCATTTGATATTTTCTGGATGTGGTTGAATTATGCTTACATTTTCATTAGCCACAGATGGTGCAACTGAGCTGGAATTATTGCTGGTGGCCGGACAGTTCCACTGCTGCTTGAAGGTTGAATCGATCTTGTCAGTCTTATCAAGAGCCTTCAAGTGTGAAGCCAGAACTATTTGTCTAGATGAACAGCATATAAAAACTCTACAGTTGGTCTACAGTTGGCAGTACTCACACACTACATCTCACACACAACATTCCTTTAAATTTTCTTTTGCCTTAGGGTTCCTGCATAATTTATGGTCAGTAATCATGGAAAGCAATCAAAACAATGTCAAGTTTAGAAGAAAATAACGTGCACATATAACTAACCAGTTAACTCCGCTTGTTAAGGCGCCAGTTCGCATACCGATTGTGGCTTGTTTCAGATAGTTGAATCTCGGGTTAGCACAGTTATAACATGGGGACCTAACTGGCAGCGGTGGCAAAGGATTTCACCATATAAATTCATTGAAAGTTGAGCAGGGTCGAGGACATACGGTCGGGGTAATCTCGTAGTGTAGGTTGGAAAATTATTTCCTATGGTCAATTTAAAATAGAAGCTGGATTGGTGACAAAATTGTTTCCCTAATGGAAATGGGATTGATGAAATCATTTAGGTGTTTAAATAGAAGCTTGATTGATATAAATAATTTTTCCCGCAAATAGAAGCTGGATTGATGCAACTAAGTTTTGATTCAGTAGAAGCTGGATCCGTGAGGATAGTCCTTTCCTTAAACAAAAGTTCCATTGATGAAAAATAATTTTTCTTTAAATATAATTTGAGTAATTTTTTCATTAAATGGAAGATGGATTGATGAAAAAATGTCTGATGAAATGGAAGTTGGATTGATGGTACATGGTACATGGACATAGGTAGACTGCTCACTTACCAATGTCAAGTACGGCATTGAAGACATTAAAATAATTTACCGACCTAAACTACGGGATTACCATCGGGGTAATATAGAATCGTCATCGTAGACTAACGTGTACATTTAAAGTACAACGTGAAATGGCACCTGTGTTTTGACATGGGTATGTTTGCGCACAAGCCGAATAATCCTTTCAATGACCACGTTCCTAACAAGTTACCACAGAATAGAGGCGTGTAAACAAGTGTCACTTTTACCTGTAAGAAAGGGTTGTTTAATAATTTCAAACCTGAATTCATCGTATGTGGCCACTTTCTGGTGCAACGCTCTAAATTTAGCATCGTTTTCTCTTTGGTATCGATTGTCCGCCTCTTCAGCAGCTTTCAGTTCTGCTTCTAGTTTACCAAAGTCAATTTCTTTCGCCATTTCAAAAGTAACTTATGAATCTAACAACCGATTAATTCGACATCTTAAATGTTGTTGACACGGAACCCACGACAACGGAAATCTTACATCTGATTCAGACGTTTAACGCAAGAAAAGTACTATAGCGCATTTCATTACAGCACAGACTGTCACTAATGTGAGTTTATGTTCCTTTTAATGTGAATTACCAAACAATGCTATTTAACTACGATGCACAAAGCAATTAGACAGCATCTGAGTTTAAACAACATTTAATTTACGGATAATAAAACTAGAATAAACCTGAAACAGATGACCAAACTCATTCCTGAGACAGATTACTAAAATCTGATGAGCGACAAAGTTATGTCAATAGGCTGTGACTGTGTTCATGTTGCCAAGTAATACTGGTCAAATAGTCATACATTTTTAAGTCTTTACTTATAGATACTTATTTGCGTTCAAATAGTCTCAGCCAATATGTCATGTAGTGCAGAAAGCATGAACGATTACAATAAATGCGCTACAGCAATTTAAAATGGCGCTGGTGCGCGCAACATTCGTTTTGATTGCAGATGGCAAAGATAACGATCGCTTTGATTCATTTTATTTTAATATAATAACGAGGATAATTCCTGCGACTAATTGAATTGATTTTAAAGACGTAATCGTCGGTGTATTCAATCCATAAATTTTATTTTGCTGTTAAATTGCAAACACTTATTGGAGACGCGTATTCTCGGATATCTCGTTGAAGCTATCGACATTTTGTAAAGATACAAACGGTCGTACATGGAAAAATTGTTAGGGCGATAATTTCTTAGGGTGGGGTAATTGCGTGTAAAAAGGATCTTTAATGTGCTATGTATGGCTTACGTCAAAGACGATTTCGTGATGAAATCAATACCACAACCAGCTGACGACGATGTCATTCTCATTCAATCAGACGGTAGGAATCGAATCAAAGTGAAATTTTTTCATCTTATCGTAGTGGTTGCGATTTTAGAGTTTTTTTTTAGTCTGCTTAGTAGATAGTATGTTTGCAGCTGGCGACTGTGCCACACTGTCAGTCTGATTATAATACATACCCCCCTCGAATATGGGTGTCATTATTCGGGACCCCTAAAGCGCAAGTTTACCTTCGAATCTACTGTACCCGGGTGTGTAGCGAATCCCCGAAACCCCATTTCCAAAATCGAATTTGGTAATTGTCAAGACCGATCGGCCCGCGACCGATAACCAGTTAAGTATGATGGCCGCCTCGGACTTCAGTCGAATAGAGCGCTGCTGCCTACCAGTGACCTCCCATAAATCAATTCACTAAGTAAGTAACGAACACGAATTAAGTTTGGTCGTGACAAATTACTAGCTATGGAGACATAAACCTTTTATTAGTTCTGGACCAAATAAAAGTTAATGTTTCACCTTCGTAAATACTGGTTTTTGTTATTTACTTAAGGGCTGTTCAGTCTCGACAATTGCCTGAATTTCCACCAGATCAACCCAGAAATCTATTTTCAAAGTGGAAACAATATTATTTGCATAAATATAAGCTCAGAATACTTCTGAATATAATATTCAGGAACTTGGCCAACTAGTCCATTCTAGTTTTCAAAATTTCAACACGTGGTAGAAAAATGTTTTTAAGGAATTTTGCATTTTCATCACGTTAAGGAATCTGGCTTCAGCGATTTGAGTAGACCCTTAACTAATCGAGTTCTGTTTTATAATGCCTTTAGAATTGGTTTCACTTTGGAAATCATATCTCTCTTATTAGTGTTAGTCTGGAATCAATAAATTGTTATTTGTAGTATTGTATCTCATCTTACTCATTGATTGATTGTTATTTTTAGATGATACCGAGTCCGACGATGTCGTCCTTGTTTCAGATAGTGACTCAAGTGACTGTCCTCGTTTGCCCAGTAACCACAAAAAGCCACACAAGAAAAGGTCCAGACGAAGAAGGAAGAAGCTTCACCCGCTATGTGATTTATCTGAAAACGCTGAGTTTCACAATCGCTCCAGTGTATCGAATCATTTGGATTTCTCGCCAGAAGTCAACTTTTATGCACAGTGTAGTTCAGTGAAAGAAACAACAACAAAATCGTTAAACCATTCCTTATTTCTCACTGATCGAGGACACAGTAAAAAAGTGAAACCTCTTGATGAGGAATTCAGAAGCGATGATTGTTCTAGCCTGGAACATGAACTATATTACGGTGCATCAAGAAATACTTCAATTTCACATCAGGGATCAGCTCACTTGCTTCCAAGCAATGAATCAGCATCTGTGTTTGACCATAATTCGCATATGGCAGAAAAGGTGCCAAGTGACTTACCAACAATAGCAGAACTGGAATTTCCTGATAAGGCCGATGTTGCTGAATCAACAGATGAAGTTGTGACCCAGGACGAATGTATATCACGTGACGAAATGGCTTTGCTGGCAGATGTTGATGTTTCGTTGCTATCTAACATCTCCTTCTGTAGTGACTTGTCTAATGATTTGCCAAGTGACTTACCAAGCACTTTGTCAATCGATCTTGTCAATGACTTCAATTCTTTGGAGGCAGGATTGGAAATGGAAAAATCTGCTGGCAGTTTGGAGTGTAGCCTTTCTTTGGGACCAATGGGCGACTGTCTTCAGATTGCATCCTATTCCAAGCATGTTTTAGACAGCTGTTCTGAAGGAAATACTCCACCAGTCAATTATTGTGAAGCAGATAATCCTAGAATTTCAGCAAATCTATCAGAGGCAGGAAATCTCTGTAATTTCGCCAATGTTGATGGAAATTTATGTAGTGTCGGAGTGCAGCCTTGTGCAGCCGAGAGCCTTTGTGATATGGTAGATGCTGTTCCTGTGATGAGTGGAGATTTCTTGTCTAGTGCAAATATCTGTGATTTAGAGAATGTAGCTGGAAATCCCTACAAGATCGGAAATTCCCATTCGACTGATAATCTCCTGGAAATGGGAATTTTTTCAGAACTTGGAAATTCCCTTGAAATTGAGAGTCTCAGTGCAATGGATGGTCTTCAGGAGTTCCAGAACCTTCCAGAAATGGAAACAGAAGAAATCTACCTTGAAGATAAGGATCTTGAAGTTGATCTGTCATCAACATTCATTAAAGACGTTTTGAATCTGAATGTTGGCGAAACAGTTTCCGATCCTTTGGGTGAACCACTGAACTTCTCAACCATTGTGTCAGCCTTCGATTCCTTAATATCCGCCGCTCCACAACTTGCGCTGTCTTCCACTTTGCCAGAGCTGCATCCTTTGATGTCATCGGCTTCATCTGTCGTTCATAATGCTCCTTTATCTTTAGAATCTTCACTGTCCTTTGAATCTCAGCATTATATTTTGTCCTCGGATGCTAATTCTATTCCTTCTGTTTCACATTCTCTGTTGACTTGTGCTTCATCAGGGACATCAGAATTTGCTGCTCATCCTCCGTCCTCATCAGTTTCCTTTGCACAGCATACTGAAGGGTCCGCTGTTCGATTGCCGCATCCTCCATTGTCATCAGAATCTTCCGTGTCCTTCAATGTCCAGCCTCAGTTGTCCTCCACTCTGTATGTTGATCAGCATCTTTTGCCATCTGCTTTCTTTTCCGCGAATTTAGAAATTGATGGAGACGCTGGGAAAATAGACATAGCACAAGAAGCAGCTGACGAGTTACAACTTCAACAGATTTCATGTGAACAAATGGAAGATATGCTGACGAAATCAAATGCAGTGGCACTGGACGATGAAGTCAGTTCAGGGGATGACAAGAGTGATGCAGACTCTGAGGATCTCATTGTTGGTCTTTTAGCGGAAGAAGCAAGCAGCGGTTCACTGTGTTCGTCTGTAGCCTCTCCTCCTCGACCAGATTTTGTTGTAAGTGGTGGTCCAATGGCAGCTGACGGCGATCTGCCATTTGAAAATTCTGCATCAGTACTGCACGCAAATCCTGTTGTTTCTGAAAATAGTTTTCTTGTTCCATCAACCAATATCCCTCTGGTGGTAGATAGTGTTTCTATCTCATCAGTCCGCTCTCCGGTCACAGAGGCTTTTGATAATGAGCCTGGCAATGACAAAGATCTTAAGATGGTCGCAAATGATACATCTGACAGTTTAAATGTTTATGGTGACACAGGTTCCTTCAAAACTTACCAATATTCCCCTGCCAAAAGCAACTTCCTCAACAACAACCACGGGAAAATGTTGACTGATTTAAAGAATGGCCTGGGTTTTGTTCAGTTTTCTTCAGTGGTTCTGAAGGCGGATGAACTTGCCGTCAGGACCTTAAATAGCAGTTTATCAGATAGCTGCTGTCCTTTGGTGATAGATGATGAAATTACAACAAAAGACGAAAATTATTTACCCAGTTCATTAATGACGCCATTGAGCAGTGTTGACGGTATTAAGTCTAATGGTATGTTGGATTTAAAGGCAAAAGAAGACAACATTGGGCAGTGTTTTCGCAGCCAGTTTAGGTTGGGAAAGCGACCAAGAAACGAAAGCACTGGAACTATGGATGAACCTGTGATTGATCTGGCATGGAAGAAGGTTCGACTGGACGAAGAAGGGGCAAATGAAGACCAACTTCTTCAGGACGAAGTTAATGAAGAGAAGGAAGAACTTGAAGAAAGTTGTGATATTGTTGCTGACGATATCGATTCAGGTGATACTGATAGGCCTGAAAATCTGAACGAAGAAAATGATGAATTTGAGGAGGAGAATCCAGATTTAAATGAGGGATTTCAAGATGTCAGTTATGAAAGTGAAGATCTTGAGGAAACTAATCTGTGTTTAAGTGAAGGAGTTGATGATTTGACAGAAAAAGAAGAAGACCTTTTGGAAGAGAATCTGGATTTTAATGAAGAACTAGAGGAAACTAACCTGCTTTTAAATGACAGACCAGAAGAAGTTGAAAATCTGGATGATGCTGTTCTGGTTAATGATGAAAATTTGAATCAAGAAGAAGATGGCATGGAACTGGAGGGAACAATTCTGGATCTGGATAAAGAACCACAAGTTCTAACCGAAGAGAACAAAATGTCTGAGGTGGAGAATCTGGATTTAAATGAAGTGACTGAAGACCGAAATAGAGAAACTGAAGGTCTTAACGGAGATGATGTGGACACGAATGAAGCTTCTCAAAATATTAGCACAGGCAGTTATAGTTTAAAGAGTAGAAATGTCAATACAAATGATCAATTGCTCCATCGTAACATAAACAGTTATGAACATGTGAAGGAAAATCTTGAATTGAATATGAAGAACTGCAGTGTCGATAAAGAAAATATGGTCATAAGAAGTCAAAATAAAAGTGACTTGGACTGTAACTACAACCGTCTGAATGGTAGATGTCATCGACCAAAGGCACCTTCTCCTCGTGCTCTTGGCTCTGAATCTCACAATGACCATTCAGTGGTTGACGTTACTGTGAACAAAGAAACTGTAGATGTTGTGAAGGCTAAATGTTTCAACTGCCTGATGGAAATTGCAAAGTCTGTGCTAGCGTACTGCACGGCTGGTCATGGCTGCTGTTCCGGCTGCCTTCACGGTCAAGTCAAGGCATTCCTCGCTACCTCATCTAAAGTAAGATTCACTGCTGATCTGCTGAAGAACAGTTGCTGATGGTTCTTGTATGTTGCTAGTTCTGAAATTTTTCACCATGTGAAATATACTGTTTGGTATATAACAAGAAATTTGTGTAGCACTTCTGTTAGAGCTTACAGCATGTCAACTATATTATACTGGTTAACATAACAAACTAAATTGTACTAATAGTTGTTACTGTCTGTGTAGTGTTGACAGTTTGCCTGCTTGCAGTTGATAATCTCAACATATGGGAAATTGCCAAACGAGGCATACAGAGTCTGTTTGACTGCTTCTGTGTGTGCATGCGAATATAAGTTTCTGTAATTCTGTTTCAGGGATTTTAATTTTAATTTATGCGGAACCTTCGTTATGCTAATGCTCATGTAATTTTCCTTAGAATTGTTAAACCGCCTGAATTGCTATGTGGAACTTCCATGGAGGTTAGCAGTGAAATGAATGTTTGTATTGTTGTGTTTCCAGAGTCCATTCAGCTGCCAGTTTCAAGGATGCAACAGCTTCTATTTGATCTGTAAGTGATGCATGAATATTTGGTGTGGTTAATCATTTGCAGCTCAAATTAAAGGTCAAGCAACGGGAGGGAGGCAAAGGACAGTTTCCAAGTGGTGTCAGTCACACCTTGATGTATTCATCTGTGGCAGGAATTGAAATGGAGAATGGGGTATTGGACGAGTAGACTAGTATTCAAGAGTCAGTTTGTTGGTTCATTTTAAGTGCCAGGTGAAATTCTGAAATCTATGAAGGCTGCTTATTGCCTGAAGAGAAATTAAGAGAAATTTGTTACATATAAATGTGGTTAATTCCATCCCTCAACCAGGTTCAGGCTATCTCCCAGTGAAGGTACATATATTTTGCCCAAACATTGGCTCATTAGTCCTCCCTCTGTGCTGCCAACATTGAATTGCACCTTCTTGGGCATAATACTTGGACAGTTTTCAGTGTTAATCAACCATCGTGTGAGATGTGGTTAGATCACTTCAAGATAGATTATGTATTTTTTAACTTCATAAACTGCAAACCTTGTGGTTGTAGAATGCTGTGGCCCAACAGCCATATTGATTTTAACACAATTTATGTTTTTAACTTATAAAGCACAATTACGATCGTCTCTGCCAAAGATGGTTGTCGATATTTTGGAGGCAAAGTTGGAACGTGAATACAGTGACAGCACAGCTCAGCTGCTGAAGAAGGTTAATGGAATTCGTGAGATGAACGTTGACACAGATGAGGAACAGGATGACACGGCACCTGGAACCAGTCTCCCATCCGACATCTGTGCCACCCAAGACGCATTCCAATTGCCTTTGCGCTGGAAGGAGACAAAAGAAAATGAGGTTCATATTTGCTATTGTCTGATTGATTGTTCAATTAATCGGATTGACTGATGTTTCTTTTATTAACTGTCAGTTGATTTCTTACAAGTTTTTCATGATCACATGAACATTTTGATCAAGTATTGGTTTAATTTGAATCTAACATTTCTTTTAATCTATTTCTGTGAATTTACATAATTATTATATCATTTTTTTATCCTATTGTTTTTGCTCATTTTAGGTTTATTTTCTTCTAATTGTTCTTTATTTTCTTTCTGGTTAACAGTACCAGTTGATTGATGTAACTGCAAATTCAGACGAATTTGCTGAAGTCTCAGAACTCTTCCACCGGACAATGTTAAAGTCTCGTGCGACTATCTTGCGACTTCAGCGACTTCAGAATCCTGTTTTGTGGGAGTTCTACACTGTGTAGGTTTTGACATATGTACTTCTAATGAAGTTTATATTGGAATTGCATGAGGAATTAAGGAAGTCATAGTTGTACCTATTTGTGCTTGGATTATAATGCAAAGCAAGGTCTTGTCTGAGATGTTGAATATCTAATACAAACTTAAACAGCACCACAAAGTATCCTAACATACAATGTGTCATTTAGGGGTGGCTGTGTCATGACCGTAACTAAGTGTGTGTGTGTATGTACATATGTATGGTGTGTCTTTCTGTTATTATGTATGGTATTAATTATATAGTGCCTTTATAGAACCTCTCCAATCTACATAATAGCTTGTTTTCCATTACATGAGAAACTGAATGTTGTTGTGATTGAAGTAAAAAGAAGCAGAAGGAAATGGAGGGTGTCGACAAGCGATCGTTTGAACGACTTCTCTTTCACGGAATTCGACGGGAGTTCGTTGACACCATCTGCCTCAACAACTTCGACTGGAGAACGTGCGGCGTTTCACACGGCATCATGTATGGACAGGGTAAGAGATGTTAAACATGGAGGAGCGCCGACATGGCTGCCAGACGTAAACATTAGGTGGTTCAATTTAATAATTTAATTCGTTTAGGCTCGACAACTATAAATCGATCGCACTCATTCACTCTTCTGGAAAAAGACACCTGAAACGTAATATCTAAGATGCTTTATCAAGATATTTACTAAAGGCTAGAGCAAAACCACTGCAGAACTAAACTATACAAACCATGTAAATTTAAATAACTAAACCTAGTTACATGTAAAGGAGCAGCATTCTGTCGGCGCCTCTTGAATGATTAGACAAAAATACAATACAACCACTTGCTACCTGTTACTACTTATCTCCATGTCATCCTCTTTTTTAATATTTCTTTAACCTGAGATACAGATTCTGTGTTTGTGTTAACGTTGTTGTGTTTTGTTGTTGCAGGAACGTACTTTGCTCGTGATGCATCATATGCTCACAGATACACCGACCGCAACCCAAACAGCATAAGCACATCCTGCTCAGCTCAGCTCGACATCACCATGACTTCAGATGACATGACTCCTGCCTCGCAGGTTGATGACAATGACATCTCTCTCGTCTTACCTTCTGATACTACTTTGTCATTTGACCCTGAAGGCCAGGTCGTGTCCAAGTCGTCGTCTGAGTTGCCAGCCCCCACGAGTGTGGCCCCTGATGACTGGGAGAGACATGCCCATCTCATGTTCTTGGCTCGTGTTATCGTTGGAAGGTACACGCGAGGCAAGAGAACCTACAGAAAACCACCTGCAATTGACCTATTTGCGCCATACGGAAAGTGTTACGATTCCTGTGTCAATTATGTTGATGATCCCACACTGTTTGTGATTTTTGACAGTTCGCAGTACTACCCGGAATATTTGATTCACTACACAAACAAACCCAAGGTGTCGTCTTAAAGATCTCGCATTTCTGTTGCCAAGACTTCTGGGCTTATTACTGCTCAACGTGGTGGCTCAGAGGAGTGTTTGTGTTATGCTCTATCCAAAGAAATTGAGTTGTTAGTTATTTTACGTCATCTCAGGAAAGTTGATCCAACATTCTTAGAGTTAACTGAATCATTTATATAGCTCTTCTACTGGACATCTTATGATTCTCTGCAGATTTACTATGAACCCGTAGAGAGGTAAATCATTGTGATGCTACATTCATCATGAATTTGTTAGCTTTAAATTCGTTTTATTCACGTAATGAAGATGATCTCAGGAAGCATTTACAAAAGTCAGCAGGTGAAGCCAGATTTCATTTTGCTTTGAATAGCATTTATACGTGGAGAAGTTGAGCAAGTCTTCTCTTTTGGTTGCACTTATTGTGTTTCACTGACTTCTCTGTGATAGACTGGACTACTGGACCCAAACTGGGTCGAGCGAAAAACAGGGTGAAAATAATTTGCAGTAATTTTTGACACTTGACGTGTTATGTTAATATTGTTGTCAGGGTAATGACAGGCAGCTGGCTATGTTTGTACTGAGATGCCTAATTGATTCAGATGTGCTTTCTACAGTTTCCAGTTAGTGACTGTTTCCACTGCTGCATGTGGGTTTGAATCTCAATGTATTGTGATGGAGTTGTTAGGCCTGTGAACAGTGGTTGCCTGGTTGATGTTTCTGTGCTCAACCAGACAAGCACAGCATTGGACTAATTGTGGTAAAAACATGATGGAATTTTTGCAGTCCTTGTATTACAGCTGAGCTTCTGTTTTGATTTTACATTGTGCTATGAACTAATAGCAGTTGACTTATATGAGAAATTTACAGTATATTGTGTTTTTTAAGGATTTTAGCAGTGTTTATTAGTTCAGTGATAGTGATGCATTATAAATATACATGTATAGCTCCAGTTTAACAAAATACCTCTATGAACTTGTGAAACTGCAGTAAATACTTTATGTTAAGTATTCAGATAATATATGTATCAACTGGTTATTTCAAAGTTTTCTTAAATTTTGAAAAAATTTAGTAAAATGACTTAGTACATGTACTCTAGAGAACCCAGTTCACGGAGAAACTTTGCTAATCACTATTCCAGCCAAGCTCTTGAAACCTTGCAATTAGAGCAGGAAGCTCAATGTTCCTATAGACTTCTAACCACGATTTAAATTTTATCAGATAAAATTAGCCAACATCATGACACCCTTATGACATCATTTCAAGGGGACAGTGTTAAACACTCACTAACATATTGTCAGTTGTAGAACACTTCAAATTTGATCTGCAAAACTTAATGCCATTTGGCAAAACATATGCACAGATGATTGAAATTACTGTAACCTAGTTTTATTAGATTACTTCTGAAAATATTTTCTTACTTTATGAAGCAATGAACTTGATCATTTCTATTAAAGTGTGAAAAGCATTAACTAAAATTGACTGGTAAAACTATATGGTTTATAAATTCATGTGAAGTTACATGTACTACTATATTTTATGACTAATATGTAATTAGGTTATATAGTTTCAGTAAAGTATTTGCCAAGCTGAATTCGGTCCAATCAAATGCAATGGTTCTGAATGTAGTTCCTACTTCTCTGAGAATGCTCAAGTGTTTCTGATTTGTTGTTAGTTATTCGGATTAGGTGCTTTTGGATCAGCCAGTAGTAATCAGGCCACTATTCATCCGGGGATTTTTATGAGTTCTTGAAAGGTGCCATAAAAATGTCCAGATTAGGAAGCACCTGCTCATTTACTGCGTGTATTCATGGATCTGACTGCAAACTCAGTGGAGCCACTGCACGTGCAGACGACGTAAATTAAGTATTGGATTTGTTTTGCCCTTAAAGCGCTTACTCTTTGGACGCTTACCAAGGCTTATCGCTAAGACGACAGGCTTAGACTAATCACGTTTAATATCAAATCTCAGCACATTATTAAAAACCTCTGAATATTTGCATAGCGCCTTTCATACCTCTCAAAGGATTGTATTAAGCAGTGTTTCTTGACATTTATGGGTGCTTTGGCCGATGCCGTCCACCTCGATCGTAGTCGACTCCATCCGCGGCTGGCATATACAAGAGGTAATAGACTGATGGCTAGTTCGGAATTTTTAACATCTAGGCCTAGCCTACATGTAATTATGGTAAATTCCAGGGCCATTGACTTTGTCTTGTAATATACAGTTTGTACAGTTTTAAAGCAAGCAGTTTAATGTAGGCCTACTCGATCGGTCAATGCAGCTGCAGAGACATCCATACCAGAATTTCCATGGGCATTAGTTGGGCATTAGGTCAATTCTTTTGGTGTGGCAGAGTATAAAGCGTCTAGACTCCCCTAAGATCTTTGCAATATAGGCCTAGGCTATATAAATATAAGATCTGTGGAAAACTTAAGTAAATAAACCACTAGGCCCGTAAACTTACGACGTGCCGTGTCGTAGAGACCGACTGTCGACAAACCGGTCGTTTGGTCTAACAGATCAGTCATCGGACCACCTTACGGCTTAAGGGTATCAGCCTAAGCCACTAAAAGGCTAGTAAAAGCAAATTGTTGGCGGCGCAGTTGTACGAAGGAACATACTTGGCACTAATCACGGCGGCGGCTGAGTTTTGTGTATATCAAACTTTACAAATTGGATTAGTTGATATCCTCTACTTTTCACTACCTGCTCAACTATCTGAATATTCGCATGCCACGGAGAATTGATCGAGACATTACAAAGCCGATATGATTATAGATCTTAGTAGCTTTCCTGCCTGAGATTAGGCCTACTACGTCCGTACGTACGGGTCCGTTTAAAGTCAGCTTTCTACTTTTTAATCGGATTAATCGACATATTAGCGGATTCTAATCAGATTCATCGTGAAAAAGCGACATTTCGTTTCTTTTTTATAATCTAATCAGGCACTGACGTCATAATGACGTCATCGTCGTCAGACGTCGTGACGTCACTAGAGGCGATTCGCAGCAAGGTGCTCGGAGTCATTCATGCCGTCGAACGAGAAACGAAAGACGTTGTCACCGTTTACAACAAGAATCCGATCGATTCGACGGCAATCGTCGATTTCGTGCATTCGAAGAAATCGCTGAACGAAGCGAGGAGCCTCGATGAGTTGGGCGAGCGGCTGATGAGTTTAACGGTGGCGGATGAGGCCGAGGAACGGCAGATGAGACAGCTGAAACGGGCCGTCGAGAAGGGAATGAGTTTCGACTACCTGCTCAACTATCTGTGTCCGGAGTTGCGCAAGGCCTACGACCGCTACCTGCGTCGCTTCTGCCTGAGTTTCGAGAGAGAAGTAGGACAGCTCGGTCTTGACCCAGTCATCGAGTACGAGAACAACATCACTAAGTGGAAGGCGGATATAGAAGGACGATTCTCTTCGATTGGATCCATTCTCAAGGACAGGTCCCACAGCGAAGCCGTCGGTCATTCAGTAACTCATCTCTTGGCCGACGAGACGACGCTTCACGGCATGATGACTGACACCTGCCAATCACTGCGCCACATCTGTGAGATGATGAAGGCGTGGGTCATGGCCGACGTTGCCTATGCGCATCGTCTTCAGGACGGGATGAACGAGTGCACGCATCGACGAGAGGAGCTGAAGAAGACCATCAAGACGGTCGAGGTTGACCTTGAGAGACAACAGGCCAAGGTCAAACGCCAGGAGTTTTCGAGGACCCAGGTCAAGCAGGTACTTCAAAAGGTCACTAACGACAAAAACTCGTCAAACAGCCAGTTAAAAGTTCTAAGCAAGAAGCTCCGCGGAAACGGCGTCCAGCTGGTTGACCTCCGAAAACAGCTGTCGGAGTTGAAAGTCCGGCTCGAGGAGGAAGGAAGACCACGCATCCAGAGCCTGGAGGAGCGGGACAGACTCCAGGACGAAGCGCATCAACTGCGACAGCAAATACGCGACCTCGAAGAGAAGGCGCAGACGGTCAAGTACGAGGTGAGATCGGTGCAGGCGAAGCAGCTGGGCAACGAGAAGGAGGCGGACAGTCGAGCGCAGGCACTGAAGACGACGGACAGACAGAGAGAGAAGGCCAAGGAGGAGCTGGAACGGCTCGACGAAAGGCTGAGGGGTCTTCGGATGGAGAGGGCACAGCTGGCCCAGCAGCTGATCGCTCTACGAAGAATCAGAGAGACCAAGATCAACCCACAGACCGTCAGAGATATCCAACTGCACGGATACAGACCTGGAATGACGACCGCCGCACTCCCTGGAGAAGGTCAGAGGCGAAAATCTGTACATAACTTTGGGGCCGGATTTTTGCATTGGGGTGGGGACGTATGGCCCCCAGTAAAAACTTTAGGGAGGACAGTCCCCTCTGTCCCCCGTGATTTACGCCACCGGAGAAGGTGCGGCTTAACATTTACAGCGGGTGTTGGCGAAAATACTCTCCACTCTCCACTATACTACTAACGTGGCCGCTACCATGTAGCGCATCATATTATCCTAATAAAATTAATTAAATAAATTATTACGAAGAAAACTGCAACAGAATGTTACATAGATAGCAAGAGCAAAATATGCTCTCCTCTTTTCACGGATACATGCACTAGCAACATGGTAGGTGCTATAGCACCATTATAATTATATGGGTTGGGGACGCTCCAGTGCTGAACTGTCACCCAAAAGGTAGAAATTTGTTTTGAGATTCCGACTCCAGCTGCAGCCCTATCCAACTCGGCAATTACGAGAACATTGACCATAGACTATCAGTGGAAATATCAGATGGCAAGGAAAGGTACTGGCAACCCGCCCGAAGCTAAGAAAGTGAAGTAACCAGTGGCAGCGTTACAGCAGGGCACAAATGCCCTGTTAAAAAGTCTTTGCCCTGGTCGTTGCCCTGCCACAAGGCTGCCAGAATTTTTTGGGGCATAAATCGCCCCTGCACTAGTTACTTGAATGACTGCTCTGGTAATGCCCTGGTTTCAAAAATGTCTGGCGCCGCCACTGGAAGTAACGAAGTCTGCCTACTTGTTATCAAGGAACAACCTACAACATAAAGTAGGAGGGAGAGGAAAAGTTGTCAACACGTGCACTCCATACACTCTCTTATACAGCTAACATTGCAGCTACTACTGGCAGTCTACCTCATGATCAACATCATCCCAATAGTAAAGTACAGTAGTAATAAAACAGAATGTCCTGCTTCTCAAGGATCGCCATCAAAGTGCAGTTTCCTTTTATAAGCACGTGCTAGGTATCAAAATGTTACAAGTTAATCTTTTAATTAACTTTACTGTTATTTAATCTTTAGATGACCTAGACTGTGCTATAAAAATTGTGGCGCGTGAAATTGGACGCGACTGGGTCTGGCTTTACCATAAGCTGTCCTTCCAACCACCACGAACTCATCAACAGAAAACCAGGGACCTAGAAGGTATGAAGTATCCTAGAACTAACTCACTAGTTAACGGTTACTAACCAATAAACTAACATCACACGGCCTAGTAAATAAAAGTGCAAGCAAAATTATGGTACGATTAATATGGCTCAGTAACCAGACTGATTGAATTTCTTATCTGAAAACACCTATACGGCCAGTGCAAAAGTCCTGAAGACCTCAATTAATGGTCAGAGCAGTATTACATGTAGGCTACAATACTACTAAAGTTGATCCCACGGAATCAGACCTCTGGCACCAAAACTGAACCAACGACCTGATTGTCACAGACCTGATTTGATATAGCACCCATAAACAAACTGGTCTCCGTGACGCAGATGCCGTGTGGTGCTGAGAAATTTAGATTTACATTACATGTACATAACTGTTTTTTAGAAATCGAACTGAGCCAGAATTCAAGTGAAGACGCGAAATCAACAGCCATGAAATCACTCAGAGCGTGGCGACACCTATCGAAGTCTGCCTCAAATGAAGAACTCGTTCAGTCGCTAAAGAAAATCAAACGAATGGACATTGCTGCACATGTTCAAAGCGAAATTCTTGCCATGCAATGACCAATCGCAATTACACATATGCTACATACAGTCCACAAGCAAAGGAGTTCGCTGGGATTAATTGACATGATTGAAAATCCTTCCCGATTTTGAGCGACCGTTTAAAATAATTACCAAAACAGCATTAAATTACACCATCTTTAGGGAAAACATTAAAGTTACTACACATGCTTCTACTACAGGTGCATTTGTCAATAAATTTTGTTTTTTAAAAGCTACTAGCTGAAATCTGAATCTTGTGGCAGTAATAACAGGACTGTATTGTGGTTGACAAACGGGGTTAGTAAATATAATCTACTCCATAATAAATTGAAGTTACTGTTGTAGCCAGTTTCATGAGATGCTACAATAGAAAACAAACTCAACATGTCAGAATAGTTTTTTTTCTATGATTAAGTAGTTTTTCTGAAAAGTTCGAATGTGGAGGCTTGCCCAGCCTACTTCTGAACATGAGTGCACTTCTGGCAGAAAACATTACAAGCCTGTTTGATGCATTATTTGACAATACTGAGCAGCTCCAAAGAGACTACAGTTCAGACACATTTAAATTCTGGATACGTTTGTTCTCTCACATGCTTAAACATTGAGACACAGCGTACAGGTTTCTTAACGCTTTCAACACAGTTTCATTTATATTCCTGATTTCGATTTCTTTCCGTCTCTGTTCTGCTTTGCATAAACAGGGCACTGATCACACACAAACATAAAGTCTCAGTTCTCAGTGATCAGGAATCGAATGCTCAGGGTAGAGTCCAAGTGACGGTCGGTTAAAGGGAATTGACAGGAGTGTAAAACCTCATTTATAATCAGTCCAAGAGAACAGAGCGATCTCCTAAATGCATCGATTCACCGCTGCCAGGATTGGTCCAGCAGACCAGCATCTTCATCATCTTCCTCCAGTCTCAGCAACTCGCTGTCATCAAGGCCTTCATCCTGTAAGAACAAATAACACGCCAATCATGACAATGGCTCTCTGCTGACAACATTTAGCAGTGTGTGCTAAGCCTGTATTCATAAGTTGTTCAAGGTTTTATAAGAATTAAGAGAAGCTTTCACTGAATATCAATCAATCGTTTATTTGTAGCCAATCAACCATAGACAATTAGATTACAAATCAGATTTCACCTTTTAAGTATGGATTGTTGCATGCCACAAGGGAAGGCCTTGAAGGGGTCAATGATCCCGCTAAGTAGGGACACCTATATACAGTTTCAATAGAATAGTAGAGCTATTATACATAGCGACGAAAGAACATATTGACCACAAACCTCGTCTAAGGCAATTGTCACTTGGCCACTCAACTCCTCGTCGTCATCTTTTTCATCGTCATCTTCAACAATCAACTCAACTTCTGACTCGCTGTCTTCAATTGCAACCTCCTTCTCCTGCTCAACTTCCTCTTCTTCTTCCTCCTCTTCTTCCTCCATATCCTGTTTCATCTCCTCCTCCTCCTCCTCCGCCTCCTCTTTCTTCTCTTCCAACTTCGGAGCAGGCTTCCTAGCATCAAACCAGCTCATCAGAAGCTTCCGGTCTTGGAATTTCAAACCCTCCAGTGCAGCCTTCAAAAGAAAACCAAAATGGTTACAACGTCAGACTGCACAAATTGCAGGTTAACAAATGTCAAGCTGTGGCAAACAGAATATTACTATGGTAACGGTAAATGCCAGAATAATAAAGTATTAATAATTATATCTTTTAGATATATCGATAATTATATATCTAAACGCAGAATGATGCACTGGTAGTCAATGGCAACACAATAATTAGCTCACTGACCAGCCAATGTAAGCTTCCTAAAGATTTCCAGAATTTCCAGTTTGTTAATTAAAAAATTCCAACACACATGCATACAGAAATGTCATTGTTGTTGTTAACAAGAGATTAATTACAGTTCGACACAAAAGACACCAGTCTGTTCTGGATAAAGAATAGACGATACCAACTAAGAATGATTGAAAAACAAAGTACGGCTGAAAATAACTAAATATCTAGAAAAGCCAGAGTTACCTTTTCGGCATCAAGGCGTGATCTGAAGGTGATAAGAATGCTAGCGTTTCCTGGTCCAATCTCAGAGCCTTCAACACCATTGAATTTCTTCAAAACACAAATGCAAGCATAGGCATCAATTTCTAATTCATATGGGTACCTGACTAGACTATAGTCTAATGGAGCAGATGGCAGGGGTTGAATTCAGAATATTATTAACTGTGCATCTAATTTGCTTTTACATTTTGCAACAAGAAAGAACACTACAGGGAGTCAACGGTTGAGAAACTAGGGGATGACACAAACCGAGAAATGACCAATGACCAACATTTCAGCTTCAAATCTTAGCTCAACGACATATTTAGTAATAAAGATATCATATTCAGAAAATATAATCTAATCTACTAAATCCTGTATTGTAAAGTTGTTACCATAATGCAAAGGCAACAACTGTTGATTGATTCAAGCAAAACCATATTCTAAAATGATAAAACCGTGGTCGAATTCCAACACATCAGGAAAACAAGATGTCAAGCTATAGTTGGTAAGCAAGCTGAAAGAAACGAGCCTCAAAGTTTAGACCTGGCCAACATTAAGAATGGATAGAAAGAGCGAGCATCATGACAGAGAAAGACAGAGAGATTGATTTACCGTTATGCTGGTGATGATCTGGTCCACCTCCGATGGGAAAAACCCAGAGACCACAAGTTGCTTTGGTCGTCTGTCAATGAGTTTCGTAGCGTGGGACGAGTGTGTCGCCCCTCTGCCTCTTCTGGCAAATGTCCCACCACGGCCTGTGCCATGGCCTCGGAAGCCACGACCAAGGCCACGTGTGCTGCTTGGGACCCATTGTGCAGCCGCCTACAGTACAAACACAAACACAACATGTGTGATGGACAGTTCATGAGTTGTCCACAGTTAAAATTGCTAAGACCACCTAGTCATGAAAGTTAAACTTCAAACTTTGCATAGTTACTTGCTGTTCTGTTTGCACCACCTCGTATCCCAGCCTTACTGCTATTGTGATAAAACAACTCCTCTATTACAAATCTAACCACTCTTCCCAATAACAGAAGAATATTTTGGCAGAATTAGATGAGAGACCAGGTCAATACAGCAATATCCTACAAGAAATTGTCTAAATCACCAGAGGAATCGAGACCTACACCTCAGACGAAACAGTGACAGAAGATACACTCTTACTGCTAGACTACCCGTTGCACACACAAGTTACTACACAGGTAAATCATGTAACAACTTTACCTGAGATTTAAGGACAGCCACTGATTTCTTCAGATCCGTTGTGTCGATCCCTTGGTTCTCCTTGGCAATCAGATCCAGTTCAGCATCTAATATGGATCTCTGGATCTGATCAAATAAAGACATAAAAGGAAAATTACCAGGAAATAAAAAAATTAATAAAGTGGAATCATATTATTCAGATTCAAGTAACAAGCATTAACCAATTAATAAAAAACCAAAACAAGAACAAAGTGACAGCTATCTTTTGCATCAGAATCACTGAACTAAATGTCAAAAGCATCATCTGGGCAATCATAGGCAGTCACTATTAGTATTAGGTATTTAAAAGGTAATAAACTAAGTGCCTGGATAATTAACTAAAAACTTACATTTCTACATTCAGAAAACACAAAACAGGATGGAGAGCTGCTCAGATTGACTCGTTTTAGTATGTGCTTTAAACATCAAGTGTTGAGTGACTGTGAGCCTACCTCAACGCGACTCTGTGATGTCTTTGGAGGCTGGTGATTCACCGAGACCTTGGTCAAAGCAGCTGCTGGAACTGACTTGACAAGTGGCTGGAGAGAACTGGCACTGTCCTTAAGTTCCGATTTCATTTTCTCCAAACGCCTCTCCAGGAATTTCACCCGCTGGAATGAAAGATAATTCAAGCTGTTTAGCCACAGTTCCAGCCAATGTAAAACGCACATATTTTTCCATCTCTCTTCATGAAAATCGACACTGCATAATGGATAAAGCAGCCAGTCTTACACTTGTGCATCCTGGGTTCAAAACTCAATGCATCACAAGAAATTGTTATCAGTTTTCCAATTGCTAGAGGATGTGCTCAACTGAAAGGATATGGAACTCAATTCAGTTAACTTTCACAACTGAAAGCTTAATTCATTACTGAAAGTCCAAGGTTGCACATCATGTAATTTATTCTCAAGATTTATCTAGCAGAAAAAACAAAATATTTTCAGGGCTTATAACTTTTGGTAATCCACTGGTAATAAACAGAAATGCTTGAATAAAAGGTTATAATTATGAGACATCATCTACCAGTATATGCTAGTAACACTAAATTGTCAGAATGTCCCACTCAACCAATTGTGATCAGTCAGCAAGGAGTCTGTTTTTATGGAAATAATCCAACCTGAATGAGTGACTTCTTTTCTTCAGAACCCAGAGAAGGACTCTCCAACTTCACCAAAAGTGCCTGAAAGACACCCAGCCATGCAATATACAAGCTACAATAATCAGAATAATAATGATTTAGTTTCATGATCAGAAGATTCTTAAAATAAATGAATAAATATAGGAAATAGCATGCTAGCGACTTAATGTACGGCTGATTAAACATGCAATAAAGAATGGTAAACCTGATCAAGACACCTTTACACAATTATTGGCTCAACAATGAAAATAAAAGAATTTCTGCAAATAATAATAAATAACAATAAGTTCGTGTAACCTTTTGTTGCTCCAGATGTTTCTTCATAAGCAGTTGTTTTTGCTTGGCAATTTCTAGTTTCACTTTCATTTGCTCCTGATCACAACATAAACATACAAGCTGAATCAGCGCAAACCATAACTAACAAAGCAATAAAACATAAACAGCAATATATCCCTCAAAGGCAGAATAATGTATTAACACCTGTCCTACACAATCATGAGATAAAGTTGCCTAAATAAATTATGGCATATTATTTATGGTCAAAAACAAACACGCATTAAGAAGATTACCTGGCATGGTACTACCTGTAATGGAATGAACTTTAAACCAACAGCGTTCTAAGTTAGCATAAATGAAGTTAAGCCATGCTATGTGCAAATCTGTATTGTTTTTTCTGTCTGACAACTGAAAACTTGCATTTCCAAATAATTTAAATGAAATGTTAGAAAGCATCACTCTGACATATTAGCCACGGCAATGCATCGGTTTACCTTGTTGAGATCATTTAGGTTTGATGTCTGTTTTGATTGGTCCGTTTTCCGGTTATCAAGGACTTTGGAGGAATTGGAGGAAGCAGAGCTGTTGGCTGAAGGAGGAATTCTGTTGAAGAGTGTTTTTGTGAGGGCACCAGATGGTGACAGAACCACCAATCGCTAGAAATACACAAAAGGACCATTTATGACATAGGCAGTGATCTACAGAACAGACTGCTGATCCAAATAGCAAAAGAACGGATGAATTCCAGCACAGAAACGCAAAACTCTTGTAAATTTAAGATTAAAAAACACAGGTGGAGAAAAAACACAGAGAGAGTAATAATCACAAAGGGACAAGGGTGGGTGAATTCAAGGCAGCCACACTTGAAATGCCCACAATCTGATTCTAGCAGGGAAGGTGACATGCCACCCCTGTGGCATTGCACACCTGTTTCTCATTCTCTGCACTGGCTTCTAAACTCCAAAAGAAGGTGATATGGCTCCCTCTTACGAATAACAATGATTCTGACAGATACAATGAGCGATGATAATGACCTTTTCCAGTTCCTCTTTGACCATGCCGTTGTTGGCCAGCTGCTGAGGAGAGGAGGAATGCGTCTGACGGACGACTGAAGATGACTCGATGCCTGTTGGCCCAGAACGGATGCCCAGGCGCTCTTTCACGGACAGTTTCCGCACTTCAGGAACAGATTCCTTGAACAACACGAAAACTGACTCACACACTATGCAGATAATAATAATTTATGACATAACAAGTAATTAATTACATAAAAATAATACAGACATCATGTTAAAAAGCAACAGTCACCTGTTAGTGAAATCTAATTTGGAGAAATCTTACAAAGAGAATATCTTTGAAGCCAAGCCAACAACCTCAGTGACTCGTTAGTCTTGCTTTAATTATTACTGACAACGTTATTACTGAATGAATGAATGAAGTAATTAATTAATGATATTCAGGCGTTTTCTATTTACCGGTTTCTCAGTGGAATGCCAAAGCAAAGAAACGAAACGGTTGTTGAAGACTGGTTCACTGCTTTGGAAGGCTGCAGCCGCATCCGCATGTCGTGCAAAGGAGACCAGCGTGCGGTCAGATTGGCCACTATAGTGAACCTTCAACAATACAACACAATCATTTCCAGAACAACGTTACCAACACGCTCAACCACCATCCTACCAACCAAGACTTACTTACTTAGTGATTTATTTCCATAAATCACTCTTCTGTATCATGATCTGTCCTTATTCTCTCAAGCTCGAGTCTTAAACAGGTGCTATATAAATGACCAGATACATTCCAGCTCCACTTTAAATACTCTGGTCTCTGCATCTGAGTCTTTCCTTTCGTTCCAATATTCAGCTGTCACGTCCTAACAACTGCCATACAATTCAACTGAATTTGAGATGGAAGATGCTCTACCTGAATATTTACGATTGTTCCATATTTGCTCAGCTCCTGATTTATGGAAGAAATCGTGTTCAGATGTGCTGGAACACCTGTCAACTCAAGAGTTGCATTCTCCTCAGAAACAATGGCTTTTCTGATCCCTGAAACCGAAAACAATTAAATCATGCTCACCAGGAAATGTCTCACAATGAACCAACTCAATCTCCTCTGATTTGAAGTCTGTAATGACATTGGATTTATTAGTCTTAACAATCTGAGAAAGATTGTCTGGAAAATGAGATTATCCATGGCACAATTCCTGGATCAAGGAAGACCTAAAATGGAATGGATTGATATAAAGTTGTGGAATGGATTATCATTTGACCTGTTATTGACACAGACAAGAAACATAAATAGATGGAGTAGAATTGTCCATGGTGTGGCCAATCCTCGGATAAAGGACGACAAGACAATGACACTGACAAACAATATCCATCAGTAGCATTCCAAGACTCATTCATAGATCCTATT
Source organism: Aporrectodea caliginosa (assembly GCA_020284085.1). Lineage (NCBI taxonomy): Eukaryota > Metazoa > Annelida > Clitellata > Crassiclitellata > Lumbricidae > Aporrectodea > Aporrectodea caliginosa. The sequence continues at coordinate 210,773 of JACEVL010000899.1, forward strand.
GCCTTCCTCAGCATCAGTCCACTATGACCCTATCATCAAATAACTTGCCTTGAGCAAAATGACGAGCATCAAGTTTGAAATATTCAGCCATGTTAGTTGAACAGTAGACAGATCTCAGGACTAAAAAAGTTTCTGTACTAGTGCTATATAAATGCTGACAATGAACTCCAGTAAATACCAACCAAGGCGACTCGAGATATGTTTCTTCGGGAAGGACAGCCGCTCATCATTTGACAAGATTGGCTCCAGAGGGCGCCCTACTTGCCGGACGACCATTCGCACATCCTGAATCTCAGTAGCCTCTCGATTTTCTTCAACAACAGCAATCAGAAAATCAGTCAAGTAAAACTGGATTAAATGACAAGACATAAAAAAGAAGTCACAATCTATTCAGGACTCTGGAAAAAATTTAAAGCAAATTGAAAGATTTGTCAAAGTATGTAATTTTGTATGCATGTAAGTAACTAAGTATGTACATACTAAGGCAGCTGAGATAGCACTTTTCAGGGACTTCATAACAAGAACAGCCAAGGACTACTTACGTCATCGATTATAAAGAAACAAACCCAGGAAGCTCTTCTACCTGGAAAGCTGGACTGGCTAACGCTGAGGTTAACTTGTCTCCGTGCTGGAACCACAATCCTCTTCCCTTCACCAGAATCCTTTGGCATAACTGGAATGATACTGTTCTCTGAAACTGCAACGGAGGCTTCCATCGGCACTGCCACGTCTGTCTTCATCACTGAAGTGCTATTCAGAGCAGGTGCTTTCAAAACACAAAGACAGTTTCAAACTCAGTCAGGTCAGGTAGTGTGCATGTATCATGATTATGCCAGTTTTCTAACTTTTCCAGACTTCCATATGCTCTCCATACATCAGATATAATAATATGTGTTACTGTTATATTTATTTATTTAAAGCATCATTTATTGGAATGTGCAGAATGCAGTGGTCTGTTTGCTCTTACAGTCTGAGGTGGCCATGCTGTAAGTTAGTGGCCGAAAGTGAAATGTCACCAAAATATTGCGTATCATATGACAATTTAAAACACTTTAGTCTTTCTGAACATAACTTTCAGTAACCAGTAGCTTACAATTATTTATTTGTCTAATGACAATTATAGTCATTCACAATTAGACCATAAGCTTTGGCAAAGTTCGTTAACTGTTGCTACGGAAGTTACATTAAACATTTAAAAAATATTTATGCATAGTTGAACCCAGTATCTCCTGAGCTATTTATTCAGGACACAACATTACCACAACAACCAGTCATCAAACAAGCAGTTTGGTAAAATAGCAGAAATAAAAACATACAATATTTTGGATCCACCAGAACTCCGGCTGGCAAAAGGCTGTGACCTGGACCTGTCGGAAGAGGCGGGATCATCGAGACTCCGGTTGCCAGCAGAGGAACTCCAGGAGCTGGAGGGGCAAGGAGGGTATTGGGGAGAAGAACTGGTGGCATAGGTGGAAGTGGACGAACTGCAGCTGAAGGAGGAGGAGGATGAAGTGGACCAGGCTGGCTACCTGGAAACATAATTTCAACACAACACTGTACCAGCTATATATCTCGAAATGCACCTAGCAACTTTCATGAACATCTCTTGTACAACAATACTTGCTTCCTCATTATCATTATTTAAATACTTGTCGGCTCTCTATAATTCTACTCTGGTCTTTGCATTTACATGTCTTGGTCTCTAGCAAACATACATCGATGCACCAGATTCTGATACCACTGATCTTGACATACTCCTTCAGTGCCTTGACTATTGGCTTGGCCTGGACTATTGGTTTGGCCTTGATTGTTGGTTTGGCATTGACTGTTGGTTTGGTCTTGACTACTAGTTTGGCCTTTCTGGTCCTGCTCTCAGATGGTTTGCAGTATTTTGGATCCAGCACAACTACGGCCGGTTTAAGGTTGTGACCTGCACCATAGCACTCAATCACTTTCTGCACCCAATGACATAAATTGTCATATCCCACAAGGTTCTGCACTAAATCTGCTCCACATGGTTCACCACTTACTCAGAGCACTCATTTTCCAACAATGTTCAAGCAATAAGCAAATCATTCCACTTTCACACACGGGAGGTTATTCATAGAATCTGATTTTACAAGCCTCAACCTGACTTTGCTGGACAGTCTTACCTGGAAATGTGGTGACAATGCCAGGTATGTTTTCATCATCGAAAATGAGCGGATCGGAGCCATGATCGAAGGGACAGAGATTGCCACGAAGACAGAAGCCTTTCTCTGTTACAGACAACAGCACAACCAATTAAAAACTAAAATGGTCAACAAACTCAGACACATTCTAACAAATTGCTTTACAAGGAAATACTTGTAATAGAAAATAGCTTATTATTTAGCAACGTATACATTGCAACCATGTGTGACATGGTGGTCTAACGGTACAAGCACTAGGTCTGTAATCGAAAGATTGGGCGTTGATGCCTGCTGAACAGATTACGTTTAGCAAACATGGCTGTCACCAAGCAGTGTAGTTTGATAAAGACATATGCTAGGAAATAAATGGCAAGTCTTGCAATGCACTGACCTCCAGTCCAGGACCTTGGGATACATCAATTGCCAGTTTAAAGACCAAATAGCATGAAATAAGTGTATCCCATATGTGGCACTACAGAACACGTTAGCATTACTTAACTTTACACAAGGTAATAAAGATCATGTGTAGAAGTTCTGACCCTGATTAATGTATTGCTTCATGACTTTGATATAGACTAACTCACCATCATAGTCCCTGCACCGGGGACAAGGAGGCGGCTGATGGGCAACCTTAGCTGGAAGGTTCGAAGGTCCGCCAGCTCTGCCTGACAGAGCATCTAACTGTGTAGATGGGGGAGGTTTACTGGACAAAACAACATCCAGTGGCACTCTGATGCGATACGCATTCTCATCTCGGCCTTCAGAACTTAGACTACGACTTGCTGGAAAACACATAAGAAAACGAGCAAATGTTCAACAACTCCTTCATTCGCTCATTCGTTTACAGGTTTAGTTATCCCAGACCAATCACAATAAACAATGTCAATAAGATGTGTCTTCAGAGTAAAACAGCTCACACTTGTACACTAAAAAGGACAGGTTTATAAACCAGCTGCTCATAAATGGCACTTACATAACGCACATGCACAAATAAGTGCTACGATATTTGCATGCACATTGCAGCTTACGATCATAAGCTGGCTGACTGTTCTACAGAAGAGGCTCAGAACACTTTAACCCTTTAACGACAAGAGGGATTGGTTTTTCATGCACTTCAGTACACGCTCGTAGTTAAAGTTTTAAAGAACAATTCAAATGGTTTTCAAACATCAATGTCATCAGATTTAAATCACATGACAAGCAAAGAAGCAAACATGAGAAAAAAATCCCTTAAAAATATTTAAAAGCAACTTCAACAGCATCACCAACCTCGTTTTGGTGATCGCTCAGCAAGCGGTGAAGACGGATTCTGTACGGCCAACAATGGTGACCTTGACTTTGACCTTGATTTTGATCTTGAATAAGCACGCATTTGCGATCGCACCCTCATCAGTGGTGATGATCTGAGCCTGTTCCATGATCTTGAGCGTGACTTAGATCGACTGCCTGCCCTCCACGATCGGCTTCGACTCCTTCTTCTGTGCAATCGATCATCTCGAGAATGTCGATCATCGCGGGTGCGCATTGAATCGACATGACGCCTGAGATCTCGTGACCCTCCTTGGTATCCAAGTCTGGCATAAATTGACAGATTCAGAAATGAATAAGGAAACAATCAACTGATGTCAGTAACAGCAAAACAATCGTGCAAAGAAATCATCCAAAACACTGCTGTGCTATGGCAAAAGCTGCTACATCAAAACAAACAGAACTTTCATCCAAGAGCCTAATTCAAAAATTGGTAACTGGGCATTTGTGCTAGCTGCAGTAGCGTAACGAAAGGGGGGGGGGCAGCCGCCCCGGGTGCAGCACCATGGGGGTGCAAAATCAGCTTTCAGTGGTACACAGTACTATGACAAGAACGATTGAAAGTCAACAAGAAACTTAAAAGGGGCGCAGTCATCAACCCTTGCCCCTGGGCGCTGAAACCCTTTGTTACGCCACTGGCCAGGCTGCATGGAACAAACCCCCAAGCTTTATCTACAACTCCTAAAGATTATTGATTTTCAAAACTAACCTAAAAACACATCTGTTTCAGATTTACTATGATTGATTTTTCTGTCATGCGCTTTTGTGGAAGATTCCTATTTTGTTTAGGCATGCTATAAATGACAGTATAATAATAATAATAATAATAATAATAATAATAGCTGAAATTCAGGTCCAACACAAGAAATCGAGACGCTTCCACACACAATTCGTACCCTTTGCAACTTGTGCTGAAAATCATCGACTGCTTCAGAATAACAAACCTCACCAATCATCCTTAGTCCTTACCTTCGACTAATGGGAACTCTCCGTTCACGACTCCGGTCTCGATTTCTGCTTCGACTGCGTCGCATTCTGGATGCCTGAGGTCGATGGTTTTCCTGAAATTTAAAAACCTAAATAAACTTTCAAATAGTACGAAACTAAGATCTGAACCCAAATTGAGAGGTTGAAGTCAGCTGCATTTCCATTAAGCACTTCATCAATAAAACACAGTGTCAATTGTACAGCAGTTTTATCTCACTGAATACTTTAGATATACACCTAAAAATAAAGCACTAAAAGCCAAATACAGAACTCGATAACTCAGTTTCATCTTCATGCTCCAGGTCCAAGAACTTTTCACTCATAGGTAACCTCACCAACTCACAAGATCTGATTCATAACTAAACAAGATGATAATATGCTTAAAACAGTTAATCATACTCGTAAAATATTAACCTCATTTCTTGATGACATTCTTCGATGAATTCTGCTGCTTGTGCTGCCCAGCTGACTGACCAATCCACGATCTCTGCTTCGACTTCTTCTGTCACTCGTCGACTTAGTCCGTGACAACTCGCTACGATCGCTCCTGACAAGAGGTGCCGTTACCACAGCAACTGCACTCCTAGCTACAGGTTCTGCTGCCATGGTATCCGATTTGACTGCTGGCTTTAAGGTAGCAGATGCGCTTGACAACTGTCTAGACAACTGTCGTTCGGGAGATCTTGACTTCTGGGCATCGAGGTTTACACCTGAAGGTATTGCAGCCGAAGAGGCGGCCGTAACGATGGTTTTTGGTCTGTTATTCTCATAAGATCCATTTTCCAAAGTTGCGAAGAGCAATTCGACAAAACCTTTCGTTTCTGTAAGATGAAAATCACAGCTGAAAAGCTCTCAACACACATATCACTCACTCACCAAAAAACTATGAATGTTTGAATTTAATAAACACTTATACAGCAACTTTCACGAAATCATCAATTTAGCAAAAGATATTCCTTTTCAAGCCAGATATGATTTTAACCTTACCTGTTCATAATTCGTTTTCCTTTTTCTACTGATTTATTAAATTTACACTTTTACAATTTAAAGTTTATAAAATGTATGTCTTAAATTTGTGCAGAGCCACTTCTAAATATGAGGCACAACTGTGCATTAATGACATCTAAACACCAAACAATTAGGCCAAAACAAAATAATGTTGTGTTTCCGGTAACCCGACCGAGTCACTTTTTAGGCCCGACTGTGAAAATTTTGTGAAAAATTTTTTTTTCTGAAAAAATTATTTAAAAAATTTTTTTTTTAATTAAAATTTTTTTTTCTTTATTGACACATGAATTTAACCTTTGCGACATTGATAACATTGCTTTCCATTGCATAAAAATATTTTTGGCCTCAGCAAGGTGAAATATGATGACGATATATTCGTTTATTATTATACAATGATGCAGCATTGCATAAAAATATTTTACAAAATAAAAAAATTTTCCTACCTACCTACCCAGATTTTAAAACCACTGTTACCGGAAACACACCTATATTTTTTTTGGCCTTAGCCAATCTTCAAAAACTGTTAGCTTTGGACCACTTAAATGAAACTGACATTTTAGAAATTCCCCTCAGTTCACAAATAATGCCAACAGAAACATTGTTAATATGAGAAAGAAACTTACTGGACTGGAGGAAAACTTCTAGTTCTTGTAGGCAAACAGAATGCAGTTCAGACAATGACTTGTCTTTCTTGAGCAGAGCCAGGACATACCTGGCCAACGTGGTCGGATCTGCATCACAACTGAAATAAAAACAAGAAGCTTCATTTACAATGGCTGATCATGTTTCAATAGCTATCCAGCTCGCCTGGTTCCTCTGATTGAATTGCTTTAAGTTTTAAGACTGAGATGCAGAACACATGGTAACAGGTCGATAGTCCAACTTAGGTTCGATAGTCCGACATTAATCCGACATAAAATCGTTGAATGAATCCAACTTCTACTTACACTGTGATATCTTTTCACCATTCCAACTTCCATTTAAGCAGGGATTGTTTTCATCAATCCAACTTCTATTTAAGCAAGAATTCTGTTCATTAATCCAGCTTCTACTCCAGAAAGAATTTTTTCATCCATCAAGCTACGACGGCTTTCGGACTATCGAACCTTCGGACTGACTATCGATATGTAACTGAACAAATTCCATACATTACGTGGTCGAAGATATCATAAACTTTTAACTCAACCCTGTCCAACGCTCAACTCATGTAACATACAGGCAGACAGCTAGCAATAACAGCAAAAAGTGCAGCCCATCAACCAAAAGAAATGACTACCCAGCACGAGTTCTCAATGACTGTCCACACTGTCAAAATAGGGCAAGCAATGGAAATGGTTCAAATGGTTTCAAGGTTGAGGCAGAATTACAATAATGTGGCTGAACATGGTGTAAATTCTAATTACAAACACATTTATAATTATACAACTTATGAGATTTACTCTTTTGCTTCCTTTACCAGTCTTTTCTCTGAATAAACACATTTACAGGGGGAGCCCGATAGCGCATTGGATAACACACTGGCATAGAGAGCGAGAGGTACTGAGTTCGAGTCCCGTAGGCGGACATGCTTTGTAGGGCTGTAGGCTGCTATTAGCGCCGTGTATTGCAGGCTGTCTGTTCTGTTAGTAGTTAAGATTTATGTCTTCTGTCATTTGTGTTCTTGTGAATTGTTTAAATTGCATAACATGTAAATGTACAGCGCAGTGCGTTTATCAGGCGCTTCAATAAAGAAAAGATTATTATTATTACTATTATTACATGAAGAACAGAGATTCCGCCACGTAATGCATGACGCAATTACTTCTGCGGCTAAAGGATTTTTAGCATGTTTCTAATGATGACACTAACGCTAACCCTAACCGACCCTCACATGCTTAATCAACGCCAATTGATATGAAGTAACGAATTGCTGACGATCAAAGCCATTTTAAATAATGCGCTGAAGGTTGCGCATGTGCAAAGGTCTTCCACCACGGAATTACGTTGAAAAATTTCTGCGGCAGAAGATTCGTGCGCAGAAGTAATATTTTCAAGTTTCAACACAATTCAGTGCATGCGCATTGTTCAAAATGCGTTATTTCCTATAAATTGTCATCGTGAGGGTCGGTTATGGTCATGTTAGGCCCCGTGAGGGTCGGTTAGGGTCAGATTAGGTGCTGTGAACGTCGGTTAGGGTTAGATTTTTTCATGAATTGCGTGGCAGAATTTTCCGCCACAGAAGCACTACGCGAAGATTTATCCTATTTGATCCGATTTCGTTTAGTTTTTCAGGGCATTTTTAGATAACTCTAAATGAAAACGTAACGGTTTCATACTTGTTTCCACGCCTCCACAGAAAAAGCGCCCTGCCTCCGCTGTGCTATAAAACTCATCGATAGCATATGCCAATCATTCCAAACACCATGCGTAATAAATCAACATCACATTTCTTGTTCTAGTACAAAAATATAATTACATAAATAAAATCCTTGGTAGAAAATTTTCAACTAGCTAATTTTGTAAGGATGCCAAGACTGATTTTCCTATTATTAGTAAGACCATGTTTCAACGGCATACAAACGAGACATGTACTCACATCGGGGACAGTGTCTTAGAAAGCCATTCTTTAAGGGCGTCGACGTTTGCAATATGCATTTTATCCGTTAATCAGTCTTTTGTTGGAGATTTTTTGCAAAAAACGATCTCACAAGATAATTCCACTTTCACTAAACGCCATATTTTCTGTCTCACAGGAAAATAAAGAACTGGAACGGACACTTGTAAGTAAGCAGGTAAGCAAGACGAACTTCCGCAACGCAGTTGTCGCCCGAAACCACCGATCCGCGGTTAGTATTAATTAAACCTGGGACTAATATTACTGAAACACACGCCACAGAATTGTCAGCAATCGATAGTATGTATATCAACTTAGTATCGATTCTCCTCACTTAAGCCTGTAAGAAATTTTATTGTTTATGGCGCGGAAAGTCCGTGATGGGCTCCATACTTACTTACATAGGCGTAGCTACATGAAGGCAGGAGGAGGCAATTGCCTCCTCTTGGTTTTTCCATATAGTGGAGTTTCAATTGATCAACGACGCAAATGACCAGGATTTTGGCAAGTTGCCTCCTCTTGAAAAACTCCCGTCACTACCCCCCCGTCGAAAATCCTTGGAAAACACCCGTTACTACCCCCCTCGAAAATCCTTGGAAAACTCCCGTTACTACCCCCCCCTCGAAAATCCTTGGGAAACGGCCCTTAGTAGCTCCGCCCTCGAAAATTTTGGAACGCTTGTTTACTACCCCCCCCCCGGTCGTCAACTTTTTAAATAAGCTGGATACCCCCTAGAACCCTCTAGATTCTGTGAAGTTGCCTCCTCTTGAATTTAAGTCTGGCTACGCCACTGCTTACTTACTTACGTCCGTGATGCTTCTGAAGAATTGTAAACAATAAGCATAATGCACAATCATAAGCTTATACTGGGGCAACATACACAAACATTGTTCTTCTCCGTTTTTGAGCTTGTGAAATGCCAAGCATAAGCAGTTAAGAACGACAATGGAGTTAATGGTTTCACATTTTATTTTAACTTCATGATTAAGCAAATAAACTGTATGATTTAAACTGACAACTATTAAAATTATCTACAGAATGAAAACCTGAATTAAAACACAAAATTATACAAACCATAAATATGATAACTGCTTAACTCAGTTCACATGCATAATACACAATTCATGAAACCTGAACATTCTGGGGTATTCTTAAGAATCCACTGCAAACAATGAACAAAAGTAGTAACAACCTTCAGTTTCACCCAAATGAGATCATAGCCCATCTATTCCACATCACTTCTTCCTATGAACTCTTCATCATTAAATTGAATAATTAGCAGAGAAAACCCATCAAGACTTATTTTGCTATGCCACAATCCTTGTTCCATAAACATTGTTTTATTTATTAGAAAATTTTAGTTGGACAAGTACATCATTGTTACTTATCTGGCCAAACACAGCAGCAGGAAATAAATAACTTTTGTAGTCGTCGTCATCATGATGATGATCATCATTATCACCATCAACCTTTAAACATCTAGGTCTACATATGTATCTGAACTTTTCTATAGTGCTTTCTAGGAACCTCACAATGCCTCTGTCTCCTCTGCTCATGCTACTTTGCTAGAGTACAGTATGTACAAACACACGGATGCTAACAAGCTTATTGCTTTGATCCGAGTAACAAACTACTGATTCAAGTGATCACAAAAAATTTAGTTTCAACTGAATGCAGATCATAAAAGAAAATCTGCATGCTAACTGCCCCACAGCTCACAGGTCCTGCCAGTGGATGTTAGATTCTTTGGACAAAGCAAACAGCGGCCTTACAACTGCATAACTTTCCCAACGTGTTGCACAGCTCAACATTTGTTTGTACAAGTCATGCTCCTTAACAATCATCTCAAAAAGACTTGACCCAATTTAAGATCTCAAAAGACTTTATATAGCACCCTTAAAGAATCTTTAAAAGGTTGTTTATATAACATCTTTAGCGATCTTCTAAGAAGATTTTATATAGCATGGTCAAACAATATCTCCAATCACCAAGAACTTCTCAAATAATGTGTCCTCATCATCATCTAAAAAACAAGGATCCAACCCGTACACAAAAATCAGTAAAACGGTCACAAAGTCAGTAGACATTTTAAAAAAGAAACCGAATGAAAAGTATGATCATCGAAACTTCGTTGATGGCAGTTGGCCATTAGGTTGTTTACGAATGGCCTGGATTTCGGAGACTTTCTGCAGGACAGGCGGTGATGAAGTGACGTTCATCACAGGTGGAATTCTGGCGACAGTCTGTTTAGCACGCTGTGGAACAATCAACGGACTGAGGTGCCATCCCTATGAAGAGAAAGGAAAACCGACCAATGACAACAGAATTCAGTCAAGACCTTACTTATTTTCGGATCTGACCCAGTACAAGATCTTACCCAGTTTAATGCCTTTTAAAATTTAAGATCTGACCAATTTCAAGACCTGACCCTATTCAAGACTTCACACAGTTTAAGATCTGACCCAGTTCACGAATGTAACATGTGACAGTGCCATAATCATGATACATAAGGCATCAATCGATGAACCAACTTTAGAGACCTGACCCAATTTAAGGCCCTCTGACCAAATTTAAGACCGGACCCAATTTAAGACCTGACCCAATTTAACCTCCTTAGCGTTTCATTTTCTCCCAGAAAAACGAGCCAAAAACGTTGCATTGTTTTACGTATGCATGTATATGCATGAATATACATGTGTAGGTATATATGTGTATATGTAAACATGCATAGCCATATATGCATACATTTACATATATACATATGTATATATGTACAAATACATGTATAAATTTACATATATATATGTATATATATATACAGATATATGTATGTATTTATGTATGTATATATATGTATATATATATGTACATATACATCTATGTGTGTAAATATATACATGTGTAGGTATAATTATATATAATTATGTAGGTATATATGTATTTATATATGTATATGTATGTATGTATGTATGTATGTATGTATGTATGTATGTATGTACATATATGTATATATATGTACATATACATCTATGTGTGTAAATATATACATGTGTAGGTATAATTATATATAATTATGTATATATATATATGTATTTATATATGTATGTATGTATGTATGTATGTATGTATGTATGTATGTATGTATGTATGTATATATATATATATATATATGTACATATACATCTATGTGTGTAAATATATACATGTGTAGGTATAATTATATATAATTATGTAGGTATATATGTATTTTTATATGTATATGTATGTATGTATGTATGTATGTATGTATGTATGTATGTATGAGCCCGAACGTGACTCGGGGTTAACCGCTTTTGCATAGAATTCCCGGCCCGAGTAACGTTCGGGGTTAACGCCAAGGAGGTTAATATCTGATCAATTTTATGACCTGACCCAATTTAAGTCCTGACCCAATTTAAAACCTCATCCAAATCAAAACCTCAACCAAATTCAATCATGACCAAATGTATTACCTGTGAGAGCAAGTTGACATCTCTGGATGGTTGAGCATTCTGAAGTGGACCATTCTGCAGTGGACCTTTCGGATTCCTCCTGAGACCAGTGCCGTCACGATTGTCAGGCAATGACCCCCTTAATTGATGACTTGACCTAATTTGACCTAATTGCACTGGGTTGTCATCTTCACTGGATCTGGAAGAACAAATGATCTATAAAAAGAGGAAGAAGGAAGCTTAAGGTAGCCTAAAAGGCAAATATAGGTGTGATGTTTTAGAGACATAATTTTCTTAGTCTCAGAAAATAAGGGCAGTGACCAGTCCACTCCTTAGCTTCCTATCATCCCACTGAATATCTATGGTCCGTGTACTCATTAAAGCTGAAGTGGCTAGGGGGTACAGCAGATGGAGCCAAAATCTTGAAACAAAATTCTGTCTTGATGGGGATTTGATCTCCAAACCTCTAGATTGATAGTACACTAACCACTAGACTATTGCACACCCTATCTACAAAAAGGCTCCCTAAAAGAACATGTTCCATTACCTACATCCTTTTGTGTTCTCATATTATTCACGAGATAGTACCGGTGTTACATGTTGCCTCGTATAAACATACTAAATGGACCATGGACTATTAACACAGAGATCAAATGTTAATAAGAGCCACATGCTTTGCTTTAAAAATTTGCTGCAACATTTTGACCCACAATTCTCATACGAAACCAGCAAAAAGCCGAAAACGGATTCATCCAATTAAAAATGCAGAGGAATCGAGACCTGTTTTCCTCATCATGTTCATCGTCTTTGTTCCCGTAGTTGCCACCATCATCATCGTCATCAACATCATCATCTCTGTTGTGTTGTCGAGGCCTTCGTTTTAAGTCGGACTGGATTCGTGGCGACACCTGGTGACTCGTAGGAAATGCATCGTTGGCAGAATCCTTTCTCCTCTTATTCACCATCGTCCCAGAGTTGCTGTGGCCTTTTCTTGAGTTTTCAACTGCAACTGCTATGGGTCTGTCACCCCCTCGCGGAGATATGCTGCTGACGCCGGACGACCTTGGAGAAGGGGTAAAGGAGCCAGGTGCAGGAGTAAGGTGTGTGCCCTTGGATGGGATTGATGACATTCTTGGTCTACTCTTGGCTTCGGAGCCAGGCGAAGATGGCATCAGTTCATCTCTGCTCAATGCAAAATTACCTGCAATCAGAGACTTATGTTTTTACCAGATACCGAAGGTAGAGAATATCCCTCAGGACATCATTACATTATTAATTGTACAATCTTTATTAATTAATTATTTATCTGTTTGTGTAAGCATGTTCTTCACCCGAAACAGAAATGATCAATTAGGAATTTTCATTATTATTATTACTTTTATATACATGTATAAAATTGTATACCTACGTGCATATGTATATGTATATTTATGCCGTGCTGTACTGGAAATGCACACTGTACACTACAGTACATTAAAACTTACTTATTTTGGTCATTTATGCGTGCAGTGCTTCTGAGAAGCACTTACAAGAAACAATTATACCATAAGACATCTTCAAGCACACATAAGAACTTCTTGACAGTGTTCCTTGCTATCCTGGATAACAGATGTTGGTTAAACACACTCACTGAAGTCTAATCCATACCACACATGGCAGAGGAAGAGGAGATGAGGTAAGAAGGTGCAAGATGACACAAGATAAGATGATACAAGATGACATAAGATGAGATATGACACCATAAGATGACAAGATGAGCTATGCCAGCATTTAGACATAAAACAGTAAACGGATGGTAGTTCACATACGTGGCTCTGGAGGCGGGCTGTTCATGCGTTCATCTTTCCTTCTGCCTGGATGCCGAGTGTGGAACTTGGCAGGTGGCTCAGCCATTGCTACGCTATTTAGAATACGACCTTCAGTAGGAGCAGCAGAGTGAGACTGCAAAACACAGAAGAAAATCATCTTAGAGATGGCAAGAAGGAATGGTGGCTCAACCGCTGAGCACTCAACTTTTAACGCCAAGTGTGCAAGTTTGAGATTAATTCAGCAGTTAGTACCATACCCCATCTAACAATTCAGCAGTTACCGTACCCCATCTACAAATTCAGTGGTTACCAAACCCCATATTCCATCAATCTTCATTTTGTATTCTATCTGTCAATTTATATAAGGTATCTTAAAGGAAAACTACTCAGAGATGCTCGAAGCACGACAGTCTCAAGGAAACAAACGAGTTTTAAGGCAGTGAGTTGCAGCAGTCACACAGCCTGAATAGCAAGTGGGAGACTGATCCAAAGTTATGAACTCATCCATGCAAAAGTCCTCTTAACAGTAATTTATGAAGCGCCTTTGCAGGATTTTCTCAGATCTTTTGGAATAAATATGAATAATAATTACCTTTCTGATGAGGTTTTTGAAAGCGCTATATAAATAGCCAGATCCACATGTACATACCTGAATTAAACTAACAGCTTACCCTGTTGCTCTGTCTCCCAGTCCGTGTTCCTTGACTGGTTCCCTGTTTAGTTACTGTTTTCTCCACGGTTTTCGAATGGCTGTTTCTCCGTCTTCCACCATTCCGATATCCAGCTATCAGTTCATCCATGCTCTCGTCAATGTCAGATTCCATCTCCTCAGAGTCCTCTTCATCATTGGCGAATTTGTGCTGTCGCACCAGTGGCTGTTTCCGTGGAGCCACTGGTGCCTGCACATGCGATCGGACATTCCTGCTTTTCTTCACCTGAGCATTGTTTGAAGCGGTGGGTGTGACATAAGAATTGAACCCAGGGTTTAGACGATCTTGTGAGTCTTCACTGTTATCTTCATCAGTCGCTGAATAGTCATCTTTCAAGTCTAACATCACACAGACAAAAATTTATTTTGAAGTTTATCTATGATTTTTATTTATGCTTAAACACAGCATTCACATATTATGAACAATTAAAAATATTTTATTAATGAAAAAACATTGAAAAAGAAGAATTAAAATTGTAAAGAAAAAACTCTAACTTATGAAAAATAAGAATGAACAAAACAGTCCCGAACGAAAGCAAGTGTTTTTCCCTTGGCCTCGGTCGGGAGTGCCTTCAAGTATGCAGCTTGAAGGGCGCTATATAAATCCTGATTGATTGACATTAGAGTTTTGTTGCATCAGTTTGAATCATGACTGAAAATCCTGTGCACAGTGTGAGCTAAGAATAGGGTCTTACTGATCGTAAATGTCACCGAGTCCCATTTACCATAATACTTTGTTGCAGGGTTCATAGGTCGGACAGAAACACTGTTCTTGACATCCGCTGTCGTCATCATCTGCCGTTCTCGACTCACAGACTGGCGCCGTTTGGTGGCTGCAGGTGCCACCACGTCATCGCGATTAAGTGAATGCTTTGGTCGAATTTCTTCATCTGATTCCTCTGTTGTCCAGTCTTTATTGTTGTCGTCATCTTCAATCGCCCTCCGTCCGTTTCGCTGTTTTGCACGGGAAAAGAAAATAACATCAGAAAAAACATTTGTTTTTTTACAAAACGCCATATTAATAACCAGTCATGTACATGTACAGAATACACACACGTGGAGTAACAACAATGGCGGATGTTTAGGGCTTAATGAAAAAAATTCACATATGACGATATAGTCTGTGACTAAAATGCCTATATATAAAAACGCACACTGCATTCGAAATTAACAAACATCCTTGTATATTAACTCTTAATATCACACGAGTTGGAAACAAAGCCACAACATAATATAATTAAATACAATTCTGAGTTCAACCATTTAAGACAATATTTCTTGATCCTCATACAATACCTTTAATGACTCATCAATGACAGCATGGCACAATAAGAGACACTGTGCAACACTACAAACTCTGCCTAAATAGACAACTGTGCAACACGTTGGACGACACCACACTATATACACTACACAACACTAGAACACATCACAGTGTACTATGCTATACAACACTATACTACACTTGACCTTTTGAGTGTAACCATTTGCACTTGCAGTCACCTACTCGGTGTGTTGATGAATTTCTCAGTTTATTCCGATTTCTTCTTTTGTTTTCTTCTGGCTTTGAATCCCGACTGATTATGTCATGATTTGTTATTCGTTCTCTGCCATTTCCTCTTTGTTCCTCCGTTGCTTTTTCATGTCGTAATGAATGATTTGCTTCTGAGTTCTGGAAAGCTGTTGGATGATCCATCTTTCTGCTCACGACTTTCCGGAAAGCAGAGATGCGCTCTGATTCATCCTCCACAGTTTCTGAAGCATGAGAAGTCTGGCTGCTGAGGCGAGAGGAACGGGGCGTCCGAACAACTCCAGTTGGCGGATAGTTGCTGGGAGCAGGCGGATGAGGTAAGGAACGGATTGGACCAGACACCTTGGCCACTTTCTCTCCAGCCACAGGAAGCTAAATGGACACATCGGCAATTACTCTTTAATTACCAATCATTCATCATTTTGCTTATAATTAGTACTAAGTTATTAATCAACGTTTCCTCTTTAATTGACATATCACTCTTGGACTGCAATTGATGTGCTTTGGAGAGTGATTGATAGATTTAGAGGATGAGTGTGAATTATTTAGGAATGCAAGAGAAAGGACCAAAGCCAAAAGTCAACATACAGAACCCAGCTTTTGTCACTGAATATACTATAGGCCTACATGGGATAGACAGTTCTCAAAGAAAAGTCATTTTGCAATTTGCAGAAAACTTTTTTTCCTATTGCTAAGTGCCCTTGCATAAAGGTTCTGTTCAAAGGATTCCAATTTCAGAATTATGTCGTTTTTCTTACAAATGATTGTCGATTTATGTGCTACTGTAATCACATTACATGAGATTAGATTAGACAATCCAGTCTTATGAATTCTACACCAACAAATCTGCACCAAACAAGTTTTCAACCAATTTAATGGCAACTATCAGCGACCTCTCGAAGCCTATGAACAAGTATTACCTGAGCGTTGCTAGTGGTGCCATCTGGTGAAGAGATATCATCGTGCTTCTGCTGTTGGCGTATGTATGAAGCAATGATGAGCATGCAGTAGTGAAGTTGTCGTGCTCTGGCATAGTCCCAGGCTGTGGCATCACACTCATCCACAGACGCTGGATCAGCTGCAGACACAACACCAACATGCTAGAACTGTACAACAGTATGCATAGATGTACATATGTTCATTTAGTATGAGTGCATGTCCTGGTATGTATGTGGTGTTTGTCTGTTTATATGTATT
Source organism: Aporrectodea caliginosa (assembly GCA_020284085.1). Lineage (NCBI taxonomy): Eukaryota > Metazoa > Annelida > Clitellata > Crassiclitellata > Lumbricidae > Aporrectodea > Aporrectodea caliginosa. The sequence continues at coordinate 227,555 of JACEVL010000899.1, forward strand.
GATGGAAGCAGTGTATTTATGGATGGATGGATGTACCAGGATGTGTCTATGTATGTTTTTGCATGTATGTATGCATGTCCTGGTATGTATGTGAGTGTGTCTGTTTATATGTATGGATGCATGCAGAGTATATTTATTATGGATGGATGTATGCACCAGTATGTACCTGGTGGTGTATGTACAGTTAAACAGTTAAAGAAATGGCCTAACCTCCAATCACTTCATCACGTTACACTTCATCACTTACACTTAATCGCAAAGTTAATCACGCAGCATTTAATCACGCAGCACTCTAACATTTAATGATATGACAATCACTTCAACATTCAACCAACTGACAACGATCATATCAGTAAGTACTAAAACCGAGACAAAGATGTCAACTGATATAAGAAATTTAGGAAATAATTATTTTCTGTTTTGTGTAATTTTCATTCCTCCATTTGTTAAATATTGACAAAACTGTATGCACAGAATGTCATGCTTAAAATGGCAGAACAAATCTGAAGCAAATTGAACTACTTCAAATGATTAAAAATCTCTTATTTACGACCACTGCAAAATCCTGGAACATCCAGCATGTGTTAATGGAAGCATTCAATGGGATTATAATTCTACTATAAGTCTAAACACCAAGCACAACTGACAACACACTGAGCATATTTCTATTGCAGGATGTGGCCATTCAGTGGATAATCATAAAAGCTACATGGAATTGGTTTTTAGCGTGAAAGAACGTTGTGGCAGTGAAAGACTAAGAGTCTATATAACGACAACAGCAGTCATCTGTTTAACTGTTTTGTAAGTTGTCAACTTAATGATAACATTATATTACTCGGTCTGACCTCTAACTTCCATCTAATTTGAATTAAAACCAACGATTATACAGATCTGAACATCTGTAAAATCATTGACTTTCCTGGGCGTACACTTAGTATATTTTCAGCACTTGTCTTCTTCAGTATTAAGCACAAATGATTCTGATTATTAACTCTATGATTCTTAATTTAATTGTGTTGTGACTAATTATAAAACACCTGAAGTGGAAAGCGTGTCAAGTGAAAAAGGCAGCGAGCGAAGAACATGTGACAGTTACCCGGGAAATCAAGTCAATTAATGGTGTCTGTGTATTGTTGACTTCCTTACCAAGTGGAAAAACTTCTCTCCTTTGACACAACAGTTGAACATACCAGCAATGCAAAGAGTAATACACAATACACTATAAATCACAAGAGAATACAGTACAACAATGTGTGGTACCAACCAAAGAACAGTGATGTATGTTGCAATATATAAGTAAGTAAGTAAGAATATTCTTTATTATAACCAACTGTCAAACAGTGAATGTGCATCAGCAATTTAAATTCAAATAAACATAAAAATCCATCTAAGACCAGTTCAATGATGAGACTAGATTAATTATTATGCAAACAACATTCTGACTATAAATGTTTTCCTCATTTGAGAAATGCATGTGTGTATGTACATAAGTCCTTATGTACAGTAAGTATGCATGGATAAAACTTTATAAAAAAATCTGCATTGCAATTTTTTACAGAAGATACTTTAGCTCAAGGATTTCTTTGTTCAATTCCGATACTAGAGCATGACATGAAGACAAGCATTATCCCCAACCCATCCCCACCAGATCAGACCCTATCGGTAGTCTCTGGCAACTGATCTTCTTTTGCTAAATTGCTTTTTAATTCTGACCTTTTCTACTTCTGTATGAAGGTGACGAGAAACATTGTTTGAGCACCTGGGAAATTGTTAACAGCCAGTTTTCCAAGCTTTGCACAACTGATGGTGATGATTGTGATGATGACAGGCATGATGACAAAGATGGGTATGTTGGTGGCACCCAAAAGATAATATATGCTGTGAAACTGGGCTGAAACCAACCTCCTTCGGCCAGAAGCAAATTGACGGACTCTCCATGGCCAGCCATGGTTGCTAGGATCAATGGAGTACGGTTGCTATGGTCACGCTGCTCCAGACAGTGGTTCCCTGAGATGCTCAGAATTACTTTTATTGAAGGCAACGACCCTAAGACAAAACAACAACGATCAAAAACCAATAATGGCATCTGAACTCATCAAAGAACCTAAATATTAGATTTCGACAGTAGAAAAAAGTCAACATTCAACAACATTGCTCCGAATTATCTAAAATTCCTACCAGCAGCTGACATAATAACTGAACTGACTTAATTCCTCTGTAATGAATTGGCCTAATTAACCCACAAGCACAAAAACTGGCTTAACGTACTTGTGAAGATAAACTGACCTAATTCAGCTGCAATATGCATCACTGCCTTCCCCTCATCATCACATATCGAGCTCAAGTCATCATTCAAGAGTGTCTACAAATCAGAAAAAAACATAAAAGATTTCATATGCAACATAGTGACAGACCTTAAAATCTTCTTAAATGTACTGCATCTGCTGACAGTGCAAGTTCATAGCCAATCCTATGTACATACCCATATCCAATTATATGATGATGATGATGATGATGGTGAATACGACGATTTCTACAGTGCCGTGATACAGTACCTGCCGCTACAAGAGTGCTTAACAAACTCAATGACTTAGTCAGGGTAAGCAATCTTGAAAATAATTAGTTCTGAGTCTCGTCTTGAAAGTGTCCACAGTAGTTGATTGAAGGAGGAATACTATTCTAACACCTGGGCCCGATGACAGAGAAGGCACGGTCACCAAAACAGGCTTTTGACTTTTGCACTCTCAGATCACCTCTCATCTCCAACCTCAAGGAAGGGCCTGTTCTAGATGACGATATACCTACACAGTATGCACTGAGGTACTCCGGTGCTGCCCCATGCAGGGGCCTGTTAAATGACTCTGATGATGCAGTGACCTACATTCAGATACTCTGTGACTTTTGCTGATCATCAGGCAGAAGTTACTTATCAGGTCTAATCTGTCTGGCATTTAAACTACTGTTTCATCTAATTTCGTTTGAGAAAAGTCAGTATCCTAACAATGAATTGTACTATGTTGTATTTATTTTAACTGACAGCACACGTTTTATGCAGATTAAATGACAAATTAAAATGAAAAATAAGAGGTAAATGAAATTCTGGTGGATTAAGCAAACTATAAATACCATTTGATCATCAATAAGAGCAGAAATCATCAATAATCAGCAGTTCATCAAATGGGACCAGAGATGATAATATACATAATAGCAGACAGATTGAGACTGAAAGGCAGACATAAGAACGGATAGACTAAAAGAGATACTGACAAACAAACCAATCAACAAGAAACTAACAAAGCATCAGTAGATATGTTCCTCTGGAGCCAGAATGCAGAAAACTGCTGACTAAAAACAAGACGAACATAAAAATAAGACAATAAATTAAAATAATTCTCATAAACAGCACTCAAAATAAGAAACAATATCACAAACACTGCAATTATAATAAAAAAAGTATATCTACTAAAATCCGAAAAAACCAGCAAAGCTATTGTTACAGCATTTCTATAATTCATATTCTGTATAAAACACAGAAAAAGCAACGCATGTCAAACTTAAAAATGAAACAAACTAAAATATTAAACAAGAACTAATCAAAGTACTAAAAAACAACACAGATTCTGCCAGATTACTCTGGTGCTTAAAATAATCCAATTCAAATCACGCAGTATAGTACAAATTTCATCACAAGAATCGTAGTAAACACACATTAAAAAAACCAAGAAATTCTTCAACATCGTGTATCAGTACACGATCTCTATATATGTAGCAATCTACTCTAAATCTCCTGTGAAATGTCCCTAAATACCTCTCGGACTATATGCGAAAACCGTTATCTGCATCCTCATCTTGCTCCTTGCACTCTGCTGATTGTCTTGATCTTATTGTTCCCAGGACTAGGCAGCTCTGGCCCAACATCAGGCATATACTTTGGTGGGTCCCTCAATTTGGAATGACCTTCCTACCTCGCTAAGGGCTAAACTACTGACTGGTTTTTCCACAATGATCTCTCATTCTTTAAAGGCATTTCTGATCCCAGGGTTTACATGCTGAGAGCACCTCTGAGTTCAGCTATTCTGCGAGAGGCACTATATAAACCTATAGATACGATACAATACTGCAGTTATCTTACTGTGAGGCAGCGCAATGGTTCGGTGCGTCTGACGCTCCAGTGCACCCAAGTTCTTCCCTGGCCATCTCTCTCCAGCTTGTCCTTCTCCAGGTAACCCTGCAGAAGCATCAGGTGTTCGAGGCAGTCCACATGGGAAGCCCACATCGACGGCGTCATTCCGTCATGGTCTGCTGCGCTCACATCTGCTCCATGCTCAAGCAACAGCTGAGGACAGACACCAACGAAATAAGAATCACCAACTGTGATCACAGAACTCCTGCCAGACATATCTGCCATTTAGAGCACATCTGAAAAGTCTATTGTATATGAGGCTTGAGGATTCAAATCAGAAGAATTCTGAGCATTTTGAAGCACCAGATAAATAAACTACTCAACTGACTTTCTGTATAAAGAAAAACTCAGTGAATAACATACTCATAGAGCCCTTGCGGCCACATTCTTCTCTAACCTCAAGACTGTTCTGTTTACCCGGGGTTGAGTCGGGAGCGCTTCTGAGTAGATAATCTTGAAGGGGCGCTATATAAATCTCTGAAATGAATGAATGAATGAATGATTGATTGATTTATTGGTTGACTGACTGATTTGAAAATCACCTGAAGGCACTTTGTATCTTGACAAACCGCAGCCCAGTGGATTGGCATCCGGCCAAATGCGTCTCCAATAGTAACATCAGCGCCATATTGGAGCATTATCTCCAGTGCTTCGTCATTACCATTGCGACATGCCCAGTGCAGGGCAGTAGCGCCATCTAGTAATAAAAGAAAATGTTACAAGCCTCCAACAGAGAATGGGCCAACAAGCCTTCTGGATCTTAAAAATCCATCAGAAAGTCACATGAAATGTGCTGTGTAAATGAATACTAAATAATTGCCCTACTACATTACAGGGAATAGAAAAGCCATGGAGCAGTTGCTGGACGGTTATTCCAACTGCTGTACACATCTATTTAGTGTATATCCCCTTTAGAGCCTCACGTGGAAGCATGACAGTGGTTCACCAGTGACTGCAATTGTTTGGAAGCAAATCAGCCAAGCTGAGGGGCTGTGTAGATCTTGACAAGGCACAAGACTAATCCTGAAGGAAAGCCAGAAAGGCTGAGTTTATACTGAATAATTCCGTCTTCCACCAGATTTTTCTCACCCCTTAATCTTATATTTAGTGTTTTCTTAACTGAAGATCATAACTGTATGGAAGCATTTCAGATGAGACATCTTAAATAGAGATTCATGAAATCTTCTGTCAAGGAAAATCCTAACACGTTTACTGGTTACCTAGCGTCACAATTCCTTAACCCTTTAATGACAAACATGAACTAAAATGTATGGGACACCAATGCAACTCAATGTTAAAGGGCTAAATCAATTAGATACCCATGCAAGCAGAACTCTTGGGAGGTGCTTCAAGGGCACTACATAAATGTTTTGTTACATTTTATTACATAATTAAGGAGCTATATAAATGTTTTGTTACAATATATTACATAATTAGGGAGCAAGCAGTCTACTAACCAGAGGCTGTACTGTTGATACCGATGCCTTGATTCAACAAGAACTCCACTGTATCAAGCTGTGAAGAGTTCACAGCATACATTAGAGCGTTGCGACCAAGGACATCGGTTTCATGCAACTCAGAACCATTACCTAAAAAGCAAACCTCAACTCATATGACTCCACATATTCTGACGTAAATATCTAATTCACAGTTTGTAATTCTAAAAAATTAAAATATAACAAAACTTTTAAAAAGTTGTGGTGCAAAAGTGTTAACACACTTGTGCAAAAGCTCAAATAAAGCAACATTTCATTTAACTTTAAACAGAAACTGAATGTTTTGAGACTCTCATAAGAGTCAGCTAGTGAAAAGCTCTTCCAAACAACAGTTTTATCCTAGAACTAGTCCCCAGAACCGTTGCCATCCGCTGCTGCTGTTGCACTTAAGTCCTCAAGTTGAAGCCAGCACTACGCTACCTACTGCTAGCAACTTCATTCACTTAATCTATCTATCTATCCATGAAATTTATATAGCACCCCTTCAAGATAACTACTCAGAGGCGCTCCCAACCCAGGCCCGGTCAAAGAAGAAAGTCTTAAGTAGTTTATAAAAAGATCCAGAGAGGTCCCGTGGGAGAGAATGAAGGTCAGTGGGGAGGCTATTCCAAAAAGAAGGACCAACGATCAAGAAAGCCCGACGCTGTCTAGTAGCAGAGCAAGCATGTGGAACTATGAAGTCACCTCTTGAGGCCGAGCGCAGAGATCAGCGACCAGAGCAGGCCGAGGTTAAATTAAAGAGCTCCCAGAGATAGACAGGTGCTCTGCTGAGAACAAAATGCTTTGTTTACTTATTGTTTTAACCACAAGAGACCCTACTGTTTATTCTAGATTTATTTAAACAGTAGAACCTTGTTCGATGATCTGAACGATGAGTCCATTATCTCCCATCTGAGAAGCGCAGAGCAACTCCGGAATTCGATCCACGTCTGGGTTATGCCTGTCTGAAGTTCCACTCTTTTCTAGATCAATCCATTTCCAGGTGAATTTATCCTTTGGATCTTGGCTGAAGGTCGTCGAGCCGTGTACCTGGAACGTCTCTGGAAGGCTATTACGCAAAGTATTGTTGAGTCGCTTCTGGAGGAGACGATAGTATCTCTGCAGATGGAACAATGCCAGGTTGAGAGCATCTCGAAGTTCAGCACATTCAGCACCATCACCCAATTTGAGCAGAAATTCGTGGATGAGTGCAGCAACCTTCTGAAAGTCTGCACAACAAAAAGACAGGCTCACAGTTTCAGTGTAATCAAAACTACAGATTTGTTTAAAGAACTCAAAGGCACTGTTCACTTTATATGCTATATAAGCATAATAGGAGACAGATTGAGGCAGACATGACAGCAGATAGATTAAGACAGAGAGACAGACATAAGGAGAACAGATCAAGACAGATAAGATTGTAGAGCAACATAACCTCACATATTATTTTTCAGCCAGCTGTCACAAAATATACAGAAAAATTAAGCGAAAATAATAAATTAAGTCTCAATATGATTTTAATAAGCTTATCGAAAGTGTTTAAATTACCTTTTCGTTTGACCATTATCTTGAACACGAGCTAAGTTCTGCTATGGTCTCTCTTGACCTCGGATGACATTTCGTGACCTTTGGTGACTTTTGTTGACTTGTGTCCAACTGTATTCCTGCGAACTTCATTGTACGGAGTGATATAAATCATAGCTGCAAGCGGAATTTTTCACATAATATAATGATATAAAAATAATATATGAAATATACAATAAAAAACAACTTTACGTCAAAATTAAATATTCTGTGTACCAGTCCGAAATCAAGCAGACATCTTGCAAGGTTTTGAGTTCTAATATTCATTCGTTCAAATCGATGTTTATTCTCTCAAATAACACTAGGTCGTTAATCTGAAATTTAAAGAGCACACTTCACATGCCTGTATAGATGATCCCATGCGAGTATTCTAAATGACTCCCTCAAGGACTGACAATCGTCCGCACAAACAAATATGCGCAACCTTCAGTTCTATGATGATTTTTATTCTGTTAAAACATTGTACGATATTCAATTAATTGTCATTTTATCACTATTTTAAGATCCAAGGTATACAAATCCCACAGAGCTATGCGTCGACACTGTTTCATAGCTACCAAACTTGCTGCTATGCTATTACTCAATGGTTGACATAGCGCCTTAATTTCAGTGAGTGTTCTGTAAGTTCGTGAATTAACTATATCTGCAAAAGCTTCCATACATATTTGAATCTCACTAGCTACCATGATCTTGTCGATTGTGATTGTCGTATTTACTTTTTAAACAACTCTAATGTTTCGTAATTATTTTTATTGGAAGTCATCTGGCTTTCAGCTAATATGAATTATCTAGGCCTTTATAATCCAAGACTCCAAGTCTGTTGAAATTCGACCAAAAGATAGTCTGACATAAATTATCGTCTGACATAACTCAATTTTTGCTAGCCGATGATAAAAATTAAGTCTAAAAATTACGTACGATTCTCGTGTATTCTCAAAATCTTATTCTTACAATATGCTTCCAAATACGATAATATATCGCAGGGATTTTTCAGATATATCTAAACGCAAGTCGGCTGAAGTTTCAGCAGTTCTCGTTGTTTCTTAATAGTATTTTCAGATAGAACCAAATAGAAGTAAAAATAATATTCTTTTTAAGAAGGAACGAAATGCCCGTGAAGCCCACCAATCCTAATTTTTCAGAATGTCCTCTTACTGGTCTAACTAAAACCCGAATACTTGTTTACAGTCAAGGCCAAAATTTTAACAGATTTTAAAATCTTTGGTCAAGGCATCTATATTTATATTTTTATTGGATAGTTAACAGTCCATGTTCTTGCAATATTTTCACGTTTATTTAGTAAAATCAGGCAATCGGAGCATTTTATGCGTTCACCTCTCAAAAAATCCGTAATAAATATGTCCATGTGATAAGGTCTATCTTTTGCCGGTCTAAAATGTCACTGTTATCGTTGCACACCGCAGGGCTCTGCCTAAGAGGTCGGGTGTCATTGAAGAGATTTTTCAGCGCTTTGACGACAGAGTCATGTCGGTAAGCTTCTGCGTGAATAGCTGAGACGATATAAGCGCTTGTGAAAGGCTTTTGCTGTGAGAAGCGCTTTATAAATAGCCAAATACAATACAATGCAATATAAAAACTCGGATCGCATTAGTAAACTCCGATTCCGAAAGATGCGAAGATATACAACATTTTAACGAGCCACCTAAACCTATAGTGACTTACAGCACATAACGGCCAATAACTAATATCCACAGGGCGCTTTAAACCACTGCTTGAACTCATTAAGATAATTTGTATAGCTCATCTTCAATTTACCTACTCAGAAGAGCAGGTCTAGCACGATCTTACAGCCTGATCGTATGCTTCTCTTTAGAATTTCCAGTGTTGCCTATCTCTTTTCGGGTAGTATGTAGATACAAGAAGAGCTGGAACTCTGCCTCTCTAGAAAGGTGTTTCAGTCGAAGATTTAACATAGTCAAAAATGTTTCTTCTGTTTTCTGAGTATTATTGGAGAAATTGTTGGCTATGTGCATAACTTTCATAGATTGTAATAGAGGCAATTGTTACAAGTGTTCTTTTATGATTATTCTTTAGTGCAGTGAAGTTGTCATTTGCTGTATTCGAGAGTCAAACCGAAACTCAGAAATTGTTGCCGCCTTTGTTTCTTCTTCATGGATTGTTCGGATCGAAGAAGAACTTTGAGTCGATTGCAAAACATCTGAGTCAGACTGGTCGCCAGGTGGACAGACACATTTTAATTTGTTGAACTTATACTGGTTCTTTATTTGCAAACACCTTATGTTGTCTAAGCATGTTGTATTTTTCCCATAAGCAGGAGCCTTTCAGAAGAATATGCTGGTTCTGCGAATTCACTTTTTTGAGCACTGTAGAAATTTTGAGATTACAATTACCGTTACAATTACCGGCAAACACAGAGCATGATATTATGCATCTGTTTAGAATTTCCAGCTGTTTTGCTTTCATATCAGAAGACTGGAAATGCTCATTACCACAAATGCTTTCAAGGAATTCTGGATTTTTCATTTAGGTTAAAAAAATCTGAATTTTTTATACAGAAATACATGCATTAATAAATATTATTGTGACTTGTCCTGTGGAAATTATGTGCTATGTGCAAAAAGCATCAGTTAGACTTTTATATCCAGGTTACTGTTATTCCAGCTGGTTACCATTGACGCTAGAAACCATGGTGACAGTCCACACTCGCCTGAGATGAACTACCAGGCAATGAGCGAAGACCTTGAGCTCTTGCTAAAAACTCTCGGGCTTAAAAGTGCCATTTTTCTGGGCCACAGCATGGGAGGCAAGGCTGCCATGATGCTGGCACTTACCAAGGTGAGGTTGTCTTACCTGCGGAGATCACCCAAACTGCTGTAGTGGCACTTATATCGCATCAACTCTGAAAGACATCAGATTTTAAAACTACATCTGTTCATTTATCTATTAATGTACCTGGTATGTATGCATTTTGAAACCATTTGATATTTTTAGTTTTTTGGCTCTAATAAAAACAATATACATTTTGACAAGTAGCACACCTCAGTTTTTAAGAGTGCCTATTTTCTTGTGTTTTAAGGAATTTTTTGTGATCTGTTGATTTAAGAATCCTAGTTTAAAACGTAAAAGTCACAATAACATTACGAGATTCTAAGATGTTCGAAAAGGTGCTATTACAAATATTCTATTCTTTCAAAATGTCAGGTACATGTACAACGTTTGACTGTAGGTGCCTGTTGCAGTGTTGCTATAATATATGTATACATTGTTACTTTGTAGCCACAGTTGGTGGACATGTTGATTGTTGAAGACATCTCCCCTACCTCTTCACGCTCTGTCCTGGTAACTTCTTTCCCAGAATATATTGAGGCTATGAAGAAGGTGACCTTTGATCCAGAAGTCAAGACCCTAACCCAGGCACGGCGCACTGCAAATGAACAGCTGATGAAAACGTTTCCGGTTAGTGGCATATTGTTTGTCTGTGGAGGTTTTGTGTGTAATTTCTTATGCTAATTATAGTAAGATTTCACTGTAAAGTACACCAGATCCTTGCTGTGTATAATTTCTTATGCTAAGTTTAGTAGGATTTTGCTGTAAAAGATCCTTGTTATAACACAGGATTTAGGATCCATATCAAGTAGATAGGGCCATGTTAAAATGAAATCATAATTTTTGACCATGTAGATGTCTACATTGCAGTGTCTTTGCAAGCTGTAGTGGTCATGAAAATCGAACTTACAAGATACTTGCCATTGGTATCATTTGACTTTGCAAGGCTGCCAGAAAATTCCATTTGCTTTGAAATTGCATTTGGAAGCAATGGAAGCAATTATAAAATAAATTCAGTTGAATGCTTTGTATTCTTTTAGTTGATTTTCCACTTTCAGGTGCCATGAACTTCTGGCTGCATGCATGGGTCGCTGTACAACGAATTTATATGGCATTAATTATTGTATATAGCACTTTTATTTTAACTTTGATTTTAAGGAAACAGAACAAAATAGAGAAATTCTTTCTTATTTTGTACGTTTAATTGGAGCAGATAAACCAGCCTGGTGGTTTAGAGAAATGCCAGACAACTGCTTGCAGATATGCCATTATTAAAAATGAATTTATTGAACAATTAGGATTTGTTTCTGAACTGAAATTACAGTATCAGATTTTAAATTTTAGCTCAGTTTTCCTAATAATCTGAAACCCTTATCTTGCAGGAAAAACCTCTACGGGATTTCATTTTGACAAATATTGAACAGAGGAATGGAGAAATTGTGTGGAGGGTCAATCTGGATGCGTTACAAAACAACCTCCAGGATATAATCGAATTTCCGCAATTTTCCAATTCATATGATGGAAGAACTGTCTTTATTGCTGGAAGGAAGTCTCCACAGATCAGGTTGATGAAACCATCTTCATATCACTTATGGAGCTTGTTTGACCTGTTTAGAGTAACTTGTAAGTTTTTTAACTATGCGGGCTGTTACTGTACTTCAGTAGTGATGTGGGAATTTCCACACAGAGTGATTTTGTCTTCAGTACTGGTCAGTGAAGGAATGTGCAAAATAACCTACTGGTTAGCATGCTGGATTGTCAACCCAGAGATTTGGGTTGAATTCCCCACCAGGGCATAAAAGATGGTTTGAGATTTCTGCTCCACTTGTCCAAACTTTGTCAGTTTGAAGAGAGAACTGGTCACCTGCAAGCCGAGGCTAAAGAAGAGATAGTTACAAGTTTACACTTCATACCTATGGTTGTTTGTTAGGGTTAGCTTAAGGTACTGATTGTCTCTTTTTCAGTCTGTCAGCCTTTCAGTCTCTCTTTATTCTCTGATCTGTAAATAGGCCAGTTCTGTGTAAGTACTGTTTTTTCAGTGTTAAAGACATGACAGAGATCGCTGTTAAGATTTAACTGCAGAACCATTGCATGCAGATCAACAATTCACTTAGCACACAAAAATAATAATATGGTAAAAATTTTAATTACGTTTATTATTATTATAATAATGTGGGTGATTAATACGATTACTCATTAATATGATGTTCTGTTTTTTTTGTTTTTTTGCAGTGAATCAGACTACCCAGAGATCCAGCGTCTTTTCCCGAAGGCTGTGGTACGGCACATTGAGGGAGCTGGTCACTGGGCGCATTCAGACAAACCACATGAATTCATAGACATTGTTAAGCAGATTCTTCATGAATTTGAACATAGGGAATCTATCTGAATTATGAATCAATTAGACATACAATTTGTCAGTGGTAAAACATTAGGAAATTATATGAGAACCTTGGGTGACCTCTTAAAGCTCGTATTTGGGTTGTGTGGACTCGGTGGGTAAAATTTACTGCATATTCTCCTCTTCGTAACATAAAAATTTACTGCATGTTCTCCCTTCGTAACGTAAAATTTACCGGGAGAACATGCGGTAAATTTTACCCACCGAGTCCACACAACTCCCTCCCCTTCATTAACATTAAGCATTATACCGGGGGACATCACGTGTGTCCCCCGGGACTTGGGCTATGCCAGTCGCTACATAAAGCCCTGATGCTGAAAGAAAAAAGACAAATACGTGAATTAAGTTGTCGTTCGTTTTGTGTTGATAAGAATGATGCAGTTAAAACGTGTCAACTGGTGTCGTCTTCCTATCGAGCATTACTTATTGATTATTAGTGGTATCGCAAACCCCTCTGCCAGATAACAGAGGCTGGATTACATGGACATTCAAAAGAAGGGAGGATCCTGAACTTACCATCCTAGAGGTACAGGGTGGGTGGATGAATGAACGGCTTGATAGGTGAATGATTGTAAGGATTGATGGGTGGATGAATACATGAATGAATGACTTGATGGGTGGATGAACGGAAGAAAGGATGAATGGACGAATGGCTGTATGGTCTGCGGCTGGCTGTTGCTGTTTGGTGGACTCTCGATACTTGGGCAGGGTTTAGACTTTCAGATAGCGTTTCTCTCAGGTTACTTTGATGGACTTAAATGGATGAATAGATTATTGAACGGATGGGTGGATAGATGCACAGATCGATTGATGGAAGGATGGGTAGATAGATACACGGACTGAGAAACCAGTTGATGCATGGATGGATGAATGAATGGACGAATGAATGACTTGATGGGTGGCTGGATGTAGGGATTGAAGGATGAATTCATTCATAAATTTATATAGAGCCCCTTCAAGGAGACTACCCGACTCCAGCGTGGCCAAAAAGTAGCTCTGAGTTTGAAAAAATTCTTCAGTAAGAGTTCCAGTGAGCAGGCATAGCTCCTGGGAGAGCCCATTCCAGACCATTTGGCCCACTACAGTAAAGGTTCGATTCTGCATAGTTGCAGTTAATGCAGATGGGGCTAAGAGCATTCATGCTCTGCAGAGCAGAGGGGCGGCACCCTTGAATACCCGAAGTGGGACAACAAAGCTGTCGCAGATAGTCTGAGGTGGGACCCAGCTGGCATCGCCGTATGATGGCAGGGATACGCCAACAGTCTCCAGCTCCTGGTCCAACAGGACACCAAGATCACGGACCGTAGTTGAGCAAGTATAACCGGGGAATCAGTCGCAAGTGCAGTGAGGTTGAGTGTAGCAAGTTGCTTCTGTAACGGAAGAATAAATGAATTACTTGATGGGTGAATTAATGGGTGGGTGCATGGATGAATGATTTGATGGGTGGATGTATGGATGGATGGACGGACAATGAATTAATGAAAGGAGTAATGAATGCATTGAATGACTTCATAGTCATAGTGGGTTGGTGGCTTGGATGGATGGATGGACGTCACATTGGATGTGTTTCCCATTACCAAGATCATCGACTTCCCATAGGTGCATCTCTGTGCTGGAAGTAGATGATTCCGTCGACGATGTTCCTCTGTGTGAATCTGAACATCAGGACAGAGTGATATTGGACGCCAGAATGAAAAGACCATTTCAAGATGGCCTGCCATGCCTATCGATTTTGCTCTGACTAAGCACCTGTGAATATGCTGGTTCGGCGGCTTCTCCTTTTAGGGCGCTATAGAAATCTCGCGATTGTAGGTTTAACTGTGTTGTTTGTACACCAAAATGCGGTTAGCAATTGGTTTTAACTGATATTCTTACTCACTTACTTACTAACTTGTTGGTCGCTGACAGTGACAACACTAAGTCACGATCAAACACATAACAGTGGTTTTGAGGCTCTTACAGAGAAGAGGCAAAGAAATTACAAGGGGCACGTGTCTGGTTGGCTTACGTCAATAAGTACAATTTTCCATGTATGCGACAAAATATCAGCCAAAAATTACAGACGCTCGTAATTTCCTACAGCACGCAAGTTCTGATAAATACGCGGCTAATATGCGGTTCACAGCCAGGGAGGAGCAAAATTTGCATTATGCATACAGTTATGGAATTATTCATGTGAAGGCCCGCCCCTCAGGCACGTATTTAGAGGCAGAATACAAGGTCGTGAATGTTAGGCCTAACTGATATTAATTTCTTTGCTCCTTTTAAAGAATGCGGAGGCTACGATTACGAAACGTTACTACGGACAATACTTACAAGTAATGAAAACTGTAGTTGAAGTGCTGCATTTGCATAGATTTTAATTAGATTGCGTCGTCGTCGCAGGTAAATTAGTGGTCAGAGTAGACGATTTCGCCAAGGTAGGCCTATTAACAGTGGTGCCCAGTATCAAGCGGAGGAATTTCCTGCGAAATTTTGTTTGCTGGGGAATAAATAGAGTGTATAGATTTGTAGTTGAATGGGCGGCAGGTAATAGTGGTCATAGCCCGTGGGTATACTGGATGAGAATAATATTTCCTGTGGGTTTATGCAAAATTTTGTGCGTATATAGCTTCAGGGCATCTGAAAAATTCCGTTCAAAAATCTGTTGAATGGAGTTTTAATTCAAGTGCTCTGTTGAACTTAGCGTTATCTCCCAATGAAGTTTCCCGGGCGCAAGAAATTCACACATAAACAAACCGGTAAACTTTAACATAATTTTATTATTATATAATATATTGAAGCAGGCTTCATTCTGCATTTGGAAGTCGCACGGTAGTTTGCAGGAATCTGTTTCCGAAATGTGGACAATAATGGTATGTGAATGAGTAGCAGTATTTTGCAACTGCTATAAAAGTAGCGAAGTAACTTGACAGACTCTCAGCTTAGTCTAACCTGGCTTTGCACAGGCTTTGTATATTTATTAAGAAATGGTAAGACATGGAGCCTTGAATGGGTGTGAAGGTTACAGTTACCGCTAAAGATTTTAGCTACAGCTTCATATTGCAATTTATGAAACAACCATATGAAAACTGAAAAGCTAATCTGAAATGCCTTGATTTAAAACTGCTTTCAGTAATTATCAAGCTAAACTGAAATGCCATGGTGTTGATCTGCTTTCAAAAATTGTTACTAGTTTTACTTATATATACATATTTATTATATTTAGTGACAAATAACATGTATACTGTTTTAGAGTCACTTGTGGAAATGTGTTTTGCTGTCGTGCACGTGGTGTCTATTGATCTTTTCGGAAATTGTGACTGCACGGTTGGACTGCCTGCGATCTGGAGAATGCCATCCCGGATTCTACTGCCACACGGGTAGTGGCTTATGTGTGAGCTGTGATAAATGTAGCTATGCCAGAGGAAACCTCCATCTGTGCGAAAAGGAGTGTAGTAAGTATCTGTCTGTCTTGTTTCCATTGTACACATTTAGCAGTTATCATTATCATCACTCACCTTATATGGATTTCAGACTGTGATTCTGACTCATTCTCGAACTGGGCTCTGCTGCACGCTGTTCATGATCTGGGCGTTCTTCTGGCTGAGGAACTGACGATGGCCAACCACGTCAATTCACTCTGGAGGACCTGCTTTTATGAACTGCGTCAGATCAGTCATATGAACTAGCGTAATCTGTTGCACGAAGCTGCCATCACTTTGGTGCATTCTTTAAACACAACGCATCTGGACTTTTGCTTTCCACCTTTTCATATTTGTTAGCTTCAGTCCGTCCTTAATTGTGCAGCCCGGATTGTGGCCAATCTAGCCAGATTCCCATACATATAAGCTTATATGCGCCATGCACAACACCTTGCAGTGGCTCCCCATTGATAAGAGAATTCAGTTTAAACTACTCCTTATTGGCCGGGCTTTCATGAAGTTTCATCGCTGGCTTGGCACCAGATTACATCTCAGAGCATTTCACACCGGTCTCGAGCTGTGTAGTCTGCCGTAGGCTGCGTTTCAGCTTCCCAAGGTTAGTTCATTATCCAGCACTCTAGTACGTCAGCCCAGGCTGGATACGCCTTTTCCTCTGTGGGTCGGTTTTTCTGGAACAATCTGCCACTGGATCACTAGTATCTTTCTGTGATTTCTAAGTAACAGTGCCGGAGTGTCCTTGTGAGATATTTAAAGGGTGCTATACGAGTGTTCTGATACATACAAACATGCATACATGCATTTAGATAGCATCTTCTCAACGTGGAGCTCTATATAACCTTAGCGTTTAAGTGGGGTGCTCATAATTATAAATATATTATCAGGTGTTCAACACCCTCAGATCGCCATAGCGAAACTCGTTTACTATGTGTGAGCTGTGAGTCTTATGTTTTTCAGTGGAGGAAAATGCATCCTGTGTATTTATACTTTCTGATTTTCTAACAGGTGTTACCACCATTCCTACTTCACCAACCCCAGATGTGCCAATTGAAGATCGAATTGCTAGCAACAAACCAATGATAGTTGCAGTGATAGTGGTGCCCGTAGTTATCCTGGCCGCTGTGATCGTGGCTTGGATTTGTTGGTATCGTCGATGTAGAGCAAAGGAGAGTACTGGTAAGTTGGTTAAATCTTATCACTTCACGTCAATGCTCTTGTGGCCATTGTATTGAATATACATTCTGTTGTGTGAGGGGTGCTTGATAGTGTAGTGGTTAGCGTGCGGGACTGTCGATCAAGAGGTCGGGGTTCAAATCCCCACTGGGCAAAAATTTGGTTCGAGATTTCTGCACCACCTGCACCCCTAGCTAACTCAGCTATAATGAGTACATTGACCATACGCTGTTGATGGGAAGATGATATGGCGAGGGAGAGAACTGGCCACCCGCCCTCATGTGTTAAGGCTAAGAAAATGAAGTCACTAACACTTCATACCCATGCCTCAGGGCTAGCCAAAGGGACTGCTCTTCTGCTTCTTCTTCTGTGTTATCCCTCAGTAAATGTTATCATTGTTAAAACTTTTTCTGTAAGTAGTAAGGTGATTACAATGAAGTTAGTAGTGGGTTTAGAACACTGTACAAATACTGATGCCTGAATTGACAATATTTGGACATTATGTCCATCTGTAGTACACGAGCATAAATGAGTTAGGCATTTCAGATCAATGTTAACATGTCTTCATCCCAGCTGAATTGAACGTTGCAGTCAGACACCAAGGTTACACATTATGTGTGACAGAACCTTTTAGAAGTTTTATGTGAGCACTCACTTACAGTGCAATGTTATGTGTGTCGGTGTAGAAAGGTTGTTCTATCATATTTAGCTATACTAGAAACAGGAGACGAATCATCGCGAATGGGTCCAACGACAACACTTCCTCTACCGGAATGTGCCTCACCAGATGAACCAATGAATCACAATCACCTGTCCTTGTTGCTGCCACTTAGCAATGCTGAACAATGAGAACATTGATCAAAAGAGGAACAGTTGCAATTAGAGTATCATTGAACTCTCATCAGCTCGTTTTGCCAGTCAAACATACATGTATGCTGTTTTGAGGCTATTATCGACAGATGCTGTCTTGCTGCTTATGACGGTTGGTTTTGACAAGCATAGATAAAATATCAAAACCTCTGAACATATGCCATTAAAAATACATTCCAAGTTTGCCTCTTCGTAGCAAGTCACCGAGTTACGTATTGTAGATGACCTGACTGCATCACCATTAACACTCTAACGAGCTGCATTGGTTACCCGGTCACTTTTAGTACAATCTTGTCATTAAAACGTTATTGAGCAGCAATGTACTGGGGCGAATATCAAATATTGAAACTGTTTTATAATAGTTTTGTTATTTAGATCATATCAGATGTTAGTAGAATACTTTTTGAGGAACAGAGAATCTGTTTGGTGTTGTTTAATAACTTTCTGAAATTCTGAAACAGTGAAATTGTGAGATATGGAGTTTCTTTGCATATAAAAGTTCTTGTAAACTTCCAAGAATTTTCAGTGTTCTTCACAATTGACTTGCATTTCACCATTTATTTAAGCCTGCATAAATTGTTGTCAATGTGATTAGTTTTTGAGACATTTCTGCGATTTGCTACGTTTGATCACCATTACAAGTTGTCAGGTTTGTCACCGTTCTGCCAATTCTTGCCCAGCACCTCTGACAGCTGCTGATCCATTGCTGTATCAGCTCTTTTCCCATGATTTGAATGTGTGCCATTTTGTTCTCGAGACTCGTGTCTTTCAAAAGCCTGGACGGTTTGTCTCAGCACCTGGAATAACCTGCAGACTGACCAAATTTGACATCGTTTTTGGGCCACAAGTTCATGACTTGTACATTAGATGCTCATGCTAGCAATTTTTTAGTACAGTGTGATATAGTTCTAAACTCTAGCAAAAGTTTCATTAAAATATTTAACTATTCTGGAAATAAATCTGCAGAATTTGTCCACTTTTGTGTAATTTATTTTTCATATGAAATCTGCAAACTTCATTGTGATAACTGCCTGTGTTAATTTGATACAAAATGAGATGTGATAAAACCAACAAATGTGTTGTCTGTTTTCTTATTTCTTAGTGACGCCACAGTTTCCTTATTCAGTGTACGTTTTGACTTCCTTTCCTCAAAGTCTGTTTCTGATAAATAAAAACACTTGCATGTAATTATCCTTGGTGTTAGATTCACATAATAGTCACTTTCACTGTTCACATGAATTAAAACTAAACTGGCAGGTTATCTTCTCCTTAGTCTCTAATTACACAAAAAGCCAAATGTTTTTCTCAGTTGGTACAACCAAATGTAAACCCAGTTATAAGCAAAGGGATGGATAACACACAAATCAAAAAAGTCAAAAATAACAACTGAAGTTTGATTTTTTTTAAACAAAATATTCTTACATCAACAAATGAGAAATGACCATTCATATACAGGTACAGTACATATATTGATATATATACAGACATGTATACATATCATTTTCATAATGTACAATTGTACATTATAGGTATATGAATGAAAGGGGTACAACCTAACACCGCTAGACTTGGGGAGATGGGTGCTAAAGCTTGATCCTCCAGCTTAAGACAGATGGGCGAAATCACTGTTCCAGGTATAGACGTTTATGTAGAAGATAAACCAATATACCTATAGGAGATCAAGCTGTTTACTGTATCTGGAAGGCACTGCCTGATCTTATGAAGGAGGGGCATTAATGCAGACTATGGCTGCTTACCCAGCAACTTTACCAACAGACCTGACCCAGTTTGCTAAAAGTGGAGAAGAAAACCAAAGTAATATTTCAACTAGTATATTTACATAGTTAGTAATGGTATATTTATATAATTTTTACTGTCACTAGTACTTTCTATCTCCTTCTCTTCTAATTTAATACTAATAGAGGTCTATTTTGCAAAGTGCAATGCACAAGTAAGTAAGCAAGCAAGCACAACAGTAAACTATCTGCAACAATGTGCTCAGATTTTTTGTTTGCTCCCGGCAAGACCTATCAAGCAACAAGAAGGCAACAGGCACAGTGACACAACACGCCAGTTATTTTAATTACATAGTAATTAAAATATAATAATAAACATTAACTAATCTTATATTTGAGTTGTAACTGTAAAATTTACCACGAATTCCTTTCCATATATACAAAAACCTTGCATGTGTACGCAAAGTGCTTCTGACCTTGACATAACATGCAGGTCTGACCAAATTCTACAACATGGGATATGCAATGGTGCTGTAACTGCATGAACAAAAGGCACATTCTGCATAGAAAATAAAACAAATGCTGTTTGCGTTGGGCTGTAATTTCTTCCTTAAAGATCAATCAGTTAAGTCAGTCAGTCAACCAGAAAGTCACTCAGTACAGAGCCTTAAAACAACAAAATTCACATTACACAATCAGAAACATAATATCAGACGGCTGTGAGAAATTCACGTAGGATTTTCGTGATTCTGCTACATTGTTATCCATTGACATTGTAATTTGGTTCCTATGTACAAAGAACTAATGATAATACTGTTCTGTTGGCTTCAGACCCAGCAGGACATGACACACCTCAGTTCACATATAATCCTTAAAATAACCTAACATCAATAGCTCTCAGATAATTATGTTCTCTGTTGTCAAATCATCTGGTATCTGTCTCTGTGATAAGTGTTGCTATGGTAATTAAACCATTACTATAACAGTACTATTCAAAGTACCAGATAAAATTACAAAAGTAAATTAAACCTAAATACTTAAGTAAATATACTCATCAGCAACTGTACTGATGTGGTGAATATCACCTCTGTTAAAACTGTCATAACCATTTATTGAAAATTGTATTTTGCCTCTACAGTACAATCCATGTATTTATTCACGTGTACCTGACTACAGCAATATTTAAACAAAAACTATGACAACAATGAAACCAATCCCAATATAATGTTTAAACCACTACTGTGGTTAACATTTTAAAATACCAAACCAGCCATATTTAAACCATTTTGACCGGTTTAAAATGTACACCATTATTACAGGAATATTAAACCATTGCCAAAAACAGTTCAAGAACATAAACTATGCAAAACTTTGCAGTCAGAACTGATAACTTATATTTTAATTATCAAAGAACAAGGTCAATCAGTTGCTCGTTTAGGACCTTGTTAAACCATGTACAATTACAACCTTTACAGCAGTCAAAAACAGATAAATTGCATTGCATTACAAATACATGTACAGAGCATCAGTCAGGTGCATGAACACTAGAAACCTCTTACCACACAATGCTTTATAGTACAAATTCTGGCATCAAACTGTTTGGGACATGAATTTCAACTTTAATTCAGCTTCATAACATAACGTTGCAGAGTTGCAACTTATATAAAATGGTATTTGATGTCGCTCCCAAACCCACGAGTAGCATTGCATATTAAAGGCAGTTCCAATTTAGGCCAATTTGTAATATTATGCACGAGCGTGTAGGTGTAACAAGTATGTATCTGGATTTCGATACTGTAAAAATATACTAAATGTAAAAAGGCAATATGCTGTTGTTCACAGTTTGTGATCACTGCCATCTATTGACAACCTTAAGTGATTTCACAATACACAAAGAAGGCAAGTTATGTCCCCTTAAGGAAGTACCAGACACACGAATCAACTAAACTTACTAAAGTAATGTCTCTGCGCTGTATGGCAAGTTTTCCATAAATAATTTATTAGGCCGTCATTTGAAAATGACAATTCTTTTACTAAATTGACAAAAACTCTGACTAAAAATTTAGTTGACATGTAATTAACGAACAACTTGACCGAGTTACAAGGTCAAAACTTAGTACCTTTGAGTAGTTTTCAGTGCATTACAGTACACCACAGTACACCACAGAACACAACGTTTTGAAGAATGAAGCAGTCAAATGCTTCATCAAAATCAAGGAACTAAATGTGTAGCTGCATTTTAAAACTATTGTTAAAATCTAGTGTAAAAAGACGTACACTAGTGGAAGAAAAGTTTGTTGCTGGATCAAAGAGACAGTAACAAATAACACGAAATGCAAGAAAGGTACAAAATCTCTTTCAAAAGATACCACATGAATTTTATCTATCTTCAGTAATGAGAACTTAAATACCAGTAAGTTGTCAGCATTGCTGATGATCAGATTATGTGCTAAAAATTAAAAGCTGTGTCTCAAAAAAAATAATAAGTTAAATTTGGACTAAATAGTGAAACACTCTATTAAACAGAAGCATGTGAGATGAAGACCTGATTTAACACTTTAACGACGAGAAAGTACTAAAAGTGACTGGGAAACCAATGCATCTCGTTGTTAAAGTGTTAAGGTTACTCTTAATGTGGCAAACAATTCGCTCAAACAAATCACTAATGAAAATCAACGAAAAGTTAAGCACAGATGACCTAAAGCAAACTCTCAAATCGAGTAAACTGCAGGATGGAAATCTGAGTGTAAGATGATGCCTTAACTGTTGCCACTCAAATTACAGGCCACTGTAAATAGCAGAAAGGAAAACAGAGGAAAATCTTGCTTCAACTGATCACAAAATACACTATCTGAAACTTACACCTTCCCAGATCATCTCACGTATCTGTTTCAGCCTTGGTGTCCAGACTTTCCAGAAAGTCCGGGACATCGTGGTTTGGGAAGAAGTCATCCATCTCATTCTGGTCATGGAGCTCTCCAAAATCTGGAAGATCTTCATCTGAAGAATTAACGTCTTCATGCGACGGCATCATCGGCACCTTCTTGCGAGAGATGGGAAGTTCCAGATCTTTCTTACCAGTTTTTTTACGAGCCTCGGGTGGTGTTTTGAGTCTATCGTGGCCTTCTTCATGTCCCTCTTCGACTTGTTCATGATGGTCCTCTTCGTCCTCCTCAGATTCTTCAGCGGCATCGGTTTCGTCATGATGCCTACGATCGCGCATGAGGCCAGTGCAGTACAGACTCAGAAATCCAATGAATATAACGAACAATATCTCACGATACATGTTGTACTTGTGCAGCATGTACATGTACGCAAAGACCGTCTCCTCCATCACCCAGATGATCACCCGAAAAACAGAGGTGGTGCAGTAGACAGCACCCCTCAGCACCACTTTGATTACAGCACCAACCCCCGAAAGCAGATGATACAAAAACGCAAAGATGACGTAGAGAACGGCATAGATGTGATTCGAAGTGACGTACAGAAAGTTTCCAACGTACACACCGAGGTCGACAAAGAACTTGAGAAGGATTCGACCGAGGATGCTTGAAAACTCCCACAAGGCATTACCAATTGCACCCAGCCATCGCAGCCCAAATTGATTGACGCCGACATAAAGACCATGCGAGACCGTGTACACAATGTACACCGTCCACGTTGATATAAATTCTGCTGAGGCACAAGTCCACTGCACAACAAACTGAAAGCAGGCAACACTGCTTTCATAGACAAAAACGCATCCCGAAACAGTAGCCGAAGAAGTCGCGGCCACAGATCGGCAGATTAGATCGTAACATTCGATCCCAGTTGTTTTTGTCCACGTTGCCATAGATCCAGTTGTCGAAACAGTCCAATCGATCGAGGCAACCACGCTCTCATAGGTCCAGATGGAGAAGGCAATTGTCCCGTAGAACAGCTGCACAATTCCCTCTGATAACATGCAGAGCAAAAACTTGGAACCCGAATACGAACCGGAAACGAAGGCCACCGCTGCTACCTTCGACGTCTCCCACGTCCAAACTGCTGCTTCAGCTGATGCCTCACGAAAGTTTGTGACAAAGTAGATCAGGTAGTGATAGAAACGAAAGCTTCCCTCCTTGATGGCTACAGAGCCGTG
The DNA here is from genome assembly GCA_020284085.1 of Aporrectodea caliginosa. Classification (NCBI taxonomy): domain Eukaryota; kingdom Metazoa; phylum Annelida; class Clitellata; order Crassiclitellata; family Lumbricidae; genus Aporrectodea; species Aporrectodea caliginosa. Next base: position 251,327 of record JACEVL010000899.1, read on the forward strand.
CTCATACGTGTAAACTGCCGCCTTTCCAGTGTATTCTGCTGCCACCAGAGAGCCATCTTTAAGCCATTCTGCACTGGTCACTGCACCAAATGCTATATACTTGGCAGCCACAGAGCCACCATGCATAAGCCACTCAAGCGCAATTTGACCTCCATTATAACCATAGATGGCTGCAGTTTGGGTTCCAAGCCACAGATAATGAGCCACGTTCTTTGTTCCCAGCCAGAAATACTGTCCCGTAATCAAAGCGGCTTTTGCCATCTGGTCAGCAACTATCCCGCCACCGATGTAAATATAGTAGCCCAGTTCCTGACAACCAATCCATGCATAGTGGGCCGCTATCTTTGACCCATGCCAAATGTTGTCAAGGCAACAGCGAAGTCCATAGCACAGATAGGTCAGAGTAAACGAAACAGCAAGCCATGCACTTTCAACAGCTGTGCATATAATGTACCAAACACCCTCCAGCCTCTCTCTCGCTCGATCATAATCCCCAAGGTAAACGTCGAGTAGTGACAAAAGCATGATCATGAGCACGATGATCGCAACTCCTGCAATTGTGCCGTACTTAAACTTCTGCCATCTGGTGAGTTCTGCATCCCTGATGTTTCGATATTTTTGATAAATGCTATTTTTTGTATCGACATATCTCTGCACAACTGCATTTTTAGTGTTAACTACTTTTGAGACCACGGCATTCTTGGCGTTAGTAACTCTTGTGACCACGTTGTTCACTCGAGTGGTGACCCCATTCTTGAAGTTAGTTGCTGTGTCACACACCGCATTTCGAGCGGCTCTTATCCCATCAAATATCCTGTTTTTTCGCCTGACTATACTGCCAACAACGTCATCACGAGTGCATCTAACGCCTGTCACAACAGTCGTTGTCAAGTTGTTGACCTTGGTAACTATGGCTGTTTTGCCATTGCTAATTCTTGTTACAACAGCGTTCTTTGTATTGTCGATCCGGTTATACACAGCTTGCTTTGCATTGTCCACTTTTGTCCAAAAGTAATCTCGCAAAGTGGACAAGACCGACCCCATGTTTATGACATGGATACACTGTCCGTCATGAAAATTAACGTACACTTCAGAGGCCGATTGTTTTGAAGCTACAGCCAATTAGCTGTCAGAAGGAAAGCCATTCTTTACCTCTTCTTTCGATATTACTATAAAAAAATCAATTCAATGTCAGATTGTTATCTAAACTTAACCATAGAAAAGTTTTTTTCAAATCTTCACTGTGAAATGAGAAACAGCCGAAAATTAAATCTGGTGCTCATTTACTTCTAATACTAACCCAGCAATGCTCGCCTGAGACCACAATCACATTAAATGCATTTGTTGCGGTTTTTAATCTTAATTATACACTCCACATTGCTCTAACACTACTTATAACCTAAGTGCAGGGCACGCGCTTATTCAAGAGTGCAGCGTCATGTCAAAGGGATTGTCTACAGAGGGTCTACCCAAATCCCTGAAATTGACTGAACTGCAAAAAATAAACAGAATACCTGAAAGCAGTGTTCTACCAAGAGTTAAATATCCCAAAACCAGTGCGGACCCGAAACCCCAAAACCCAAATTCTCGAAAGTGAATAGGATGTGGACTAGATGAGGAGTCTCCAGAAGAAAAGCAGGCCTGAACCAGTATATCAGGTAAATATCCTGAAAAATAACTTTTGCACATGTGCATAGGCTTTTTTGTGGTTACCTCTGCACCAAGGACCATTATAGACAGGACTGGAAAGTCCTTGTTTAATGTTGTGTGACTAATCTTAGTGCCCATGGAGTGCAGTGCAACTAGCAGCAAGGCTGTACACATCTTTGTAATTGTAAACCTCAAACTTCTAAAGTGCCACTCGAAAGCTAGCACCAGCACCAACTTATTCACAAGCGCTGTATTGAGTCAGAGGGGTTGTCCAAAGGGTGTCAGAGGGAGGTCCGAGTCCAGTTGCCAGGGGGTCGGAGTAGCTGTTAAGGTGGGTGCCGTTTAGGTCGAGAATTGGAAGGTGGAGGATCAGATGAGTCAAAGTATGAATTCTTGAAGAGGTGAGACTTCAGTTTTGAGTGGAAGGCCCGAGGGATGATTGAGGAGCTTGAGGCAGATGATGGTGGATCATGGGCAATGGTAGCGAAGGAAATGAAAATTTCCAGAATTTATGAGGAAGATCGTTTCAGAGACGTGGTGCAGTGTGGAATATGACTCAACTGAACTTGAGATGAGTCATGACTAGGGGTTCGAGAAAGACTGCGACAGGAGGATGATCAGGTAGAGCAGGTTGGCTGGATGATGAAGAGTTCATGAAGATATTTGTGCAGGGAGTAATGTAGGGAGTTGTAGGTTAGGTATAGGATTTTGAAGTGGATTCGTTCTGGGATTTTTAGCCAATGAAAAGAATTGAGGAAGGGATTGATATGATGATGCTTGGGTATTCTGGTGACAGCTCGGGCTAGTGAGTTTTGGAAAAGCTACTTACTTGAAACAGGAATTTCAGGTATCTGGCACACACCACCATTTTCGGGAATCATGTTTTACTTTACAAAATAGTTTTGGGGATTTGGTGGAAAGACCCGTTTGGGGATTTGGATTATGCTACGCACTGCAATTTCTGGGATTTTTCTTTACAAAATAGTTTTGAGGAAATGACTTAGGCATTCATATAGTATCGTGGTCGGACTTTTAGGTTATATTGTATACAGTATTTGGTATCTTTTGGCATCCTGTCATTGGTCGGAACAATACTTCCGATGCGCTGTGATTGGCCGACAGACAGGGCACATGGAATATTGGTCGAACTTCACCGGGAGTAAGATGAATTTATTTAAAATAGCACATTCTAATGACGACCCTAACCCTGACCCAAACCGACCCTCACGGCGCTTATCCTGACCCTACAGGACCCTCACGACGCTTAATCTGACCCTAACCGACCCTCACGTCGCCAGTATTTCGGCAGATTTGCATATTAAAGAGTTCCATATTAAACTCTCTGTACCAAGCCCGAAAAGTCCGACCACGATACCATAAGAATGCCATGACTGAATTGACCCATCGGGATTCGCTGCGCACTGTCCACACACACCAAGCGAATATCAAAGTCCGACTGTCAGAAGACCATGGACAGACGGAGACAGAACAGCTGCCAAGGCGAGTTTACGAATATTTTGGTTTGGTTCGCCGATTAAAGTTTGTGAATTGTAGGAATGGTTGCACCGCTTATAACTGCTAAAGCCAATGGAAAGCAACCAATTCATTTGGCGCAATGCCATTCGGTCGAAATAGTCAGACACTCCTACGCCGCCAAGACGGAACATTCCAGCTATAACTTTACATTTTCGCAAGAAAATTAAACGAGAAACCTTAGTATCTTTGGAAACGGAAATATCAAAACAAATTAATATACATATTTTTGCAATCAAAAAGATGAGATTTCCTAAGTTATACCTTTAATCGCTGTTCTTGCCATAAACATTCAAGAACTACATCAAGAAAACGATCTATTTTTAGACTTGTTTACGTTTAGCTCTATCGTCCATAAATTGACCTTCCTATAATAATTATTATTGCAATACATTTTGAAGTAAATTTTAGCAATTAATTTTAAGTCTAGGCCTACTCTTATTATTTTATAAATGGTTGATAAGCCCAAGTGACCTCACCTTTGAAACTGTGTTCATAATGTCTTGCTTAGAAAAGCAGACATGCTATTGCCATCGTTTCATACGTACGTTTGAATAGGCCTATACATGTGCTTTAAATTTATTAAATAATTTAATAGTTGAAGAAAATATGAAATGACTACAAGAACTTTAAAAATCTGTTGCTTGGCGTTACGCGATGTGATGATAAGCTTATCGTTTTCACTTTTTTTGCGATTCGTTATTATCGTCTTAGGTTAGGGGGCCCGTGGCGCTTTGGATAACAGCTGGCACAGAGACCGAGAGGTACCGAGTTCGAGCCCCCGTTGGGCGGATTTGCTTTGTAGGCTGCTATTAGCGCCGTTGTATTACATGGCTGTCTGTTCTGTTAGTAGTTAAGATTTCAATTGCATAACATGTAAACATCTAGTTTTGACGCAAATATTTGATATTATTCGTTACTAGTTTATAGAAAATATCTGTATATATTATAGAGTTTATTATTATTTAACCGGTATCTCATGCGCAATTAAGTGCATGTGTGCGGTTGTTAATTGCGGGAGAGGAGATTATCAGCTGTGCCGCTGGAGAAAGACAGCCTGCGAAATCCAGATTTGCATGTCCAGCGCCATTTGAACTGTTTACATTCCTTCAAACCCAAAGGGAATTCCGCACGTCTGTCATGCACAAAATTGGTAAGATATTAATTATTCTTTGTTTGTTTTCACTTAGCTGAATTCCTGTTGTCTAGCGGTATGCAAAGACGCATTTCATATGTGGCCGCCTCACCCTGGCCGGATCTATCTATTGGCCAGTTTCACTGTATGCATCCTTCTAATTATTATAATATTGATAGGTTCTAGCTTTGAAATATTCACAGTATTCCTTAAAACTCTTTTCACTACTGTAACCTATACAGTAGCCTATATCAACCAGATGCACACAAACATTGCTTACACTTTCCTTTCACAGACAGAATAAACCATTTTAATTTCTGCATGTATTTTTTCTTATTAAATAAGAAACGTACATACCTACATAATATGGATACTTTGTTCATAAAGAGGCTTAAGAATAAACTATTGAAATTATAGCCAGGGTTTATTACAACTAGAAGAAAATATACTCATCAGTCATCATTAGGCCTACTACATGTGCAACTATCTCAGGTTAACAGGAAAGCTATAAACATAACATAACATAACAAGGTTTATAGTGGCTCAGAAGATTTGCATCTGTGTCAGAGCCACTCTCTCAAGTCTTATCCAGTGCATCTTGATTTAGTATCCAATCTTAGCGAGCCTCTTATTGAATTCCATCACAGAGTCCGCAGCAACAATTTCCTCGTCCAACTTGTTCCAACTGTTAACTACTCTTGTACTGAAGAATCTTTGCATGATTGTCCCAGCTGTTTCTTTATTAATCTTGTATCTGTGTCCTCGAGTTCTCTTATCAACTGAGAATTTAAATAGCTTCTGTGCTGGTATCTTGTCTCTTCCTGTCACTATCTTGAATGTCTCTATTAAGTCTCCTCTATCTCTCCTTTTCTCTAATGTTGTCAGCTTGCATCTCCTCAGTCTTTCTTCATATGCCAGGTTGCCGAATCCCTTTATCATCTTCGTTGCTCTCCTTTGTATTTTCTCTAGTTTTTCTACATCCTGTCTCAGGTAAGGACACCACACTTGCACACAGTACTCCAAATTAGGCCTAACCAGTGATTTGTACAATTCGAGCATTATTTCCTTTTCCCTGCTGACTATTGTCCTCTTAATCATTCCCAATACTTTGTTCGCTTTCTTTGCAGCCTCTGCACATTGCCTTGATGGTTTGGTGCTGTTGTTTACGATGACTCTTAGGTCCCTCTCCTCTTCTGTTTCTCTGAGTTTCTCTCTTTAATGGAAACATATTGGCAGTTGTACACATATCTTGATCTACAGTAATGATTATTTGCTGTGATATTGTTATTATTAGCAATTAAACATTGTTTCATTGATGACTTCAGCTATGCAGTGCAGGTTAAAAATGAAGACTTCAACTGAAACCACAACATCTTCCACCAAAAACGTCAAACTGGATGCGGAATCTGGTGCAGAGTTTGGCTGGAATATTTCAAGACAATCCAGGTTCCATGACGCAAGATCCATCTGATGATATTGATTCTATTGTCAGAGACATGATAGATTACAGTTCTTAACAACTGTAACGTCACCTCAAATGAACCAATGTTTTCAGTATTTAGTAAAAACACTGCATTTTATGATGTTTAATCAGCATTATTTTGTGTTAAAGTAGCAACTTCACATAAATAATATTCTTGTGTATTGAGCTCTAGCCTCTAGTTAAACAACACTGCAGTTTAAATTATATTTATTCTTTCATTCTGAGAATTAATATTGTCAAGGGGTTGTCCATCAATTATGTAAAAAAATTATCTTGTAATTAAACTAGCCGTTAAATCTGGTAGTGTGAGTTCACTTGCTGTGCAGAAAGAGTTTTGATGATAAACCGCATTTTTAAACTGAGAATGATTTTGAACCAATTTGTCCACAGAATGTGTTGCCTTCAATGGCGCGGCAAAGTCACAAAGAATTGAACAGTCACCATGGCGCAGACTGTGTCTGTGTAGCTGCTGTCCGACAATGGTAGCGAGGCTTCCTTATAACCATGTCTTTTGCCACAACAGGTTCTACACTCTTGACCGATGGTGCCATCCAATGGTTGACTGTTGATGTACATGGCTTCACTGTTGTCAGTCCCTGTTGCCAAGCAATAATCAAGCTTGAATAGCAGGGCTCCAACATGATTAAATGTCGATTCGGGTCTAAAATTTAAACCAAAACAGCAAATTCATTTATATGCAAACTGTAACAATATAAAAAACGAAATGATAAGCAAACATGAAAACACGCATCCAGACACACCCAGCCCCTCCCCAATATGGCTATCTACATCCAACTTATCTTATGTGAAGGTGTATTCAAATATTGGACTTTTATAATAGGGATGTACCAGGTATCCGTGGAATTGTTGTTTCCAATTTGCTCCAAACGTGTTTCAGTTGCCCACTTCTAACCCGGTCTGCAGTTTTGGGGATAAGTGGGTAGGGCCTACAGGCAAAATTAAATTATATTTTCTTGTCTGTTTTACTAGTCAGATATACAAGTCATGTTGCATTTCAATGTATGAACGTGCTGAGTTCAGTAAAAACCTCATCGGCCGAGTTGGTCGTCGTGATACATATAGTAGTATTTGGAATGAATAAAATACCAACCTCCTCTGTAGGGCCTAATAGTTGGCTAGTCTGGATAGCAGCGCTGGTTGGTCGTGATCGATATATTAACGTAGCTGCAGGTGGGCCAGTTCGTAACTCCTGTGGACACTGGCAGCCATCCCTCCTGTAGATTCTTCGGATCCGGTAGTGTGTAAGTCAACCATTCGAATTCAATCGTAAGCAGGGTCTTAAACATGGAAGAGGTCGATGTCTAGACCTGTTTTACGCCGTCCACATTTGCGGAAACAACCGACAATTATTGTTGATATGTCGCAAATGCAACCGTCACGAGTTCGTGTTTAACTCGATGAAGTTGTCTTGTGGCCACTTTCTGTCATAAAGTTCTTCAAATCATCTACTTTCCATCGATTAAAGTAATCCTTTTTGAACGATTCGTCTAACCTATCCGCTATGCTTGACTCTTGTTTATGAACGGTGACCTTGACCTTTCCCGTCATGCCTTGCGGGGAAAATTATTGCTGAACAGGCTTATTAAAAATCTTAGAGTCTAGACTAAGACCTTTGCTAGAATAAGTTTAATAAACAAATTAATGTCCGAAAACTCCGAATCGTAAGGAAATACATAAAATAATGCTGGCACAATTCAAGCCAATGGATTGCTTGTTTAATTATTCTAAAGGAAACGCGTTACTATTACCAAAGATCTTAATAGTCGATCGTATTACTATTATTAAATTACACGTTGTCGGTTAATCATTCATATTTTTTGACCCACCCCAAAAAACTTGTAGTCTAGATATTCCATGGGACAAGGAATGATAACTAATATTGAATGAGTTAGTATCATTCCTTGTCCATACAGATGTCGTCTCGCTTCAATTTTATGTCTGATATTTCTAGATTTGATTCCCTCACCAGGCGTGGTTTCCTGGCTAGGATGTTGTACAGCTAAGCCATATAGTGTTTTTTTAGTTTACTATTTACTAACTTTTCGCTACTATTTGATAACTTTGTATAACTTTGTATGTACAGCGCCGTGCGATTGCCAGCGTTTAATAAAGAACACACTTACTTACTTACTTACTTACTTAATAAATACGATGTTCTGAATCTCCACAGGCAATGCCTGACTGAAAATGTAATTACTCATAGATTTGCCCAAATTGATGAAATGCATTTATTGCATTCTTAGATTAATTTTATTGTGTCAACCAACGACTGGTGTCAACAAGACGCGATATATATTCCTGGCTGCCAGAGGGCTGCTCTGAAGCTAGTTCTGCAGATCCGTGATCATTGGTGGGAACCATTGAGATATATTATAAACTATATGGAACCCCGAATATGGAAACTATCTATGGCATAATGGCACATATCCAATGATCTGAACCTGATATGAACTTTAATCCTTGTTTGTCGTTCGGCTTTACGTGATCGTCAATCTAAATAATTACTAAAACGACTTATTGCTTAGGATTTTGTTCGCAATAAGTTACGTAGCCATCGGCTTTCAGCGGGTAATTTCCAAATGTATTCGATTTTAAACAGATGCACCTTTTTTCCCGGTCCCAAAGATGCTTAAATAATACCTCGTTGGTCATATGACAGGCAGTGCCAGGACGCTGATTCAAGTAATTTTTCCTACTTTAAGTTGCTTAATGGTCAAATCTTATTTTGAACTTCTATCCACAATCATCTCTTTTGGAAGGTGCTTAAAAGGTGCTATATTTCTCCTAAGTGCGGTTAGCAATTGGCTTAATAACGGATATACTTACTTATATAACTTTTTGTCAAATTACATTACACCTGCTGTCATTATATATGGCGTTCTTGGACTCTGTTGTCAGACTTGTGAAATTGAAGAGAAGACGCAATGGTGCAGGAGGTCCACGTTGAAGGTTTTGAGGCACTGAATGCAGCAGTGGAAAAATATAAAGGTCGTCTGATATATGTCTTGTTCACTGGATCCAATGGACCTGATGGCAAAAGTTGGTGCCCAGACTGTGTTACAGGTAACAACCACTGATGAATCTACTCTGCACTTCGGCTACTCATAATGAGCACATTTGTCGAAACCTACCTATCATGTGACTTTCATTTGCCAAGTGCTGGTCAAAGCTTCAATTTAGTGCAAAGTTTAGAAGTTCTAGTGGTGTTAAATACTTCTGTCTGAACATTTAAGTCATTACTAGGATAATACACCGGACCCTCGTTATAACGTGCATCAATATAATGCTAAATTGGATATAACATGGCCACAGCACTGGATCCCAAGTTTTTATTACACACATTATGTGATATATGGAAGAAACGCTATTAGTGAATGTACATTTTCTGTATACTTCTCATTGTTCGCCGAGCTGATAGTTGGTCAAACGGTTGTGTAGTATACAGAGTTAGCTGCTGTAGACCATCAGTGTAGTATTCCTAAACAATTTTAATAGTTTGAGAATTCTCCAAGGTATATACAAGATTTTGGCATCATCGCTGTTCGTGTAACCGAAGTGATTAAATTCTACAGGACGATTGCTAGACACTGTTTGAAAAGTACATCAACTGTAGTTCTAGCTGGCTTGGAAACTGCTCTGAAATTGTTTGAAACATATCTAGCCTACAAAATGATGCATTTATGTAATCTCTTGCATTTTGATAAGTGTAAGCACCACAACAGCAAGAAAGAAATGTTTTTTCTAATAAAGCTTGGACCAGTTTATATGCTTGAATTAAATATCCGAATAAAACTGCAATTTTTATTGTGTATTGTTTCTTACAAATAGAAGCTGTGTTTAAGGTGGTTGTATATGTACTTTATTGATGTAAAATAATCAGTGCCAGACTTTTAAGTTTAACTTGACCTTTGCCTTAATGTGGCATTTGAGGTGGATCCCAAATTCTATGCTATAATGAAGTTATGGAGTACATTATTTTTTTTATTGGGCCAAAATTAGATCAACATTTATGCAATATGATAGCGCTGTTGAAATGGTGTCTGTTCGTACAGGCAAACATAGTGTTGAAAATACGTTGGTTTCAATGTCTATGGCCAGTTGACTAAGTCGTTAAGTCAGTCGCTAAGTCATAGAGTCAGTCGGTCTTTCCTTAGCGACTGATTTCGGGGACTAACTAAAGTCACTGTAGAATAATTGAAAGGATGCTAGTGCTCAGTTTGGAATTTAATTCTTGTGTCTGTTGGTTGTAGCCGATCCAGTAATCAAGCAGAGCCTGCCATCTGCACCGAAAGATTCCATCTTCATTCACTGTGCAGTTGGCGATCGTCCATTGTAAGTGGCACCCACCTGTTCTAAGACAGTATCAAACAGAATGAGCAGCTATTCAATTTCAAGCAGGTTATGATCAACTGATCAACATTGACTGATCATGGTTGTGTAGACCAGTTTGGCAGGAGTATTGAGCTGTAAATTTAATTTCTCTTTTAATTTTGTTGGTTTATGTAAACATCATATATACACTAATGTGTAAGATTTTGATCTACAGCAGATCTAGAATGTCTCAAGAAATATGTCTGCTATGTTGTATTGAAATTAAACTAAAATAAGAGGTAGGTAGTATTTTATGATGCATATCTAAAGTAGTTTGACTTAGTCACTTACTTGCATTTATACTATAATTACTTATAGTATGTTCTAGACGTATGTCAGGGCTATGCTATTTTTTTATTGTAATTCTATCAGTCTGTTACTCTGTTATTTCTGTTGCAAAGTCACTGAAAATCTGAGAATTTTAAAATGTTCAATTCTTGCACTTTGAACTTGAGAAACCTTCTAATATTTCAGTATTTGTTTGCTTGACAGCTGGATCGACCGGAAAAACGTTTTTCGAACGAAACTTGGCATCACCTGCGTTCCAACCCTAATGAAATGGGGAGAGGTTGGTACACCCACAGCATTACACTGTGCTGTGTGGATGACTCAAGTATAACAGCGTTTCCCAAACTGTGTCGTGACCCCAGAAGTGGGTCACGAAGCTCTGGAAAGTGGATCGCTACATTTTTCAAGAAACATTTATTTTTCGGAGCAACTGCATTTGGCTATGATTGGGCTATAACTGGCTGTCATAGTTTCCTTTTAATGCTTTATATATGCCAATTTATAAATGTACATAAATCCGCATATTTCGATGCCATTTCCCTAAGCAAATTTTAGTACACTGTGGTTAATTTTTCACAGTGGGTACCAAGACTGCCTAAGATACTCTCAAGTGGGTCCTGACCCAGAGAAGTTTGGGAACTGCTGAATTATAAGAATTCAGGCCGGTGTTTAGGTGCGTGAAGTGTCTGGAACTGTCCTACCTTAGCTACAATGGTACTTGTATAATTTGATTACTTCTGTGGTGTCTGGAGCGCATGCCATGCCACTGATGGGCATTACACCAAAGTCATGTAAACCCATCAAGTATGCAGGGAAAGCTGATTGAAGCGATACATGTGGCTGAGTGATGATTGGTGAGGGCAGAAAGTTGGTGCTACAGTTGGTGGCTATTTGACTAAGGTTATGCTGCAAGCAACTCTAAATGGGTGCTAGATAGTGCAAAGGACTTAAAGAGAAAACGGTATGATGAAATATTTTAAATTTGGTACGATATAGAAGCTTCGTATGTGTCATTTGCTACTAGGAAGACGTGCAACAAGAACGATGAACATGTTTCTGGCTTGAATACTAGGTTTACTGTTGCCAAACGGTTAACGTGAAATTCGGTTATGATGAAATACGTCCTCTGGTTCCATGTCTTTTGTCTTGTCCAATTTGAGCTGTAAACTGACTGAATGAAAGTAAATTTATTCATTTCCACAATCTAATGACTAGGAATTGATCCACAGAACATAACTGTGTGCAAACTACTTTGCACGACAGTGTGTTAGAAAGTCTGTGAAGAACTTTGGCTTTGACATTACAATACCACTGAATGTCTGCAGCTGTGGTAGTGCAAAATATATTGCTTTCCACAGTTTGTATTTTTCTTGATCAGTTCTCATTTGTGGGGAGTAACTGGCATAAGCATGGATGTGGTTGAGTGATGGTATTTGATATCTGATCAGTTTTAATTTGATTTATCAGTTCAAATGTTGGCTTGCTTTTTTAGCTGAAACGACTGGAGGAGGCCGAATGTGCACAGAAAGAGCTCGTTGAAATGTTGTTTGACGACGAGTGACGCGGCTATCAACAATGGCTGACATATATTTTGATCGTGCTATAATTCCCTGACTGACTGATACGAATAACTGATTTGTGTGGAGCGTATGTTAGTTTGTCAGACAGCTTCTGACCTTTCTCTGATCTATTATAATTTGATTTATCTGTTCAAATTTTGGCTTGCTTTTTTTAGCCGAAGCGACTGGAGGCGACCGAGTGTGAAAAGAAAGACCTCGTTGAAATGTTGTTTCAAGATCGGTGATTTTGAAGATGGGTGACAATGCAGCTGTCAACAATGGCTAACATAATTGATCGTGCTATAATTCGCCTGACTGATTGATAAGAATAACTGATTTGTGTTGAGCGTATGTTAGACTGTCAGACAACTTCTGACCTTCCTAACTGTTTATTAGGGGTGTCCAAAATAAATATTTCGGGAATTTAAATTTGCACACCCTCTAATATTGTTGATTATATATAAATTTAATTTCCTGCAAAATTTCAGGTCTCTATGTCAACATTTGGGGTTGCTCAATGAGGCTGAAGTTTCAACATATAAAAAAGCCTCGCTAAGGCAATTTAATAGCAGCTGTAAACAAACAAAGCTTGAAATAAAAGTGTCACTGGTCAAATCATAGTTTGAATCATGGGGTGGGGGGTTCGTAGGCTCATAGCTTTCAATCAAAAGTGCCATTTAGCTATTAAGTATTATAAAGCCTCACTGTCTCAGTTCCTGGATGCTGTGAAATCTTGTAATTAAGCTACCAAAGACTGTAACACTTAAGCGTGTCCTTGCGAGCATTTGGTATTCGCTTCCGGTTGTCCTCAACAACCTGTATTAACTTCTGCATTACTTGCTCTGATTTTGTGGTCGATTGGTAAAATGTACTGAGTTTGTACTCATCAAAGCCACTGAATGCTCTGCTGAATCATTAACAACTTCCAGCGACTTTGTCGACTGTCGTGCTGGTTGTCACTGCTTGTCAGCGACGTTATCTCATTCCAGGCATCTGAGTCGTCGACTCACAAAGTATCTATGCTTATTCCAACAGATTTAAAGGCAGCAGTTGAAGAGGAAGTCACCAGTTCATGCTGTGTCTCGTTCTCCAGCTGCTCACATGTTGTTTTAATCCTGCAAACGTTCCAGTCACTTCTCCTCTGGATAATAATTATTGTTTGAACCATTAACCTTTATCTTCAGTGGAAACCTTCACAGAAAACAGTGACAGTGGCACAAGTCCAAGGCACCACAGGTGGTTTGTAGCTTTTTAATTGCAGCCTGTGACACACCGTGTTTATGTCAGAGTACTGTTTGATCATTTAGAACAGCAGCACTTCGTTAAATGCGGCATCGGCCCCCACTACATGGTATGAGATACCGTCGCTGACAGGCAGGAACATAGATATGTGCTGCAAAAATACAAAACTCTGTAAGATTCTCCAACTCCCAAGTTGTAAGCTTGAATTCATCGTGAAAGAGGTAGATTTTAAGGCAATAAATAACTTTAGCCATCCACCTCGCCATGTGATAAGCTCCTGGCGGCCAGAAGTGGTAATGTTTGGAAGTTGGGAGTGGACAGTCCAAAATTAGAAGTGTAAGCTCGATCAATTCTTTGTAATCTTCGCGTGGTAAATACACAGTGCTGTCTGACAGGAAAGCTTGCAAGAATGAAAACACTTCTTCGCAAAGCTGTTGCAGCAGCACGTTATCATTCAAAGATCTGTAGTGTGCTTGGTTGATGTTTGGCCAAAACTTCTAAAATATGTTGAAAAGAGCAATGTTTGGTCCATGACTGACCATGCAATACTACACAAACTTCACCGATGATGATCTTATGCATGTGGTGTTGACATGCTAAGTGCAACACATTTTCTCCGTGTTGGTGCAGTTATTCACATCTAGAACTTTGGCCTCATTGAGCAACCTCTAAAAGTTATTGAATTGCTTAACTTTTTTGACAGATGATATAGTATTGTAAAAGGAACAAAATGAGCCTATGTGCATTCGAATCGGATAAAAATATTTTTCCCCCATGTATTTCTGGACACCCCTACTGTTTATGCTCCCAAAATGATCAGATTCATGAAGGCCGATTGACCAGAATTATTATACAACTGCGAATGTTGGATTGTGTAATTCCTGAGTAATTTACATTCATCTGTGAGAAACAACAAAATAATGCATTTAATTGTGTCTATGTATTACTCATTATAGTGGCAATGAATATATTCTATAAAAACTTACGAGTGTGTTGTATGAAAAAATATCTTCAGAGTGTGACATGCTATTTGCAAGTCTTCTTAATCGCAAAGTTATACACTGTCATAACAAATATGGAACAAAAACTTCAAAATCTAGTCCTTATACAAGGTTTATGTACTATTTCTGAGGCTGGTTTAATGTTGGCAGTATGTTTGAAAATGTTGCAAGCCATAATCAAGAGCCATTCCGTTGTATAGGTGCATCTGTGCCACGGCTAAAAAATATCGTCCAACTGTAGGGGCCAGTACCTTGGAGAACTGTACGATACTCGATATTGATGCATAACAAATTAATAATTTCCTAACCTTTGTTATTAATAATTCAACAGTTGACATCCTGTCGTGTATTGCATTTCTAAATTTGTAGTTGTTCAGCTTAGCATCAGTAAATCGGAGAGTGGTATGCCATTAACCCATGTCAATAAACAATGGGGGATTGGTTGGTTGTAGGCTAAATTAATGATGCACTTGGTTCAGTTGTAGATGCATGGCAGGCCAAGGCATAAATATCTGTAAGAAGCAATAGTGGATGAAAAAATCTGTAAACAGCTGTAAAAACACCATTTAACAGCAAGCCTATGATGCTTAAAAAGCTACTGGGCATGGGGTGTTCTCTGCTCTGTAACTCCCCCTTTACTTTGCACAACTTTCAAATGGTTTCTGTGTTGCCAAGATGCTGTTGAATGCTGTGGATGATAAACCCGACCTCTCAGCAGTGATGTGCTCTTGAGATCGCGGTCTTGGTCTCGAGACCGAAAAAATGCGGTCTTGGTCTCGGTCTTGAATGTACCGGTCTTGGTCTTGGTCTTGGTCTTGAAAGGTGCGGTCTTGGTCTTGGTCTTAAAGGTGTGGTCTTGGTCTTGGAATTTTGGTCTTGTGCACAACACTGCCTCTCAGCAACATTTGAAACTGTATCTTGTTAATCTTAGCTTTTGCATTGACAATCAACAATATAGCTTGGCCTAGAGGGACAGTAGCTCGCATTTGAGGTGCTGTGTAATTATTGTAATTTTTGTTACAGCTACAGTATATAAATGCTCTATTTTACATTGTGGTAAGATTCTGGGTGGCCTATTATTTGGCCTGAATGGCAGTTCCAGTTACAGTAGGCTATATGTACTTAGGCAGCCTGTGGTGCACTTGCTGAGTGACAGTTATTGTACTATATTTACAGATGTATAAAACGCCTCTCACAGTAATACCCATTAGAGATCCTGAGTGGCCGAGTGGGTTGGTGCCCGCTCGCCGCGTCGGCGCCCCGGGTTCGCTTCCCGGTCGGTCGGTTTATCAGAGATTAATTTCTCGGATCTTTACTGCGGGTGGCTCGGTCGCAATATAAACGTGGAGTACGAGGTTGCTTTCTGCCTCGACACTGATCATTTTCGATATGAAAAAGTGTCGTTAAGCAGTAATACAACAATACCCATTAGAGGCGCGATGAGCCCTGCAAAAGATGAAACGTCTTAAGACAACGGGAAGAGACTGCAATAAACACAGTTACGATCACAGATTGAATCGTAGAGGGAAGATCATTCCAGAGCATAGTACCAACAGATGCATAGGCGCGATGCTGGGTAGTAGCAGTCCGCGACCGAGGTAGGACAAGAAGGTCATGCGGTCTAAAGAGCGGATCCGTGAGGCAGTCGGCCGAAAGCGGTCGGCAAATTGAATCACAAAAGTAGTGGGGGGGGGTCTAGACCCAAGAGCACTCTGGAGGAAGGAACGAGAATTTTAAACCGAATTTGGCGATGAAATGAAGCCAATGTAAATGCTGAGTCGTGAAGATCAAAATTATGAGAAGGGCGAGCTATGAAACGGACAACTGCGTTAAGCACCGATTGCAGTGGAGACATGCGACTTTTCGGAAGAAAATGGCAGTCATGACTCATAGTTATGCTATGGCTGTCATGTTTGGATGTAACCTGGAAATACGCTACGCGCATTGCATCCAGACCGGTATACGTTCAATTAGCAGATAGCAGTTAAACCCGTCTATATGCATATAGGCCCACTATATGAGCTTCTCATTTGAAAATAGAAGGCGATTGGAAAATCGGACGCGCTGGATTGAGTAGGCGATCGATGCGCGATCGACCTTGGGACCATTTTGTGTACGGTACCGCGTATTTTGTGCATCGTATTCGTATAGCTGCATATTAGACTATAGGCTATGGTTGATTGGTGCACGTAACACTTATTAACCGTCGATTAGCCTCCTCTGCTTGTCGATGCAATGTTGTATCAATCCTATGGCTGAAATTTCACAAGTAATGTAACTTAGATAAATAAAATAATGGTCTGGCTCTAGGTTCCTCTTGGAATCTAACTCATCGAGCGCGATCGATTTTCCGATCTAGGCCTACCAGACCTTTGCTAGGCGATCGACCAAGGAGATCGATCGATCGATCGCCTCAAATGAGAAGCTCTGGGCCCACTTACTTCTACCCCGGCCAGCTTGCCCACGTGGATGCCATATAGGACCCATATTCCCACATGGAACCGTACAGCGCCCACACTTGGGTGCAGAGGTGCAAAAAACCAAACTTTTCAAAATAAAATTTTTGTTTTTGTTTTTTGTTTTTTTTGTTTTTGTTTTGAGATTTTCCTACCTCGGATCATAAAACTCGTAAAAATGACAAAATAGGCCTACCATAGTTGTAAAAAACGTTTTTTTGGTTTTTTATTTTTTCCAAAAAACGTCGTTTTTTTCGTTTTTTATTTCTCTTCTCGTTTTTTTCGTTTTTTATTTTTTATATGTAACTTTATTTATTTATTAACTGTCTGTTACAATTTGTTTAATTCGATTTTTTTCTGATCTCCCTTACGTTGTCTCCGTCCTTTCAAGGATTCATCTAATTTACGTCACTATTTACTGTCATCAGTTGAGAACTAAACAGCTCTGCACAGGAAATAAAATTTATAAAAGTCATTTGAATTTCGAAGTTATCCAAAATACGAAATGTTGTCTTTATACTCAGTAATCTCTGATTGACTGATAAACTGACGTATCAAGTTCTTATTATAGGCCTATATATATAAGTCAGAATTGTAAGTAGACCTACAATTTTTAATTAAGTCAACTCTATGCTTACAATTAAGTTTAGTTTTTAATTGCTTATGTCAGCATGGATTTATGTGGACTTATGTATACAATTTAAATTTGAAAAGATTTCAATATTTTTAATGTCTCAATAGCTTTTTAAGCCAAACTTATGAAAAAGAAAATAATTGTTGTAGATTATTGCTAGGCCTACTTGGTGTTTTCTAATAAAGTTATGTTATTTGCTGATTAAAATTAAATTGTGTAAACAAGGTTTTTAATTGTAATATGCATTAAAAGATGTAGAAAAGTCAAATTATTTTCTTTTCCGTTTTTTTCTCGTTTTTTTCCGTTTTTATTTTTTTCAATAAAACGACGTTTTTTTCCGTTTTTATTTTGATTTGACCGTTTTTAACAACTATGCAAAATACCGTTCAAATTAATCAGGTGCATATAAATGAAATTAACTAGAACAGTAGAACCGTAGACTGTCATAAAACGAAGTTAACAAAGACCAAACAACAAATGCCAAAAGAGTTGAAGAGACGCCATTTTTGGCATTTATACTTTGAAAATTTGTATAAAAAACAAAAACAAAAAATTTGCGATTTTTTGGTTTTAAACAAAAAACCCCCCAAAACCAAGCCTTTAACATTCCTGCTTGGGTCCCATCTAGGCCTATAATATAATGTCCGTGGAAATGCTGGCTTCTACAAATGCGTGTGCTTCCTCCCTCCGATTCTCGCCTTCGATCGTCGTCGTCGTCGGTCTCTGCTGCTCTGATCTTTTTTCCTGCAGCGTCTATTAGAATGCGAGATAACCATATTTCGATGATCGATTGGGCGACAAAGCGCTCCTCGTGTGTCCGACAAAACATCAAACGGAATTCCGGCAAAATGCCTCTGCAACCACTGCACCCCCCTCGATGCCGTCGTACCCCACACGCGTCGGTCCCCTCCCCACGGTCCCCGCTCCACGGTCCCCGGTCCCCGCTCCACGGTCCCCGGTCCCCACCGCGTCCGTGTAAAGAGCACTTGGCGCCTGACGATCACGCCCGAGAACGAACGATTAACCGACAGACGATACGCGTCGGGCGGCGGGACCGACCGATCGCTTCTGTCCACAGATGGCGATCGGGGAGAGCCCGTCTCTTCCGGTGGTCGGACCATTAATGTCTAGCGATCGATTGAGAGGCACTGGGGGCGTGCGTCCCATATATGTGTAAGACGATGCGCAACGTGCGTGAGTGTCCTGCCTAGCAATGGCCGGTTCCGACGCTGTTTGTCCAATCGGCGAGGGACGAAGTGTCATCTTTGAAATTTTAGCCGGACGACGTGCGATGTGGTCCCACAATAATCCATTCTTTTAAAAAGTAGGCTAGCCTACTCGCACCCGGCGCGCGGCGTAATGGACGTATGTATTGTATTTTTTGTATTGTATTCAAAACATTTTTAAAGCGCCTCTATTCGGGTGAACCGTTCAGAGGCGCTCCCAGTGCGCAAGGCCACGAGAGAAGAGGAAGGTTTTGAGAAAAGCAAAGGAGGTGCTAGGAGGGACTACCAGCTAGAATTTGAGAGCGAGTAGATGCATGGAGACAGCGTATTCCAAAGAGAGGGACCAATATAGGCAAAGGAGCGGAACTGAACCATAGCTGTTCTAGTATGAGGAACTAGATTTACTAGAAGATCAAGTCTGAAGAGCGGAGTGGACGATGCGAGGAGGCTGAAGGAGACCGGAGGAATACATCAGCTAAATATTTCGGGCAAGTCCCCGTTGTGCCTTGGAGACCAGAATAAGGATTTTGAATTTAATGCGTGCAGAGAGAGGAAGCCAGTGCAGTTGTTCCAACATGACGGTAGAAATGTGAAAGTATCGTGTTTAGGCGTGCTATTAATATATTAATGTAGCCTACTCTGCTACCATGCCTACATGGAGCCCATATAGGCCTAGGACCCATAATCCCATATGGGACCCGTAGGCCTATATAGCACACATGGGTCCCATTTAATGCCAGGGAAATACTGACAAGTTGAGCAACATAGAAGTTACTGACTAGAATCTTTTTGATTGCCGATGGTTCGTCTAAAGCTTTGGAATTGTACAGTTCTGTACGTTCTGTCAGTTTCTTATAAATATTAATCGGGCATCTTTTTCAGTTTGCTCATCCATCGTAGCCAGACTTCGGTTTTTTTCTGACATCTGACATTTCTATACAAACCAGGCAATTCCAGCGGATGTAGTTTTTTTTATCATCATTTCACTTGAAGACACTATCGACTATAAAATAGATGAGTGCATGCCTTGTGCATTATACGACCTGCCAATCTGCACAAAATTGGACAGTTGTGGGCTAGGATTTTCCAGACCATATAACACGAACTCATCCTTTAACTGGAAATCCTGGCTCGTCCTCTGCGGAGTCCTCAGCACTCAGCAGTCTAACAGTATGGCAATAAGTCTCGAGCAGTCCTAATGGTGACCTTGCGTCTCTAATGCGATCGAATGACCATGTGTCAAGTCTTAATTAATGGGACTTCTCTGTTTGCTGAGAACGTACGAAGGATTTGGTGTACTTTGGTGAGCAAGTACGACGTAATAATAATTATATGCACCGTACGCGACGAGGTGACCTTATTAGTTAATGGACAAATATGTATGGCCACATTTCGCCGATTTGGCCAATTTACCAATCTGGTAACAAGGTCAAATGTTATCTGTCAACTGACAAGGCAGTTCCCATTCATGAACGCATATGGAGGTTTGTGTCGCCTTCCAAGAACTACTTGAGAAGGGGAAGACCTGAGTTCGATTAATGTATTATTCATTTGTAGGCCTCTATAGTTCTGTAGTTGAGGACAAGAAACTGTAAACTAGATTGGTAACACATTAAGCTTACATAGGAAAGGATGAGCTTAAATTGCAGGGAAAGTATCCTACTGGGTATACATGGGCCGACGCTGTAAGAGGTCGTTGGGCCGAAGTTGACGTTGTGACCTATATAGGTCTATAAGAGGTCGTTGGTTGTGATGCACGAATTCGTTGAGACTGCTTAACGAATGCGGTCACTGGAAACCATTCGCCTGCAGTGTAGTGACAACTAAGAAGATGAACATTTATTTAGAAAAAGCTTCTTCAGTCCCATTTCAATAACAATAGTGTCTGAACACATAGGCCTAGTCTACACGCAGTGGCGTAACGAAGGGGGGCAGAGGGGGGACCGCCCCGGGCGCAGCACCAGAGGGGCGCAAAATTAGCCTTCAGTGGTACACAGTACTATGACAAGAACGATTTAAAGTCAACAAGAAAATTAATAGGGGGCGCAGTCATCAACCCTTGCCCCTGGGCGCTGAAACCCCTCGTTACGCCACTGTCTACACGCACTGCGCAACCATAGGAATTTTTAGAGGCGAATGAGTGCAGTCGCCACAGTGCTTCCTGTTGCTTTCGCTAATATTCCTTTGAAGTTTGTAGGCATACATAGGCTCTATTATTAGCAGATTTCTGTCAATGGTCTATTTCTGGCAAATAATGGATCAGTTACAATCTTTGATCAAACATAATATTATGTGGATTTGGGTGGGTATGTTGTTTGGGTTGATAGATGAGTTTATTGTATTAGTTTGAACGGATTTATTTGCCCAGCAATTAGCAGAATTCGGCTAAGTGCATTGATTTGTCAGCTACAAAGACATCCGATCCCATATCGTTAGTGTTTAAAAGCTATTGGCTAAGACTTACCTTCTCGCTTCTCGTCCTATAAACAGGGATCCATTTGAAAGGAGAAAGAGGAAATTTCCGCCCCATAGGTTTCAGACTATCTCTCGTTGGAGATGCAGTTTCCTCAGACGACACACTCTTGCCCACAAGTCCTTCTCCAGTAACACGTGATACCTGGCTGCTTATAAGTTTTTTAAAATATATATATATATATATATATATATATATTTAAAACACGAAGGCATCGTTAAGTAAGAGAGTAGCTATTTATAGGTTACCAAAAAATGGCCTACTTCTTGTGGGGTTATTGCTGTAGTCCTCGCCTTCTGTCTCGTTGTGGACCAGACCGACCAGTATAGGATTATACTATAGGGTGATTCTAATTTATTACTAATTTGTTGCAAAGTATTCTAGCCATACGATGTACAAGTTGCAAAGCACAAACAGTGTGGCCTTGAACCAGATTTTTTGCGAATATTATGCGGCAGCTTTGGGGAGTTGTACTGATCTTCGCTGTCTGGTGTGCGTTTTAGACATTCCAGCATCTGCTGCTGACTGTTATTTACGGAGCCCGTTCGAAGAGTTCTTGCGTGGATCTATGAAATGCATTCCTACTGTACAATGCCATTAGAGAACTCCGCCACTGTTCGCTTTCTGACAGTGCCAGTCCCAAGCCTGAAAAAAGGAGGAGGGCGACGCTAATGGTCTTTGTTACCACACAGCTAGTCGTTGAACAGAAAAACCACCAATGCCATTAGACGTCAACGGCCTCCGTAACAATTTATGAGATGTTGAGCACATGGATTGTGCTACAAATGCAATTCCAAAGCCACAACTATAATTCTTTGTTACAAACATTAGTGATCTGACTGTTTTGTCGCACGTAGCTATATATATATATATATATATATATATATATATATATATATATATATATATATATATATATACGTGCCACCAAAGTGTCTGTTTTTGAGAAGCCACTGGACCCACTTTTCTAATGGCCTAGGAAGCACATTCCACGGCACAGGGCAAAAGGTGAACGGGGAAGGGGAAGCAGAGGGGAGGGAGGGCAGAGGGAGGGCAGAGGGAAGTGCGACTTGAGTCTTGCAGAATTGGCGCCAATCGTTCGGTGGCCGGAAGTGTCGGTCGCGGTGTCGATGTCGTCGTGTTGTCAGCGCTGTCGTCGCCAGGTGTCGGGCGTCAGTGGCAGTCCGTGTCATAGCGTTACATAGTTGATGACTGCCTGTCAGACTTGCAAATCGCCTCGTCAACTGTAGCAACTCTTTTCCTCCATCCCTCTTCCCTCTCTCTCTCCATCTCTCTGTCCCGTTCTCCATCCTTACTCCGTCATAGTCTCCGTCACAGTCATAGTCATCATCGTCATCATCATCGTCGTCGTCGTCGTCATCATCATCATCATCATCATCATCATCATCGTCATGATCATCATCATCGTCGTCGTCATCATCATCATCAGTAACCATCCATAGCTGGTTTAATTTGTTACCACAAATTGAAATTGCATTGGATGAGCAAAGCCGTGTTAAAGTCGTGCAACAAGTAACCTCGCCTTTATGCGAACTATAGGCCGATTAAAAGTCCTACACTTGCCAACAAATTAGATTTCATATAGGCCCTATAGAAATAAGTTTAAACAAGTTGGAAAAGCTGCCGAGATAATTTATTAGGCATATAATATACCAACCAAATTTCTAATAACAAAATATGACGTGAAGAAAACAAGGGGTGTAACCTAACGCGAAAATTCGTAGGTTAAGTCTTGTTAACGATATAGAACTTAAGGACAACATTCGTATTTCTGTTAAATTTGATGAATTCTTCACTAAATTTAGGCCCTGGATAGCTGCTAATATTAATGACAAGCATCATTCGATGATTTAAAAAACAGCATTTCATCTCATCTACTGGAATTGAATTAACGTCACCTGCGACAAATCAACTGCGTCCATCTCACGAAACTGGTTTCGATGACTTTGACTCTCAAATTGTCAGATTCGACATTGAAGCCGATACATCCTTTTAGCACAAATAGTTCCAGGTAGTTCAGGACTATAGATTGCGAAGTTATTCCTGTCTGGGAGAAAATGCACTGTTTGATTATAGCTCTATATCAGTTCTATAAAACTTCTCTAATTTTTCTAGGAATCATTCACGAAAGGCTAATGGCATACTTAGCCTCACACCAAAGAACGTCTTATATAAAAATCAGCGAGGTGTTCGCACACGTCAATGCATCGATATGGCCCTACTTGAAATGCATGACAAAATCTTGGAAGCTGTGGACAACAGCCACTTCTATCTATCTATCTATCTATGGAATTTATATAGCGCCACTTACTTCTCTTTAGGTGTCGTCTTGATTTATCTGAAGCATTTGACACGGTGAAATGGCGACATTCTGAAACAACGAGAGCAATATGGCTGATTTTCATTATTCATATTGCTCGAGAGAATAGAAGACAATGTGCTTTATACAAAGGCACATTTCACATGAATCTGATATCATCTGCAGTGTGGTGTAACACAACGTTTTGTATAACGCCCTTTGCTATTCTTAATAAACGCAAATGATGTGGTGAACACTTTGGCATTACCTCATTTTATCATGTTTTTTGAGTTCATGCAGGTTATTCTGTTAGTGTGCTAATTTAAAAAACGTATTGTTGAATAATAACAAGTGGAGCAATGACTCAGTGCGAAGAAACTGCCGTTAAATTTTACAAAGATAAAATTCATATTACTCCGCTTGCTTAGAAAGACTGTTCCGATTTGTAATTATGGCATTAGAATTGACATAGCGAATCGTGACATTCTGGTAGTAAAAGTATAATCCAGTCTTCAGATATCTTCCGCGATATTTAGTTACTTGACCCCCGTCCAACATCTTTTCATTTACTTAGCGGGGGGTGGGGTAGGCTAGAAGAAGAGCTAGCGTATTGAGCCCCAAAATCCCGACAACTAACATTTTGTATCTCACTGAAATAGTGTTTCTGTCTGTCATGCTCGCTTAGCTGTCGGAACAGTTGGCAGAGTCGTCGCTATGGAGACGGGGGGGGGGAACGCCACTTGGAAGTCCTTGAGTTCGTTCTGACTGCTGTTATTGTGATATTATGGTGTTTATGCTCTGTGGATAAACGGCTTAGGCCTACAAGTAGGTAAGTAACTACCGTTAGTAATATCACCCAGCCTCCCACCCACCTTATGACGTCATCTTTTTGCGCTGGTAATATCAGTTTTTCAGAAAACTGAAACGAAAAGTCGCTGGTAATATCAGTTTTGGATGGGGTCAAAGGTCAAACGACCGCCTCAGGCAAAACAGACACCCATTAAATTTGGCCAAGGGTTGCTCTTCTTGGGTGGGGCGTGCGTGTGCCTACCCCTCCCCATTCTTCTTCATTCGCACTACATCACTTAGCAAAGCTCAATGAATATTCATTATTTGCAAGTTCCGCATTCCATTTGGGCATTTCACACGGGCACGCTGCCAATTTTTATACGCGCAAGATGACAATTCGTTCAAGCAATACAATCTTTTCACCTAGGCAAGCACTCAATTTTTACTCCATAGCATTCATCTAGCGCCCATACGCATCATCCATCTTTGCTCAAGCGTTGCAAGGCGCCCTTTTTGCAAGCTTTCTTAGTACAATCAAGCCGCGTATGTCAATACATTATGCGTTTATACTTGCAACCAATGACAGTACAAGCCAGTGAATTATAAAATTATCCAATAAGGGGCTCTTTAGGGTTTGACGTCACACACACACTCACAGCGACATGCTCTAGTAGCCACCTCGAATTATAGAGAAATGGGCTGAGTTAGGTTTCACTTACTTGAAACTCGGCTAATTTGACGGACATTATTGCCAGACTGTATAATTTTGAGTAGTTGTACATAGCTTTAACTTTAAGAATGAACAATGTTGGGCATAGGCTTACAGTTTAAGGGCGTTTTCTCATTGTAATTTATATTTTAAGCGTACAACCCTCACATTAGCCTTCTATAGCACATTACTAAGAAGCAAAGTTATCAAATTATGTTTAATCTAGCATTGAGTGGGCTGAGTTGACATTTATTTTGAATCACTATACAGATCGCTACGAATATTTTGCATCAACCGAGTACATGAGCGCGACATATTCCATCTTACTAAGAGTTAGCTTTAGCCTAGCGAGTGGCGGAGTGAATAAGAGCTAATGCAAGGAGGGTTCAACATCTCTTGCTACGCTTTTGAAATTTGTGAAAATCGTGAATTATAAAACACTCATCAACGTTCAGTGCTTATATTCGCCCGAATTTAGTTTTTCTATAGCTCAAAACCTACTTTTATACTCTCAGTAAGCATATTATTGACATATTCTAGAGCAAACATACCAATTGTAGGCGTTTATATTATAGAATGAGTGATTTTACATGACACACTTATCAGTTTCTAGCCGACTTGTAGAGTTAAGTTGAGTGGTTTCTTAGCGAACCTAGTGTTTTCATTGTTATATGGAGGGGTCTTTCAAGAGCTCGCTTGGCATGCTTTTACAACAGTTGTCTTACACTTATACTATTTTAAGGTTTTCGCAATTCATTAGACCTTTACTCAATAGAAAATCCTAAGTAGGCTTCGCATATTTAGTCGTGAAGAGGCTGTTTTGTCGTGCATTTTTGAATGAATATAAATTTTATCCTCGATTAATCCTTATAGACATGGCACCTTATCATTCATTACCAAGACACTTAGGCTTAAACTTATCACATTGTGTATAATCTAGACATGGCCATGCTGAGGTGACGTGCATTTTGAAACACGATACAATTATTTGCATCTTCTTTACGACTTTACCTAAAACTCGCATTCAAAGCTAGCTTGACAGTAGAATATTGAGATGGTATGCCCTCCAGAAACTTCATTCTCGCGGAGTTTTTCCCTTAAACATTCATATAATTCAATTCAGCCTTATAAAGTTTCTTAGCTAACTTCTTTATTGTGCGAATTAGCATCTTTAGTTTTTCACGAGACGATGACAGTAATGGCAATCAACAGTTTTTAGTTCTCCAAAAATTTCAACAAATGGTTCGTAATTCTGTAAAATCTCAAATTCTTTGAGATTCATGTGGCATGGAAAAACCTCAATTGGGTAATTTTTTGCTTAGCAAGCGACATTTACAGAGGCAGAGAGAGAGAGAGAGAGAGAGAGAGAGAGAGAGAGAGAGAGAGAGAGAGAGAGAGAGATGGAGTGCGGGAGGGAGAGAGTGAGAGGGTGATGGAGAGAGCGAGAGAGAGAGAGAGAGAGATAGAGATGGAGTGCTGGAGGGAGAGAGCGAGAGGGTGATGGAGAGAGAGAGAGAGAGAGAGAGAGAGAGAGATGGAGTGCGGGAGGGAGAGAGCGAGAGGTGATGGAGTGAGAGAGAGAGAGAGAGAGAGAGCGAGTTACTCTCAATTCTTACCCAATAGAAACAACATTACTAGAGAAAGCGAACGTGGGACAATGTAGAATCTAACACATTTCTTAAATTTTGCGAAAAGTACAGGAAGGAACATGTACATTTCGAGTAAGAGGCTTAGAATTAGCGTTAGCGACTTATGCTTAGGCTTTACATATCCATAGAAGGCTGAGTTGCATCGCATTTTTGCAAGACGTGACTGACTGAGCAATTCTCAATGAATATCCTATACTTACAATTCTGGTTTTTCTTCTCTTAGTGGTTTCTGATATTGTGGGTTTCATCGTTTAGCTTTCTCAGTTTCAACTCTAAGCTTAGCTTTCATATCCTGTGGTTTTTCATCTCATACATTTCTTATCGTGTGGTTTTCAACTCTTAGGTTTCACATCATATGGTTTTCAACTGCTAGGTTTCACACGTTTAGATAACTCGATTTGATAAGATGGAGTCATCGGTGAAAAGATGCTGACTGTGCGTTAAAATGAGTTCTTTTAAGGGACACGTCGTTTTTCAGCGTTGCAAAGGTATGTGACTGAGAGCGAAACTCACAAATTTTAGACGCTGAAACAGAGGCGAACATGGTAAACTTAAGACGGTAACTTGTATGGCCCCATTTAAGACAGATCACTCTTCGAATTTACAGGTTTTTAGCGGAAATAACTGATGATGTATTTTCTGACACGTTTCACATTGCCATACCACGAATACTCAGTTGAAGGAAAGAGGGAGGGGAGGGGTTTTCCACTAGCCCGCCCGCCCGCCCGCGCGCCTGCCCTAACCAATATAGACCGAGGCTAGGAAAGAGCGAAGTCACTTCGCCACTTTGACACACGCATTTTATAAAATTTTAAAACAACAAGACAGAAAACCAGAAGACCGAATCGTCACACTGGAAAGCGTGACGCCATAAACTCGTGCTTAAGCTGCTAATATTTTCAGAGTATAGAATTGCGTTGTAAGGCATTTTATTTGTAAGGTGGTTCGAATGTAGGCATGAATTTCCAAGTTTGTCATCTATAAGTATTCTCAAACTGATTTTTGTTAAGATTTCTCGATGCGTGCACACGGTTGACCATTGCCAGAAATATGGGAGGTTCTTTAGCGGCAGCTGCCGCTGCTGCGTGCTGTCGCCTCCGCCCTTACCATCCTTATACTTTGAATTTAAACGCCTGAAATATCATTGACATGGCGTCTTTCCACCAACGCCGTTGCCTCAGCTCTGAGAATAATCGCAATCGAAGGTTTTTCGCTCTCACAACAAACCTAAATCTGTTACTCAGTAGAAGTGAAAACTTAAGCTTTATCAAATTCGCTTCAACGTATTTACATCTGGTATTTTAGTGTGCAGGAAACATGTCAATTTTACTTTCCACTGTCTTCGTTTGCAATGTGCGTGAGGTTCAATGTACATTAGAGCGGATGTTATAAGCAAGAACGACTGACCAAATGCTTACATGCCACATGTGGAATGGACATTGTAAACAAACAATCGTGTTCACTCAATGAATTGAACGTTTAAGCAAGGACTTTGAGACAGTGTAATTTCAACGCTTTGTTACCCCTTCGACGGCTGCCGCAACTGGCGCGTGAGGTTCAATGTACACTAGAGTGGTCGTTATAAGCAGAACGAGTGACCAAGGTGTTATATTCATCCTGGCCAAACTTGGACTTTGTATTCAAAGTCTTGTGTGGCCTCTGTAATTTCACTGCTTTGTTAACCACTTCGGTTGCAGCAGCAGTGGCAGCCGCAGCAGCAGCCGTAGATACAGATATAACTGCAGCCACTGAGCTGTGACTCAGACAACTTGTTAAGTAAGTAAGTAAGTGTGATTATAGTAGCTTCAAGCAGAGGACGATGTCCATCTATTTATTAAAAGCTTAAAGAATTGCAAACGAGCAATAAAAAATGTTTCAGCGTGAGAGATGTTTGGTTGCTTGCACCGGGCAGCTTATACAAATTTTTTCATTAAAACCAACAGCAGTAGTGACAGCACCAACAAGAGCTGTAGAAACCCACGCCTTGAGAGCAGCGTGCTTGTGAACTGCTAGTTTTTTCAGTTGAGAAGCATAGTCAAATGTTGCAAACACAGGGTTTAACTTTAACTGTGTAACTGATTTATGTTTGTTGTGAGAGCGAAAAACCTTCGATTGCGATTATTCTCAGAGCTGAGGCAACGGCGTTGGTGGAAAGACGCCATGTCAATGATATTTCAGGCGTTTAAATTCAAAGTATAAGGATGGTAAGGGCGGAGGCGACAGCACGCAGCAGCGGCAGCTGCCGCTAAAGAACCTCCCATATTTCTGGCAATGGTCAACCGTGTGCACGCATCGAGAAATCTTAACAAAAATCAGTTTGAGAATACTTATAGATGACAAACTTGGAAATTCATGCCTACATTCGAACCACCTTACAAATAAAATGCCTTACAACGCAATTCTATACTCTGAAAATATTAGCAGCTTAAGCACGAGTTTATGGCGTCACGCTTTCCAGTGTGACGATTCGGTCTTCTGGTTTTCTGTCTTGTTGTTTTAAAATTTTATAAAATGCGTGTGTCAAAGTGGCGAAGTGACTTCGCTCTTTCCTAGCCTCGGTCTATATTGGTTAGGGCAGGCGCGCGGGCGGGCGGGCGGGCTAGTGGAAAACCCCTCCCCTCCCTCTTTCCTTCAACTGAGTATTCGTGGTATGGCAATGTGAAACGTGTCAGAAAATACATCATCAGTTATTTCCGCTAAAAACCTGTAAATTCGAAGAGTGATCTGTCTTAAATGGGGCCATACAAGTTACCGTCTTAAGTTTACCATGTTCGCCTCTGTTTCAGCGTCTAAAATTTGTGAGTTTCGCTCTCAGTCACATACCTTTGCAACGCTGAAAAACGACGTGTCCCTTAAAAGAACTCATTTTAACGCACAGTCAGCATCTTTTCACCGATGACTCCATCTTATCAAATCGAGTTATCTAAACGTGTGAAACCTAGCAGTTGAAAACCATATGATGTGAAACCTAAGAGTTGAAAACCACACGATAAGAAATGTATGAGATGAAAAACCACAGGATATGAAAGCTAAGCTTAGAGTTGAAACTGAGAAAGCTAAACGAAGAAACCCACAATATCAGAAACCACTAAGAGAAGAAAAACCAGAATTGTAAGTATAGGATATTCATTGAGAATTGCTCAGTCAGTCACGTCTTGCAAAAATGCGATGCAACTCAGCCTTCTATGGATATGTAAAGCCTAAGCATAGGTCGCTAACGCTAATTCTAAGCCTCTTACTCGAAATGTACATGTTCCTTCCTGTACTTTTCGCAAAATTTAAGAAATGTGTTAGATTCTACATTGTCCCACGTTCGCTTTCTCTAGTAATGTTGTTTCTATTGGGTAAGAATTGAGAGTAACTCGCTCTCTCTCTCTCTCTCTCTCGCTCCATCACCATCTCGCTCTCTCCCTCCCGCTCTCCATCTCTCTCTCTCTCTCGCTCTCTCTCTCTCCATCACCCTCTCACTCTCTCCCTCCCGCACTCCATCTCTATCTCTCTCTCTCTCTCTCTCTCTCTCTCTCCATCTCTCTCTCACTCTCTCTCTCTCTCCTCTCTCTCTCTCTCTCTCTCTCTCTCTGTACCACTCTGTCACTGTAAAGTCGCATGTTAAGCAAAAATTACCCAATTGGGGTTTTTCCCCGCCACCTGAATCTCAAAGAATTTGAGATTTTCCGAATTAAGAACCATTTGTCGAAATTATTGCACAAGTAAAACTGTTGTTTGCCATTACGGTCATCGTCTCGTGAAAAACTAAAGATGCCAATTCACACAATGAAGAAGATAGCTAAGAAACTTTATAAGGCTGAATTGAATTATATGAATGTTTAAGGGAAAAACTCCGCGAGAATGAAGTTTCTGGAGGGCATACCATCTCAATATTCTACTGTCAAGCTAGCTTTGAATGCGAGTTTTAGGTAAAGTCGTAAAGAAGATGCAAATAATTGTATCGTGTTTCAAAATGCACGTCACCTCAGCATGGCCATGTCTAGATTATACACAATGTGATAAGTTTAAGCCTAAGTGTCTTGGTAATGAATGATATGGTGCCATGCCTATAAGGATTAATCGAGGATAAAATTTATATTCATTCAAAAATGCACGACAAAACAGCCTCTTCACGACTAAATATGCGAAGCCTACTTAAAATTTTCTATTGAGTAAATGTCTAATGAATTGCGAAAACCTTAAAATAGTATAAGTGTAAGACAACTGTTGTAAAAGCATGCCAAGCGAGCTCTTGAAAGACCCCTCCATATAACAATGAAAACACTAGGTTCGCTAAGAAACCACTCAACTTAACTCTACAAGTCGGCTAGAAACTGATAAGTGTGTCATGTAAAATCACTCATTCTATAATATAAACGCCTACAATTGGTATGTTTGCTCTAGAATATGTCAATAATATGCTTACTGAGAGTATAAAAGTAGGTTTTGAGCTATAGAAAAACTAAATTCGGGCGAATATAAGCACTGAACGTTGATGAGTGTTTTATAATTCACGATTTTCACAAATTTCAAAAGCGTAGCAAGAGATGTTGAACCCTCCTTGCATTAGCTCTTATTCACTCCGCCACTCGCTAGGCTAAAGCTAACTCTTAGTAAGATGGAATATGTCGCGCTCATGTACTCGGTTGATGCAAAATATTCGTAGCGATCTGTATAGTGATTCAAAATAAATGTCAACTCAGCCCACTCAATGCTAGATTAAACATAATTTGATAACTTTGCTTCTTAGTAATGTGCTATAGAAGGCTAATGTGAGGGTTGTACGCTTAAAATATAAATTACAATGAGAAAACGCCCTTAAACTGTAAGCCTATGCCCAACATTGATCATTCTTAAAGTTAAAGCTATGTACAACTACTCAAAATTATACTAATAATGTCAGTCAAATTAGCCGAGTTTCAAGTAAGTGAAACCTAACTCAGCCCATTTCTCTATAATTCGAGGTGGCTACTAGAGCATGTCGCTGTGAGTGTGTGTGACGTCAAACCCTAAAGAGCCCCTTATTGGATAATTTTATAATTCACTGGCTTGTACTGTCATTGGTTGCAAGTATAAACGCATAATGTATTGACATACGCGGCTTGATTGTACTAAGAAAGCTTGCAAAAAGGGCGCCTTGCAACGCTTGAGCAAAGATGGATGATGCGTATGGGCGCTAGATGAATGCTATGGAGTAAAAATTGAGTGCTTGCCTAGGTGAAAAGATTGTATTGCTTGAACGAATTGTCATCTTGCGCGTATAAAAATTGGCAGCGTGCCCGTGTGAAATGCCCAAATGGAATGCGGAACTTGCAAATAATGAATATTCATTGAGCTTTGCTAAGTGATGTAGTGCGAATGAAGAAGAATGGGGAGGGGTAGGCACACGCACGCCCCACCCAAGAAGAGCAACCCTTGGCCAAATTTAATGGGTGTCTGTTTTGCCTGAGGCGGTCGTTTGACCTTTGACCCCATCCAAAACTGATATTACCAGCGACTTTTCGTTTCAGTTTTCTGAAAAACTGATATTACCAGCGCAAAAAGATGACGTCATAAGGTGGGTGGGAGGCTGGGTGATATTACTAACGGTAGTTACTTACCTACTCCTACATCTACATCTATATAAAGACATTTAAGAACTGATTTATGAGTCCTCAAGTTCTGCAATATGTCTTTCCTGCATGTCTTAACACCTGTACGTATCCTGAGTGCACCTGTGTTTAGGCTTATAGATGATGGCATAGATTCAGCTGACGTACCGGTATTGTTGATGTTGCATGCAGTGATGCCTGGCCTTCCATTATCGGTTATCTGCATGGCTTCGTGGAATCGTTATCTGGTCTCTGAGAAGGATGTGAACCTTGAGACGCATAATATCATGCATGGAAATACATCCAGGTGACGCCATTTTCGTGACACTTGCAACCCATCGTGACAGCCCAACCTCCAGACGAATGGTTTTGCCCTCTAGTCACTGATCATCATTTCACAAAGCCTACACCATAGAACGAGAATTCGTGACTTGAGGCTTTAATATTCGTTATATTCGTGAATATTAGAGCATGACGTCACTATTACCGTTTTCTTTACGAACTAATTTAAGACTATTGGGACCTTCGAACAATAAACTAAGTGAAATTAATGATATAAGATAAGTATAAATGTAACATGTAAATGTTCTTGTTTTAATGCCTAGTTTTTTGGCACTGAATTTGTTTTACAACTAATCACGGATTTTTAAGAATTAAGAATGAAAAGAAAATTTAAAAATTTAATATTCATTGGCTAATTTCAATATTCGTCAATATTCGTCAATTTCTACAAATCTTAACATTCGTAATATTCGCATACTCGTCCTATCTTAACATAGCAAGACCCGAGAGGCGAAACGTGCATAGCAACATCAGCAGACATGTATTATATAATAGCAATATTACTGACGCTAAGACGCATTCCACAAGTAAACGTTTGCAATAAATTCACTGACGATCGGACTCAAAACATCAGAATCAATCCATTAATTCGCATCTCTTATCCGCTTCAACAAGCTTTGACATTGCGACAACGCCGCCTATAAATAGCCGCAAATATCTTACGATAACTGTTACGAAGGAATTACATTCAGGGGTGTGCTTTTTACTCTCTCAATTATTATTAAAGACGTTAGGACGGCGTCGAAGTCAGAAATAGCTGTGATTGTGGACTTAACATAACAAATGTCGGCGTTTAACCCCCAGAAACGACTAAGACGTAGCAAGATGTAGCCATCGCTTTAATGAACAAGTGGTTGCGCGTGCACATGTATTACGATGATGATGATGACGACGTCACACATACTACAGTACGTCACAGTTGCGTCATAAAAGCGTCGTCGTTCTTTGGAGAACATAGCGATGGATCGTCCTTCATGTATATTGCGTGAATTGCAGCTGTGTTTCGGAGAGAAGCGCTTTCGTCGCTGTCAGATTTTTGTATTCGGAGGTCGATTGATGCGAAGGATTTAATATGTCTCGCCTTGGCGTCTGTCCACGCATACACATCGCTGCGTGATCGGTCGTTTTCGAACGGACGAGCTTATGAATAGCGATTTTGCAATAACGATTCCTTTCAAAGTCACGAGACACGCATCTGAAGAGCAGGATGATGCAAGTATACACAGGCTGCATTAGTACCTGACTCAAGGATGCAGCTATACTCGTAAGCCGATGTTTATTGCGGATTCTTTCAAATTACGCCTTGGTTTCAAATGTATCCCAAGATAAAGGTCTATCGCCTCCCGGTCTTTGTGAACTTGAGCGGATTTTTACACAGACCCTGGACATGACGACGTCTTTGCGACAGATAATATTATATTAGAGGTGCAAAAATTACACACTCGCACGATGCGTGTCCTATCAATTGAGGTGTTTGTAAGAGAAAATATATGGAACTTAAAAATAGGCGAAAGTGCAGACGATTGAGTTTAAGGGAAACGCTTACAGGGTGCTCCAGAAAATCGAATCGGAAGCAAGAACCGACAAGGGAATTACTGTTGAGCAGAACATGGCCACTGCAACCTCCATGGGGCACAGCTACACGGAAACGGAGACGATCGAGAGAGGCAAACAGAGAGACAAACACGGAAATAGTCAAAGGACACAGACTCATACACACACGCGCGCGCGCACGCACACACACATATATAAAGAGAGAGACAGACAGACAGACAGACAGACAGACAGACAGACAGACAGACAGACAGACAAACAGACAGACAGACAGAGACAGATAGAGACAGAGACAGATACATAGACAGAGACAGGGAGACAGAGACAGAGACAGAGACAAAGACAGAGAGATGCCTGTTCTTCTGGTGAAATCGAAACCTTGTGCTACATAAAGTGCGAATCTCCCGCTTCGATTATTCCTGCTGTCGTCGTCAGGTGTCGCTAGGCATGTCATTTCGACCTCAGCAGTGGCGCATATATATACCATATATATACCACATATATATATATATATATGTATAATTGTATATGTAGCGTCGTATTAATTCAACTGGCGATTGGGAAGGCGCCGCTCCGTCTAAAAATGCAGGGAGTCGGAGGCCAAGAAGTCTACTGTTTGATGGTTTTGAATTAATTGCTAAGTAGGTTCACCGAACGCTGCTTTGCAACCCTCATGCATATTAAAAACATACAAACCGAGACCTAAGAGAATAACTGACTACTCTACTACACTTATGGTTAATATTTTTACCAACGCTTGGCCCAAAATAGCAGATTCTTCAATAATCAGTAGGCCCTATACGGAATATCTCAGATCACTTACCTGTTTTCGCATCTTTTGTACAGAGTTGATAAATTCCATAAACTCAGTTACTGATTGGTCCCATGAAGGCATTTAGGGCTTGCGGAAATGAAATGGGGATGCAAACGAAGCATATGATCTTTTCTTGTTATCTTATAAAAAAAGGCATATAAGCTTACAATGAGTCTCGCCCGTTAGATTCAAATGATGAGAACCGACTATCCGGCCTCAGGAAGCCTAAGCTTGACTGTTGGCCTAGTAAAATTCAGTAGAAAGAAAAGCTTCCTATACCGAAGATAGGGCCTACATAAAAAATCCAAATGAAATCAATAAAAAGAAATTCGTTTCTTACAGACACAAATTTAAAACCACAAGACTCCGAGCGGAAAGGAATTATTACGGGGCAGAAGCATAAAAAAGATATATTACCTGGAGTTTAATCAGCTTGCTTTCTTGGAACAATTAATCTTGAGTCTGGAGTAGCCTACTTTAGGCCATTTGAACTTAAATAGTGAAAAAATAGAAAACCCAACTGAAATAGCTAATTAGTTTAGTAATTTTACGGGATTAGCTCAATCTCTAGCCAAAAAATGCAAGTAAGGACCACTGAATTTATGTATCGCTATAAATATAACCTCCTCCTGATTGCACAGGGCCTATAGGCATATCTTTCAACTTCACCCGAAATCCACACTCACCAAACTAGGAATTCTAGCTCATTCTGGATGTGCAGAGCCGTAGATCTCTCCGCTCCTCCACACATGGTGAACTTCTTGTTCCCCGTGCGCGAACTGCTCTTAGACAGCATCGCGCCTTTTCTGTTGCTGGCCCCATGGTTTGGAATGGGCTCCCATTAACATTACGCCTTATTCCTAGAGTGCATTTAGATGCATTCTACTCTAGTCTTAAAACCATCCTTTTCAGCCGGGGTTGGGTCGGGAGCGCTCCTGAGTAGTAACCTTTAAGGGGCGCTATATAAATCTTTGGAATGAATGAATGAATGAATTCTGTAGAACCTACGCCCACACGAATACACGATTTTCTCAATGAGATTTACAGGTACCTGTATAACGAACACCAACCCCTGCTGATTCGTCAATTATTTTACTTGTTTACTGTTATAATATAATTGCTTAAATTGATTGTACCTTGACGTGTGCCTTAGCTCGGGACACTTAGATAAATAAGTTGTATTTAGTACACTGTTACTTCCCACTGTTACTTGTCCGTCTAAGTATAGCCTAATTTTGTTATTCAAGTATCAGGACTCTCAGGAGTACCCTGCAGCTAGCGGGATCTTAGATCCCTTTACGGCATCCTGCAATTTACTTGCTGTAAGATTGCCATTGTAACATTATGAATAAAGATTGATTGATTGACTGACTGACTGATTGATTGATTGATTGTTTGTTTGTTTGACATGCATACAAGCACTACGTTTTGTGCCTGTATACTCTCAGTCATTACTTTATTGCTTGTTTGACTGACTGATGATCGATGATTGTTTGATTGATTGATTGATTGATCATTCAATCCTTCTTTTACTTATTCACTCATTTGTGAAGCGCCAGGGTACCTTATCAAGATATATTCTCAGAGACGCTTCTGCCCTTGCCCCGAGCCCCGTCGAAAGTGAACAATTTTCAATCGTTGTTGCATGCATAAAATAGATATTGTATACGTGCGTAATAGCAATAGACGCAACTTGTACGGAAGGCCATCATCCCAAACGAGGGATCAACCACGGAGAAGGACTCCTATAATACACAATGCTGGTTCAGGAATGCTAGCTTAACCTTTGTTCATGTTTATACAGCGCCTTCAAAGCAGAGTCGACAAATTATAGACGTATGGAAAGAATGACTGATTTATTGTTTGTCGCCGTCATCATCTAAAGAATGTTTAGGCGTATTCAGATACAGGCATTTATATATATATTATATATATATATGTACATACATAAATACATATGATGATTTGACATTCGATACGAGGTGCTCCTTCTGCACTTTATACTGCGCCCGGTTATAAACGCCGCTCTCTATCAAGACGCCAGCTGTCCAATATTTGGAAAAAACACGAATTCCATCATATACACCGGCGTATTCAGATACAGGCATTTATATATATATATTATATATATATATGTACATACATAAATACATATATTATATATGATTGTTTTAATATATTGAAATCTACACTGTGTCCACGATAAAGTAGAACACTAGACTTTGTAAAATATCTTGGTCAATTGTAGTATTATAGGTACTAAATTTGGTGCACATGAACTTCAGTCTATTCTATCTATACCCTGCAAATTTTATTACAATTGATGCAACGGTTACGAGGATATACCCTTATGAAATTGGGTGGTTCAGGAACCAAGTTACCAATACGTAAAACGCATAGAATGACGTCATTTTTCTGGCTACCGCAGGGATAGGCTGTTGTTTATAAGCGTCATTTTCGGAAACAGTTACACTACGAGACCTGTTTTACGTAACAGTAGTTGGTTGTAAAGAAATGGTTTTCAGTGCAGAGGACAAGATTTTAATCAAGGAGTTGAGAGAGACGAAGGGGTATGGCGTAAGGAGACTCATTACAGAATTTCCAATGAAAAATTGGTCCCTAGCTGGTGTCAGCAAGCTGTTAAAAAGATTGCCACAACCGGATCAGTTGCAAGGAAACCACGAGATCGGGCGTTACGAACGCAAACAAATATCAATGCTGTCGAAGAACTGGTGCTGAGTCAGGATGATCAGCCGCGCACGCATCTGTCGATGCATTTTACGTGTTGGTAACTTGGTTCCTGAACTACCCAATTTCATAAGGGTATATCCTCGTAACCGTTGCATCAATTGTAATAAAATTTGCAGGGTGTGGATAGAATAGACTGACGTTCATGTGCACCTAATTTAGTACCTATAATACTACAATTGACCAAGATATTGAACAAAGTATAGTGTTCTACTTTATCGTGGACACAGTGTATGTTCAGATATAAATCTACAACCATAAATGTTTATACAAAAGTGAAAATATATATGATCATAATATATCATACATTTGTATATATATTTGACATATATAGATATATATGATATAATATTTATATCTGCATAAATTTAGTATAATATACATACATGTATATCATATATACATGTATATATATAAGCTTATATATAAGTATTAAATAGCCCTAGCTAAGATTGATATATACATGATATTTGATACAGGGGACTAATTAGACGCCTTCTGTGCTGCTATTCGTCCGCAAGGGGCCGCTCTTCGGATCATCTTCTGTAGACATGGAACTGATGCCATCCGTTGATACGGATGGACGGCTCCTGCTGCTGCTGCTGCTGAGACTTGTCAGGATGCTGCTGATGGTGGTTGAGGTGATGTTGCGGCGTTGGCTTCTGCTGCAGAGTCTGCTTCGGTCTTCGTCGGTTGAAGCAAATTGGTTTTTCCAATGACAATCAATCGCCTACTCCTCCTCCTCTTCCTCTTCCTCCTACTCCTTTTCCTTCTCCTCTTCCTCTTCCTCCTTCTCTTCCTCCTCCTCTTCCTCTCCTTCTTCCTCCTCCTCTTCTGTTTTCCTCCCGCCCTCCTCCTCCTCTGCCTCCCTCCTCCTCCTCCTCCTCTTCCTCCTCTTCCTTCTCCTCCTCTTCCTCATCCTCTTCCTCTTCCTTCTCCTTCTCTGCCTCCCTCCTCCTCCTCCTCTTCCTTCTCCTCCTCCTCCTCCTCCTCTTCCTTCTCCTCCTCCTCCTCCTCCTCCTCCTCTTCCTCCTCCTACTCCTCTTCGTCCTGCTCCTCTTCCTCCTCCTCATATTCCTCCTCCTCCATTTTCCCTCCCTCCTCTCCCTCCTCTTCTTGCTAATTTTCGTCTTAATAATATGCCTCCTCTTTCTATTACTTAAAGAAATTGTTTCAAATAATTATAATTATAAAAATTATGCACTGATAATGCTGCATATAGTCTCAATTAACAAGTTCTTTGGCGCCTTTATCAAAACGCACAAACCACCAACAGACGTCTCTTTCAAACGACATCGTATTCAAAATCATAATCCATCGGATAATCATTGTAGAGGAGCACAATGAAGAACAAGAAGACTAGATTAGATTAGATTTACGTGTTAATTCTGTGCGATGCATTTCCAGTGCAAACGGAATTATTGAAGATTCTGAGACGATCCCTAAATTTAACGATTTCTAATTCGTGCGTTGAACGACGTGAAATCAATCGAACCCCTTGTACATGTTGTCCACATATATCCGTCTATTATTATCGGTGAGTATGGTTTAAATGCCTGTCTTTGTCATCGTTTGTATGCGTGAAGCGTCAGGCACCCTACCCCATCATCAGCTGTGGGAAATAGCCAACGGGGGCAATAAGATATGAACCGAAGTTATCTGCCCCTTATACAACAAACCGTGGGGAAAACCGGTCGCTTGCTGAGGGGTCCAGTGCCATCTTCGTATCAGAACAATATTAATGCAACGGCCGCGAGTTTGTGTGTTGGCGAGTGTTGGTGTGTTGGTGTGTTGGCGAGTGTTGGTGTGTTGGTGTGTTGGCGTGTTGGTGAGTGTGTGCGCGTGTGGCGGGGTTGAAGGGTGTCTATAAAAGATGAGCAAGGTAATAATCTGGGAAGCGATGACTGCATAAAAATTTAATACACATTCCATCGGCGTCTAAAATGATGTATACGTTGCCTCAGCCGCTCGCCCACTGCACGCCAGATATGTCCTCTCTCTCTGTCTCTGTGTGCCTTCTTTGTGTCTCTCTATCTGTCTTTGCGTATCTCTCTCTGTCTGGCACATACACATCTACACGCACGTACACGTTCAGAAGGGGAAAGAAGCAGAGAGAGAGAGAGAGAGAGAGAGAGAGAGAGAGAGAGAGAGAGAGAGAGAGAGAGAGAGAGAGAGAGAGAGAGAGAGAGAGAGAGAGAGAGACTGAGACTGAGACTGAGACTGAGACTGAGACTGAGACTGAGACTGAGACTGAGACTGAGACTGGAGACATATTGAGACATATTGAGACATACATACACACAGAGAGATAGAGAGACAAAGACACACGCAGAGAGAAACAAACCCCGAGAGAAGATATTTCATGTTTTCGAGTGACTGTTCATCTCTGGTTGTGTGACTTGTGTCATGTGCCATCTTGAACAGCATAATCAACATCATCAACCCCAATCTCATGGATAATGAGTTTGACCGATCGACGTGATGCCATCTACTCACCCTGCTCTCTCTTCTCCCCCTTCTCCTCTCTTCCTCTTCCTTCTCCTTCTCAGTCCTACTCCTCGTCCTTCCTCTGCCTGCCTGCCTTCATCCTCTATCTTCATCCTGCCTTTTCCCATCCTCCTCTTCCTGCTTATCCCTCTCCTCCTCATTCTCTTTCTCCTCCTCCATTTCATCATAATCTTCCTCTTCATCCTCCTCCTCCCTCTGTATCGCCCGACGAGAGTCCGTTGATTGGCTGAAGGGAGGTCATCGAGTGCCACTGGCCATTAGCTAAGAACGTCGACAGACGGAGGAGGAACTGACTAAGATCAGCGAAGTCGTTTCTATGTGATCTACACTTAGCTAAGAACGACTGCGTTTATAATTCAGCCGCTCACTGTCCTTTAGTCTCATCTACAACTGCCCTTCAATTCTTTAGACAGTTTGACAAAAGCTTTCTCATCGCTGCCAGCACATGTATGACATCGATTTATTGACCCTTCCAGTAAAGGTCATCTTTCCTCATCGTCGATGGCACGAGAGCCAAATATTTAACATAACATAACATAACATAACATAACATAACATAACATAACATAACATAACATAACACAACATAACATAACATAACATAACATAACATAACAAGGGTTTTAAGTGGTTCGGAAGACGTTTAGGCAACAGTTTAGTCTGTGTTAGAACCACTGCAATTAACCTGGAACATGATTAATAGCCCAATTTTCCTAGCTTCTTCTTAAAAGCTGTGATAGTGTCCACTGAGACAGTACTATCATCCAAACTATTCCACAAATCTGTAACAACTCTTGCACTGAAGAATTTATGCCCTAATGTTCTTTTCGGTTTCTTAAATAATTTATACCTATGTCCCCGAGTTGCCTTGTTTGGAGCCAATCAAAACACTTCTCCTTCTGCACCGCCTCCTTTCCAGTAATAATCTTGTAGGCTTCAATTAGGTCTCCTCTGCTCCTCCTTCTCTCCAATGTTGTTAGTCCACACCTTTTCAACCTTTCTTCATAACCCAAATCCTTGTAGCCCCAAATCATTTTTGTAGCTCTTCTTTGCACCTTCTCCAGCTTTTCCATGTCCTGTTTCAGGTAAGGACTCCATACCTGGATGCAGTATTCAACTGTTGCCTAACCAGTGATTTGTATAGCCTCAATATTGTATCCTTGTCTCGGGTCACTATTGTCCTTCTTATCATGCCTAATGTCGAGCTAGCCTTTGTAGATGCTTCAGCACATTGCCTTGAGGGTTTTGCACTCTTGTGTATTATCCCTCCCAAGTCCCTTTCTTCCTCACTCACTTTCAGCACCATACCACCAATTTCATATGAAAACTCTCTCTTTCTCTTCCCCATATGCATGCATCACTGAGCACTTTTCCATATTAAAGAGCATCTTCCAGTCCTGTGACCATCTGAACATTCTTCTTAGATCTTCCCGTAGTATCTCCGCTTCTTTTTCATTTCCCACTGCTCTACATAGTTTTGTATCATCTGAAAACTTAGAAATTTTCAATAAAATCCCACAGGCGCAATAGAAGTTACTAATAACGATTGTGATTACAACTGTTATAGTTAGGATGGGAATCAGTTGGTTGGGCTCTACGTGAAGGATCGAGCGGCCACTGGTGACTTTTCAGCTGCTCTGCCTCTCTCATGTCTCTCTGGAAACCGGACTCAGACCTCCAATGGATATATATATATATATATATATATATATATCTGTCTCTCTCTGTGTGTGAGAGATAGACAGAGACAGAGACAGAGACAGACAGAGACAGACAGACAGACAGACAGACAGACAGACAGAGACAGACAGACAGACAGACAGACAGCGTGAGGGGGTGCTGATGAGCTGCCTTGCTAAGGCGGATTTCGTTGAAGACGAGAAAGGACGAGAGACTCATAATGCGCCTGATAAAAAATCGTCTAGCCATACCATGCCCCGAGGGTCTTCAGTATGAGGACTTGTGCGTTATAATTTATGGACACGGGAACTCAGTGTATAACAAAGGCCGGGTGCATTTTACTTAGTTCCTCCATTTATTCCATTCATGCGACGTCGGTTGAAATCTGATTACAACAATGTACATAATTTATTAACGAAATACTTGTACAGAGTGCAGACCGGCACGCATAGCAGCAATTGAACTCAAAACTTGGAATCATATTATTTGCCAAATGATTACACGATGCAAAAAGTCTTAATGAGAAATTTTTCGTCCATTGATATTAAATGTAAGCCGTGCAGTGGACAGATTGGGACAAAAC
This sequence comes from Aporrectodea caliginosa, assembly GCA_020284085.1. Taxonomy (NCBI): domain Eukaryota; kingdom Metazoa; phylum Annelida; class Clitellata; order Crassiclitellata; family Lumbricidae; genus Aporrectodea; species Aporrectodea caliginosa. Next base: position 293,674 of record JACEVL010000899.1, read on the forward strand.
GTTTCAGCAGAATGGAGAGGAGGAGAAGTGAATGAAAAGAACTGGCGCCATCTGTTATGAGTGCACGTTCATTATGCGACTTGTACAAGATGTAGAGTTACAGACGGTTTCATTAACGCGGTTTGGGGTGTAGCGAACCGAAACAATGTATTTATGTATGTATGTATGTATGTATGTATGTATGTATGTATGTATGTATGTATGTATGTATGTATGTATGTATGTATGCACGTATTTGGATGTGTACACACGAAAGTATGTATGTGCATGCATGTATGTCGGCCTATGCATGGCCAAAGTATGCATGGCCAATGTATGTATGTATGTATTTACATGTATGTATGTATGCATGTATGTATGCTACAGTATAGCTAATGAATGTATTTATGTATGGCCAATGTATATATATAAATTATGTATGTATATATGGCCTATGTATATATGTATGTATGTATGTATGTATGTATGTATGTATGTATGTATGTATGTATGTATGTATGTATGTATGTATGTATGGCCAATGTATGTAAGTGATCGCTGCTATAGAATCCCTTCAAGTGACCCTCTTCAGTCTATGTTGCCCATCAAATGCAATGGCGCATTAAGAACAAGAACTTCATATTGAGACGAATGGCGGCAACGTCTCCATTGCTCGGCTCTCGCAGAGACGTAGAAAGCCAAGCCAACACGTACATATTGTCTGATGACAGGATGATGATGATGATGATGATGATGATAAAAATGATGATGACGGTGGTGATGATGGCGGTGGTGGCAGTAGTGGTGATGATGGAGATGATGATGATGATGACGACGATGATGACGATGACGGTGGTGACGGTCCTGATGATGATGATGATGATGATGGTGGTGGTGGTGGTGGTGGTGGCAGTGGTGTCACATTGATAAAGATTATGATTATGACGCTGATGTTGACGAATGTGGTGATGCATTGATGATGAATGTGGTGATGATGATAACGATGATGACAATGTCGATCAAGCAAGTTTTTGTGGTAGATTTCGAAGCAGTCGTTATCTGAAGCATCTGCAGTTTTCGCTCTTCTCTCATTTGTCAAAATGATTTATCTGCGGTTAAAGTCGCCTGAAGAAACAATTCCTCAAAGGTCGGCGACGGAGACGAAGAGAATATTATGAGGAAAATGCTTCGTTGGCGTTAGGAGAGAGGGAGGATGGATGGAAGGAGAGCGGAGGGAAGGAGGAAATGGAGGGAAGGAGAGGGTTGAGAGAAGGGGGAAATGGAGAGCTGGAGGGAATGGAGGGAAGGAGAGGGTTGAGAGAAGGGAGAAATGGAGGGAAGGAGAGGGTTGAGAGAAGGGGGAAATGGAGAGATGGATGGAATGGAGGGAAGGAGAGGGTTGAGAGAAGGGGGAAATGGAAAGATGGATGGAATGGAGGGAAGGAGGAAATGGAGAGAAAGAGGGACTGGAAGAAAGAGGAAATGGAGGGAAGGAGGGGTGGAGTGAAGAAGGAAATGGAGGGATGGAGACGGTTGAGAGAAGGGGGAAATGGAGAGATGGAGGAATGGAGGGAAGGAGGAAATGGAGAGAAAGAGGGACTGGAAGAAAGAGGAAATGGAGGGAAGGAGGGGTGGAGTGAAGAAGGAAATGAAGGGATGGAGGGAAGAAGAAAAAGGAGGGATGGAGGGGATGGATGGAAGGAGTAAATGGAGGGAAGGAGAAATGGAGGGAAGAGAGGATGGAGGGAGGAGGGAGGAGGGATGGAGGGATGGAGGAAAGTAGTGGACGGAGGAAGGTGGGATAAAGAAAGGATGGATGGAGGAAGCTGCACTCTACAGAAAAATGGCTCTATGTGAATATTCCGATTACATTGCATAGGAGGTTCATTTGATGCAAGGATCAACGACATTTGACCTTTTTCCGAAGCCCCTCTTGCTCATGAAGCTTCGAGGGAGGGCGTAGGTAGAGGAGGAGGATGAGGAGGAGGAGGAGGAGGAGGAGGAAGGGATGATGAAACGAAGGAGGAGGAGGAGGAGGGGATGATGAAACGGAGGAGGAGGAGGAGGAGGAGGAGGAGGAGGAGGAAGGGGAGTCTGGAGATGGAGAGCGGAGGGCGAAGAGAGGGTGAAGGTGAGGAGGAGGCACTTCGTCTAATTTCCGGGGCCAAAGTCTTCGACATCGATCAGGATCAGAGGCCATGGATGGTGGTTGCTGTTAGCCTTCCCTCCTTCGACAGGTAGGGAGGCAGACAGGGGCAAGCAGGGAGGGAAGAAGGGAGGGACGGAGGGAAGGATGGAGGGAGGAGAGAGTGACGGTCCAGTGGCAGCCTTGGATGCCAAACGACGACGAAACAAATAGCGATCAGAATCCAGTCAACTGGAACGACGAATCGGTTCCAGAATAGTCTAAAGCCAGAAACAAACGACCATGCATATATATATGTATATATATATATACATGTACGTATATATATATATTTATGTATGTTTGAAATGATGATGGAAAGATTTATGGCTATATTTATGCACTTGGAAACATTGCATTGAATAATATATAAATCCACGTGGACGCATGCGTGTACATCATACATGCATATGTATGATGATGAGCGTTCATGTAAGAATATATATATATATATATATATATATATATGTGTGTGTGTGTGTGTGCATATGGCTGTACATATATAATTACATGTATATATGCATTCATGTAGGCATATATATATATATATATATATATATATATATATAGATATAGGCTATAAATACATAAAGACAGAGCGAGCGAGGGGGAGATAGGGAGGGACGGATGTAAGTAGGGAGGGACGGACGGAGAAAGGGAGAGAGGGAGGGAGCTGGAGTAGATGAATAAGGAGGTGGATCAAAGTGACAGGTCGAGTGATTTTACAGCTGGGCCGTAGTATGTGATTTGTATTGATTGCATATCTGGCCATCAGGAATCGAATAGATCGATTCGCCATCCGATGAGGAATCACGGATCCGGTCAGGAACAAGGGGGAACCACCGGTCACCAGGAAACACGACGTCTGCAGCGAAGAATCCAATGGCAGATTATTTCATCATTCGCATTTTTGACTGTTTTACTCGCTCCGTAAAAATCTACACAAGGTCGGCATTCTCATATACCTCAGTTGTTTTTCAATACAGGGACGATTTCCAGTCTAGCCTGTTCTTATTATCAGCCAGGCCTCTCACCTGACGTTACCTTAAGTCCTTAACTTTATTACTAGTAATATCAACATTCGCTATCGTCGTTATTATTATTGTTATTATTATTATTATTATTAATTATTATTATTATTAATAATAATAATAATAATAATAATAATAATAATAATAATTTATTATTATTATTATTATTATTATTATTATTATTATTATTATTATTATTATTATTATTATTATTATTATTATTATTATTATTACTATTATTATTATTATTATTAGCAGCAGCTGTTGCATTAGTATTAATAGTAGTCGTAGTAATAGTAGCAACAGCAGCAGCAGCAGTAGTAGTAGTAGTAATAGCAGCAATAGCAGCAGCAGCAGCAGCAGTTGTAGTAGAAGCTTTACATGGTAGAGTAATCCCTCAGAAACTAACACAGCACCTCTGAGCGCCTCTGAGTAGGTTATCTTGGAGGGGCGCTATATAAGTCCTCTGAATGAATGAACGAATGAAATGAATGAAACACAACCTAAGGAGTCGAAAAACAATGAAATATTATCATTTCTGTTGTTGTTTTCGTCGTTGCTGATGTTCTTATTGTCAGTACTATTGTCATTCTTTCTGTTGTTGTCTTGTTGTCGGTAATGTTGTGATTGTTGCTGTTTTGTTGTTATTGCTTTTGTTCTCGTTACTGTTTTTTAGTGTCGTTGTTCTTGTTGTTGTGCTTAATCTTTTCGCGGTTGGATTAGTATTAATGTAGCGGGATGGATTCAGAGCGACAATGAAAACAGACAAAGTTCTATCTTCTGCAGAAGACGGCGACATTCGAGACATGATGGGATGCTGTAACTTAACACCATCAGCATCAGCGTCAGCAATATCTTGAAAATCGTCATCAGTAACCTATCTGATGTCTTCCAACCCGATATCGTCACCGCTCTAAAGAACATCCGTTTCCTTTTCCTCCGCCGCCAATCATTCATATTCATCATATCTCCATGTGTGTGTGTGTGTGTGTGTGTGTGTGTGTGTGTGTGTGTGTGTGTGTGTCTGTCTGTCTGTCTGTCTGACTGTCAGTTTCTCACCGTCTCTTTCTCTCTCTGTGTCTTTCTTTCTCTCTGTCTCACTTGTTTCTCAGCGCCTTCTTATATTCATTCTCCTCCTCTACCTTGCTTCTTTTCTCTTCTTGTCATTTACCTCTTCCTCATCTCCTACCTCCTCTCCTTTTCTTCCTCTTCTTGCTGATTCCTTACCTCCTGTTGACTGCTGTTCCTCTTCCTACTCCTCCTTCCCATTATCCTCCTCTTTCTCCTATCCTCTTCTTCCACTACTTCCTCCTCTTCCTCCTCCTTCATCTTTAGCGCCGACCACCGAATGACTGCGACTGCCAGCGGCGGCGCCTGAGTTGCACGGCGCATGGCTCTGACGTCGACCTCCGTCGCACGCACAGCCATACACACAGACACCGGTCGACGGACGGACGAACGAGCGGACGGACGGACGGACGGACCGTGCCACTCCATATGTTGAGCGACGCTGGACGAGCAAGAGCGTGGACATCACCGTCCATTGGTCTGGCTCCTGCTGCGGGCGAATGGACGAACGGACGAGCAGAACTAATTGCCTGTCTTCGTTTCTGCTTAGAAGCAGCGGCCGTCTCTCTTTCTCTCTGTCTCTAATAGACACAGAAGAAGTCGGGCGGCGTCTGTAGCTTGCCCCGAGTCAGCGAATCTTCGGCGGGTCTTCTAGGACGGCGTTCGTGCGATCGCTGCTGCTTCAGGTCTATTTTCTGCCTTGAAACAACGTGAATGAGGTTGATAAGTCAACGAGGAGAAACGACGGACTGTCCCTTCTATGTAATTCGGATTCATTCGGAGGCGATCTTAGACCGGTGAATGGACGCCTCTACCATCCATGCATTCGGTGGACTAAGTCATGAAGAGCGGATGGAGTAGGATGGTGGCCGCAAGGACTCCGATGTGGCACCGCTCCATTCTCAGCCTCGGCTGCTGCTGCTGCTGCTGTTGAAGCGAGGAGGGACAGGACGAGGTGGGGGGCTGCCCTCCGAGGAGTATATACTGCAGCGCACAGCGGGCATTTGTATCTGATGTACAACGTGGATACCACTTTGGGTTGCGACGGAGGAGCAGAAGGAAGAGGAGGAGGAGAAGGAAGAGGAGGAGGAAGAGGAGGAGGAGAAAGAGAAAGAGAAGGAAGAGGAGGAGGAGAAGGAAGAGGAGGAGGAGAAGGAGGAATAGGAAGAGGAGGAGGAAGACGAGGAGGAGGAGGAGGAGGATGGAGCTTCGTTTGTTTCTGGTGTTCGATTGTCTACGGCCTTTGGGGTCTTGCAACAGGAGGAGGAGGAGGAGACAACGGAGGAAGAGGTGGGTGATTTACAGATTCTCTTCTTCGCTCTGTATAACCAAATGTACATGTCTAGTTGTTGCTTCTTCTCTCTTCGTCCGAACGCAAGTAAACATCTTCACGACGAAAATCTAACCGACCTTTTCCATTTGGAAATGATTCTAGCTCCGCTTCCAACGGAACGACCATAGTGGCTACTTTATTACTATCATAGTACGACTACTATTAAAATCGACCCATCTCGGCTACCTTGCCCGCCCCGTTCTTCCGATCGTCTTGACCTCTTTGTTCCCTCTGTGAGAACCAGAAATGGGCATGATTAGTTAAATTGCTAATAGATTAGAATCAGAATCAGCCGTTTGTCTAATCGATTAGCTAATCGATTAGAATCTAGTCGATTAGTCATCCATCTCTGGTGAGAACGGCCGTGGCTCAATCCCGTGCCCTTGCCTGCACTGGCTCTTCGCTATGGAATCAACTTCCCTCTTTGGTTCGCAGCGCCATACTATCCGGTGGTCCCTACTATATCTTTTCGATGCCTTAAAACCTACCTCTATTCTGGGGAACTTTCGCACTGGGAGCTCCTCTGATTGGTTTGCCCTGAGAAGCGCTTTACCAATCTTTAAATAAAATACCATACAATCGCGACCACAACTCTAATTACATTTACTTGAGTATGCAGTTATGCACCAGTGTAATACTGTTATTGGTGAGTTGCTGTTTAACGACACTGTGTCAAAACAAAGATGATTAGCGTCGCCCTCCTCCTTTCTCCAGGCTTGGGATTGGCACTACGAGCAGCGGCGGAGTTTGTCAATATTTTGGACAGTTGTCCCAGTTAATACCCTCGACCTAATCATACGTCTATAAGCTGCACGATTGTTTTTGTTATTTGATATGATTTGTTTCCTGCTTTTGCCGAATAATTATTTGTGTTTAGCTGAGAGTCAATGAAACATGGTCATCCTCTCGTGTAAAGTGTGCAAACGTATGAAGATGTGTGCATGCTAATTGATGTAGTGTAAATGAACATTTATATAACGCCCCTTCAAGACATATCTACTCTCTACGCTATAGCCTATATATATATATATATATAGCCTATATATGATGTTAAATGTCATTACGAACGAATATATATTACATCAGTTAGGAAAGCAATGCACAGTAAGCTGAAAGAGTCGCCAGGGGCTTATTAACTAGTGATAGTCAAATATTTATCAGTAATGAGTGACGTCAAGTAGGAGTAGGACAATATAAATACTTCTTCCTCTCCTTAGACCGGCAAAGAGCAGGGGTAGTATTGCCGGGAACGAATGTACTACCAGGATTTGTCCTTGAACAGCACTAGTCTCTGTTAGAACAGAGATATTAATACAGTAGCAGGGCAACTCCGACACTGTCCATAGTGTAAATAGTGCCAATAGTGCTAGTCCCAAGCCCGGAGAAAAGAGGAGGGCTATACGTCTACGGCCCTGGTAGTAGTGTTGTTTTCGTTAACGAAAACACCCAGCATGTGAAACTAATAATAACTAAAACTAAAACTCAAGGCAAAACTAAAACAACACTACCTGGTAGTCATAAACACTGGAACTACTACACCAAGTTGCACACGGATCGACAAAGGGATGCTCGTAATATCCTTGTGTCAGCGCCTTTGAGAGGTGATCGATAGAGCTATATAAATCTTCAGAAACATACTTACTATAGCGATGACACAGTTATAAAACACCTTTCACTTTGAGCATTGCTGTCACTGATGTTCCTGAATCTCCAATGTTGTTTACTACACCATACAAGAAGAGGCGCTATATAAATCTATGAAGTGCATGAATGAATATACGCAGACACGTAATTGCTACTTGATATGAGCGCTGTTAGCATTGTTTCTATATCAACCACCGAACATATTTCACATATCGGTATCACTTTCTGCGTACGAGATGTCGTCATGATCATTGCATTCATCATCGTCGTAGTCGTAGTCGTCATCATTGTTTTATTAAATGTGCAGACATGCCGACGAACGCAGGAAGCCGGAAGCGTACTTGAGCAGAATGCGAAATTAAGAAGAGCCACTCACAAAGATATATATATTTATACATAGAAGCCAATATAATGAAATAGGATATAAATAAATATATGTGTGTGTGTTTGTGTGTGTGTGTTTGTGTGTGTGTGTGTTTGTGTGTGTGTGTTTGTGTGTGTTTGTGTGTGTGTGTGTTTGTGTGTGTGTGTTTGTGTGTGTGTTTGTGTGTGTTTGTATGTGTGTGTGTTTTTTCGTTCATCAGATAAAAGTGTCGTTATTAGATTTATGAATAAACATGTCTCGTTCTAATCAGCATCCAGTCGAAGTCATTCATCATCTCTATCTGTCTCTGTATCTGCCACAGGCAACACCTACAGATCCCCAGATCCCGCCTTTACCTGAGGCAGCAGCAGCAGCACCAGCAGCAGTATAGGCAGATGATGATGATGGCGATTCCATATGACTGGGTGTTATGCATGATTAGCAGACGGACGACGGATTCTGAGTGCGACTCTGAGCGAACGGACGAAAAAGAATCCGCTGTTTCTTCTGTCTGTCCATCTGTCTTTCTATTCGTCTGGTTTTCAGTCAGTCCAGTCGGTCAGTCGGTTGGTCAGTCAGTCAGTCAGTCGGTCAGTCGGTCAGTCGGTTGGTCGGTTGGTCAGTCAGTCAGTCAGTTATTCAGTCAGTCGTGCGGTCGGTCGGTCAGTCAGTCAGTCAGTCAGTCGGTCAGTCGGTCAGTCGGTTGGTCGGTTGGTCGGTTGGTCAGTCAGTCAGTCAGTCAGTCATTCAGTCATTCAGTCAGTCATTCGTGCGGTCAGTCAGTCAGTCAGTCAGTCTGTCTGTCAGTCAGTCAGTCGGTCAGTCGGTCAGTCGGTTGGTCAGTCAGTCAGTCAGTCAGTCAGTCAGTCATTCAGTCAGTCGTGCGGTCGGTCGGTCGGTCGGTCGGTCAGTCAGTCAGTCAGTCGGTCAGTCGGTCAGTCGGTTGGTCAGTCAGTCAGTAACTCAGTCACTCAGTCTTTCACTCAGTCTGTGAGTCAGTCTGTCATCATGTCTTGCGTATTGGGAACTGAAATTCATTGACCAAGTGTTCCTCTTATGAAACCAAACACCTACGGGTTGAGTGTAGTTGTGGCCGTATTTTGTTTATGTAGCGCAAGGTCTTTCATATTTGGCTGGTTGAGAAGGAAGAGGAGGAGGAGGAGGAGGAGGAGAATGAGGAGAAGATGAGGTGGAAGAGAAAGAAAAAAGAAAAGAAGAATTGATAGGATGATTAGGAGAAGGAAGAGGAGAGAAGGGGAAGAGGAGGAGGATGGAGAGAAGGAGCAGGAGGAGAGGAGGAGAGGCAGAAAGAGAGAGAGAAGAGGCAGAGGATGGAGAGGAATAGTAGGAAGAGCAGGAGGAAGGAGAGAAACTCTGCGCGAGAGTCTGCTAATGGAGCTCTGTGGACAGACAAATAGACAGACATGATGCCCTAACATTGACAATTACTAAGTCTATTATTCCTTTTTTTCATAACCTGAACCTGGTTGCGGCGGTTTGACAACCTGTTTTCTTATTAAACGAATCTATATATATATATATATATATATATATATATATATATATATATATATATATAGACCGACAGACAAGAGTTTTTGCCGTGGACCAGAAGCGAGCGTCATTTGTCTGGGCCACATGATGCGAATTTCCTGAATCCGAATGTATAAACAGCCGTCTGTCGTCATCGTCGTCGTCGTCGTCGTCGTAGTTCCGATGGTTGCTGATTTCCTTCTCTCGTCGTCGTCTGATACGCTCAGGTCACCTTGTGCGTCGTTCCATGTGTACGTCTTACGGTGTCTGTGTATATGGCTGAAGGGCTGAAGGAAGTTCTAATGTCCAACGTAGATATTCTGTTGCATTGCTCGTCATGCATGTATAGTTGTCTTCTCTGAGGCACTTATGCACGCAGTTGCGTAATTATATATATATATATATATATATATATATATATATATATAAACAGTATATATATATATATATATAAGGATGGCTATGTATATATGCAGGTATAGCAGAGAATTTAACTGTCTTGGTTTTAACAGCGATGGACGACATCGAGATTATCCAGTCCAACGTTTCCTATGAGGCGAGGGTAATTATTTGAGGCATTGGAATGGAAGGGGGTTAGGATGGATGGAGTGGGCGAGGGAGGAGGAAGGCACACAGACGGCAGCAGCAGCAACTCTATGAGCCTCTGACACGGCAGATGACCAGACGACTACAGACACGTCAAGTCAGGTCCTGGATGTGGGTAACTGGACATTTTATAGCGCTTCCGTGTAAGGCGCTATATAAAGTAGGCCTGCTTATCTGACGAAAAGAAGAAACAATTAGAAATTGCAACGACAAAATAGCGCTATACAAATAACACAACATAACATAACATAACATAACAATAAACATAACATAGCAATAAATGTAACATAACATAGCAATAAACATAACATAGCAATAACATAACATAACATAACATAACATAACATGACATAACATAACAAGTGGTCCAGAAGACGTTTAGTCTGTGTTAAAACCACTGCAAATTTACCTGGAAAATGCTTAAAAGCCCAGTTTTCCTAGCTTCCTCTTAAAAGCTGTGATAATGTCCACTGAGACAGTGCTGTCATCCAAACCATTCCACAAGTCTACAACTCTTGCACTGAAGAATTTCTGTCCTAATGTTCCTTTCGGTTTCTTAAATAATTTGAACCTGTGTCCTCGAGTTGCCTTGTTTGGAGCTAATTTAAAGAACCTCTCCAACTGTAGTGCTTCCTTTCCAGTGATAATCTTACAAACTTCACTTAGATTTCCTCTGCTCCTCCTTCTCTCCAATGTTGTTAGCCCTCACCTTTTCAACCTCTCTCCATAGCTCAAATCCTTGTGGCTCCGAATAATTTTTGTAGCCCTTCTTTTAACTTTCTCCAGCATTTCTATGTCCTGTTTCAGGTGTGGATTCCTCATACCTGGACGCAGTATTCCAACTGCAGTGTGGCCTAATCAGCGATTTGTACAATCTCAGTATTGCATCCTTGTCTCTAATGACTGTTGTCCTTGAGTTAGCTTTTGATGCTTCAGCACATTGCCTTGAAGGTTTTGTATGCATAATAATTCCCGTCCCTTTCTTCCTCACTCACTTTCAATACCTTACCCTCATTTCATATAAAAACTCGTTGTTTCTCTTCCTCATATGCATCACTGAGCACTTTTCCGAATGAAAGAGCATTTGCCAATCCTGTATGAACATTCCAATCTGAACATTTTTCCTAGATCTTCCCGCAGTATCTCCGCTTCTTTTTCATAATCCACTGCTCTACATAGCTTTGCATCATCTGCAAACTTAGACATTTTCGATAAAATCCCAGCGTCTGTGTCATTAGTAAATACATTGCTGATGATGCGGGAAATGTGCGTTTGATCATCCACATCCAAGATTCCAGGACGCATAACGACTGTTAACACGAACTCGTTAGTAACTAATAACTAATTAAATGAAACATCTTCTGTTGCCTTGCTGGCTGCAAGTAAAGGTAACTCATAATTGGTCACATGCCTCTCTGGAAACTCGTCATGTGCTTCTCAGGTTCTAACTGCGATTCTAACTAGCTGCGTTATGACAGCTAGAGTAGATCAATAAACGAAAATACAATACAATAGTGGCTGAGGCGCATGCACAACCACAGCAATCCAAAGGACAGGATTCAACCTTCTTTGAAGCTCCAACCTAGCTTCAGTGCTCATTTATCGGCCAACCAAGGTTGGAGGATTGAGTTGGCGCCAGGTCACCCTGCATGGATTTCATACATGGCTACCAATTCACGACTAACCCGGCTCGATTGGCTTACCTTTGCTTTAAACTTAGATCTTCTGAAAGTAAACTATAAGTCTTTCAAATCACACTTTTTAGCCGTGGCTGGGCTGAGAGCGCCTCTGAGTATAGGTCTCTAGAAGAGGCGCTATACAAATTCTCGGAATGAATGAATGAATGAATGAATGAATTAATTAATAGGATGCATATTCAAGGACGTGCCGGAGCCATAGATCGCACGCTGGCGTATGTGTAAATAATGTGTAAGTTGAGAAATGTCCTAACATGGTATCTGCAACGGAGCCATTACTTAGCGCTTCGGAAGGTGTCCGTTCGCCTGTAAGCACGGTGCTGCAGGCCGCATTGCCAAGCTGGTCCACCCGTCAAGTCTCCGTAACTCAATAGAGACGCTGTTTGCATTCGTCTCCTCCTCCTCCTCCTCCTCTTCCTCCTCTTCCTCCTTCTCCTCCTCTTCCTCCTCTTCCTCTTCATCCTCTTCCTCCTCTTCCTCCTCTTCCTCCTCTTCCTCCTCTTCCTCCTCTTCCTCCTCTTCCTCCTCCTCTTCCTCCTCCTCCTCCTCTTCCTCCTCTTCCTCCTCTTCCTCCTCCTCTTCCTTCTCCTCCTTTTCCTCCTCCTCGTCGTCGTCGCTCTCCTCCTCCTTCTCCTCCTCTTCCTCCTCCTCTTCCTCCTCCTCGTCGTCCTCTCCTCTTCCTTCTCCTTTTCTTCCTCCTCCTTCTCCTCCTCCTCTTTCTCCTCCTCCTCCTCCTCGTTCTCGTCCTCCTCGTCCTCCTCTTCCTCCTCTTCATCGCAATGCGACTATTGCGATGCAGTGGGAGACCACGTAATGCGATCGGACGGCGAGAAATCACGAATTTTGTTCCGTTTTGAAATCATTTTCTTCGCCGTTATTAGATATAATATCCCGCGGCGTTCCATAAAGCACTCGGTCTTGTATACACAAACATCGCCTATACTCACATGTGTATACATAGACGACTATTTGCTCTCCTATCATATACACATACACACATACACAGGTCATAAAAACACGTACATTCACTACATATTATGAGTGCATATTGCTGATGCGTGCATATAGTCCCCTATAAACATATACATAATTACATATACATGTATAGGAGCCTACATACATGCAAAAATTATTATATTGGAGTATATTGAATGGATGTCTACGTATACAAATACATATAGTCTATATACATAATACATGTATATATAATTTCATACATATTATGTATACATGTACTGTATTATAAATACTATAGTATTATATAGGCATATATAAAATAGTAAAGCATGTAAATACATGAATGTACCCATCTTGCGGCCAATCTCGTTATTACATGTTGAAATGTTCTGTGCATGATTTGATTTGGCTTCAATAAAAAAGTTTTGATTTGATTTCATTTGATTTGATTATATACAGTATCACCTTCTAAGAACCAAACGATCGTTAAAATATATACATAATTATATATATATATATATATATATATATATATATATATATATATATATATATATATATATATATATATATAGGCTATATATATATATATTGTATGCATGTATCATGTACGTATCTGACAATTTATATAGCGCCTTATCAGAGCTTGACTTCATTAAGCTGCACTCTTAGACGAAAGCTGCGCTCATTATACGAAGAGGAACATGACCAGAGAGAACTGATATCGGATGGCTACAGTAGCTGTCCATGACGTATATTATCGTCTTTTGTAATTACAGATATCTTTCCAATATGAATAACTTTCCGATCACGTACCAGAACACTTGAGCTACATTATGCAAAACGATTGCACGAACCAAAACTCTATTCTGATTCTAGTCTACTGCGGATGACTGGTCACTACTACTATGAAGCCTCTTCTATCTCCATCTCTTCTTCTACCCTGTCGTTTACTGTCTGGCCAGACCTCCATCTACTTACTGCCCGTTTTAGTGGAGATTTGTGTAACGTCTAAAAACTATGTGTTTGATCCTAATTGGTCCGTGACTTGAGACGTTTAATAATAATAATAATAATAATAATAATAATAATAATAATAATAATAATAATAATAATAATAATAATAATAATAATAATAACAACAACAACAATAACAATAACGACAACAACAACAACAACAGCAACAATAGTTATAATAAGCTTAATCGTTTATTAATTCAGAGTTTCAGACTGACAAGTACGCAGTGAGATTACATGATATAGTAGTAAGCACTACTAGTAACAAATGATAACAAGTCAAACAGGAGTCGAATTTAACTGTATTACAGCCTGCAAGGCGCCCATCTGTCCTACTACGCATACAGTCGCCCATAAGGAACTGAACGCTTAGTCAACCTTACGAGGCTAGCGGGTATCGAACCCGCTTCCTTCTGATTTTCGTGGCAGTGTGTTTACATTCAACAATCTCCCCGTACCATCTTAGTATAGGGCGTCTAACATGGGATCTCCAAAGTATACAGAGACGCCAATCTTAGTAGAGGGTATAGGGTCAGTTTGCACTCTCTAGGCAACGCTGTTTGGTGACATAATAATTTCTGCCGACGTCACGGCCTTTGCTTACCTAACATGTCGTTAAACTGTGGATCCGTTTGGTGAAATCTGCCAATATACAGCTTCTCAAGTAAGGGTGTAGTTCTTTCTTAGGAAGAACTAGGCTAATCACCTGAAGTAATATAATTATCACTTGATAAGGTTGAATCATTGCAGGGATACGCCAAACCTTATCTTACTTTTGTCAGACCTTCAATAAATTCTCTAACACCTCGGCTCTTGTACAGTGCAATATAGTACAACAGCTCACTTCCTTACATAATTGTTCTTGTTCCCCGTGCACGAATTGCTTTTACACAGCATCGTGCCTCTCTGTTGTTGGCCCCATAATTTTGAATGGGCTCCTGGTGGGGGTTTACGGGACAACAGGATAGATGCCGACTTCAATCAGTAATAAGCAAGCTAATCCGCCTCCGGTATCTTCCTGAAGAGTACCCAAAATTTGAGCGACTTTGTCTTGAAGCTGACACCCGTCTTTTCTCTGCGGTCCTGATGAACCAGGGCCACGTACTGCATAGTTTACTTCCACCAAAAAGCCCCAACAATATACCCTGCGACCGCGATCGCACGACCATTGTGTACCTCTTGCAGATAATTTACAGCGAAAGACGTTTATTGTTAGAATGTTGTACTCGTATTGACATTAACTGTTGATTTTTGTTAAGATGTATGTACACCAGAGTGCGGATATGCAATTGGTTTTATTAAAGAATATACTTACTTACTTACTTACTTACTTACTTACTTACGCTTACTTATTTTACTTACTTACTTACGCGCGCGCGCTTACTTACGCTACTTACTTTACTTACTTACTTACTTACTTACTTACTTACTTACTTACATTAGCTTTAGGTCTTATGCCCAGGGTTCACTCAGATGCGTTTAACTGTAGCCTCGCCCTCAATAACGTCCTTTTCAGCCGGGGTTGGGTCGGGACTCAGGAGCGCTCCTGAGTAGTGAAATTGAAGGGACGATATATAAATCTTCGTAATGATTGAATGAATAATTGCTTGCGTACTGAAATGAACCGTTCGAGTTTTCATACAAGCCCTTCAGCGTGTTAATTAATTCATGAATTCACAAACTCTTTCGAAAGTTCGTGTCAGTTGTCAGAGCTACCTATTATCCGTATTAAACTAATGGTCATTATGTGGACCGAAGTGTAGTGTCTTCCAGTTTGCCATTTCGTGTAGATGTGATTCATATACTACAGTGAATGCCTGCTCCTATGACCACACTAATGTCTATCCGCTAGCAAACATTTCTTTAACAATGGACCTTGAATGTATATGTGAATAAGTGAACAATGGACCTTGAATGTAAATGTGAATAAGTGAATGAAGGAATGATTGAATGAATGAGAATGAGCGATTGAGTGAGCGATTGAATGAAATTGTGAGTGAGCGATTGATGAAATTGTGAGTGAGCGATTGAATGAAATTGTGAGTGAGTGAATGAATGAATGAGTCAGTGAGTGAGTGAACGAGTGATAGAGTGAGTGAAAGAGTGAATGAATGAATGATTGAATAAATGAATGAATGAATGAGGTAGTGAATTGGTGAAGGTATGGAAGAAGGAAGTAACGAAGGAAGAAACGAAGAAAGGAAGAAAGAAGGAAGGAAATAAGGACGAAAGGAAACCTATTTGTCCGTTTCTAATGGAGCCATCGTTCTGCTGCTGCGTCACGCCCTTCTCAAGGTCAAATTCCTCCCTTCCGTTTTCCTCTCTTCCTCCAACTACCCACCCTTCTCCTTCTCCGCTTCCGTCTCATCATTCCCATCACCATCGTCCGCTGCTGCTGCGGCAGAAGAACCTGGACCATGTATCTCTTTCTCTCTGGAAGTATCGCATCCGACCGAAAGGAAATAGGTCTTCCAATTTCGCTGCCACATCTATACAACATCCGCATCATGAACACCGTCACCAACAGTCCGCTATAGATGTATACATGTGTACATCCTCACGTATACGCATGTAACTTATACTTATATACCCGGTACATACGTACATATATACGTACATATATATATATATATATATATATATGTTTACCTACATATACAAATAGAAATACGTATATATATATGGACGTATGTATCTATGGCTGTGTGATCATGGTCTGCAGTGCAAACACGTGATTACTGTTAAACTTGGCCATCGTCGTCGTAAGCAGCGAAATTGAACAGATATGAGTGTGCACGCGACTTGGACGAGATCACGTCCTATATATATATAATATGGACACACACAGTAACACACATATATACAAGTGCACGTACTATATGCATAAACGGGTATATGCATATTCAGTGCCCTGCGTGTTACCCAGTATACGACGGAGATATTTGAAGGAACGTGTCACGTATATTGAGCGCCAATAAATACCTCTTCCACAGTCGGCGTTGGATGGTCAGCCGTTGCGAGCGTGCTGATGGAAAGAGAATTCGATGGGAGGAGAAAGAAGAGGAGGGAGGAAGAAGAGGAGGAGGAGGAGGAGGAGGAAGAGGAGAAGGTGGAGGAGGAGAAGGAGGAGGAGGAGAAGGAAGAAGAGGAGGAAAAGGAGGAAGAGGAAGAGGAGGAAGAGGAGAAGGAGGAGGCAGAGTAGAAGGAGGAGGAGGAGAAGGAAGAAGAGGAGAAAAAGGAGGAAGGAGAGGAGGAGGAATGTAGGAGGAAAAGAAAGAGGAGGAGGAGGAGGACAGGAAGGAAGATAAAGAGGAAAAGAAGAAGTGGGCAGAAAGAAGGAGGGAATTACGAAGAAGAGGGGCGGAGGAAGGGCAAAACAGAAGGAGAGAAGGATGAATAGGAAGTGGGAGAGGAGGAGGGAATCTAGATAAGAAAACGGCGGGAGAGGACGTGGAGGAAAAGCAACAGGAGCAGAAGGACGAGGACGAAAAGGCAGTGGTGGCGGTACATACAGTAATACGCGCACGTGTGCCGTGAATGCATATATGACGCCTGTGTCGTGTCGACTGCATATCATTAGCAATCATTCCTAGAAAGCCATAGATTCGCAAAACGCAATTTCATCTTCTCTCTATCTCCTTCCACCTGTAAGAGCGCATATGATGATTCCAGGCTAAAACAGGTGTCCTATTGTTGGAGTGCTTTTTGTTGTAACCCTATCTGCACCACCGCGGAAAAAGGTCATTCAGACCCCGTGAGGACCTGACTTCTCCTGAGACATAAATGGTCCTAAAGACTTGACGATCTTTCGGCTGAGGCGCAAAGACGACAGCAGCAATCCAACAGATCTATAGCAATCCGTTCCTTAGGCGTTGCATACTCTTAGCAATGTTTATATAGCGTCTTTTGTGAATCTCTTAAAGTCTGTTAAGATGGAACGAGTTTAACAACACATCGGAGAGAGATATCCATTTAAAAAGGAGTGCTGTGCACTACTGCGTTACTTGAAACGCGTTACGGTTACTATAGATACTAGTTTGCGGTAACTTTTGCGGTGGTGTAGGGGTATGTTCGGTGCCTTGCAGCCGGAGGGTTGTGGGTTCGAATCCACCTCAAGCCGCCGCGTAGGGACCCTGGGCAAGTCCTTCATTCGCAATTGCTCATGCGCTTCGGCGTGAAACTCCGATTCAGTGTCCGCGCTGTAGTCGGGAGCGCCTCTGAGTAGAAATCTTGAAGGGGCGCTATATAAATATCTGAAATGAATGAATGAACTATAGATACTTTACACCAAAAGTAGTGCACAGCGGTAACTGATTACTTTATCAGGAAAAGGTAACGCCAACAATTAGTTTCCTTGCGTTAAAGCAACCTAAGTTTGCGTCGTCTAGTTTGACTATGGAGTTATAAATATTATTAAAGGTATCTTATCATCAACCTGTAATCAACCTGCAAATTTGTTGGTTCACGTGAGTTAAAGCGACCCGGACACTTCCGTTTGTGCTCATATCTTTGAACTCTTCTTTGTTATTCGTCAATTTCAAAGTCTAATTATTTTCATCATGGAGTGACCTCAAAACTCAGATTAACCTCTCCAATTACAGTTACTAAAAATACTTAGTTATTTATCAAAGTTACTGTAATCGGTTACTAGTTAAGTTTACATATTTTCTGAAGCGGCCTTAACAATTCTCTATTCTCGCTACTTACTAAAATATATGACATGGATGAGCTTGTCCATTTATCTATCTATCGCTATGTACAAGATAGTCTGATAAACAACGTTTCTTAGACATGAGAGATGAAGCATCAAATGATATAGCGCCAAATTCCTATGGCCGCATGATATTTATCAAACTCTCAGAAGTCACTCCTCAAAGCAATCGCGTATATATATGTATAATGGTTGCATGGCGGTTGACCATGTATATGTAGATATAGTCAGCTGAAGTATGAAAATATCTACATTGGTTCTTTACAGCCATCGGATACATGAAGTATATATATATATATATATATATATATATATATATATATATATATATATATATATATATATATATACGCTTGAGCCACGCTGCGTCTAATTATTTATGGCCGAGCAATATTGCTGAGTTGCTTTCTCACAGTGCATTCAGATATCTAGGCCATCGTGTTCTCATCACAAGATAATAGAGGTATGATTTGCCTTCGAGCTCCGATCATTTGATTTATAAGTCTTCACTTTGTATAATTATATTACATAAAGCGAATATATGTAGGCTATTAATATAAGAAGAAATCTAGAATCTAACGCAGATAGTGTGACCTATCGTTGGTCATTTGCAACACAAATATCTGGTAGCCTTGTTTCGATCACAGTTGTGGGTCTATAAACACCATGACTCTAAGGCCACAAGCTCGCATATACTTGTTAATACATAGAACGAGCTTCTAGAATTTCTGTAACAGATGTCTAAGGGAGCTAAATAAATGCTAAGATACATACATGCATACGCACATAATGTACGCGAATGCATACTTTACCGTTTTTATCTGTATTTTCGCATTAATTTTATCTAGTTTAATGTCACTTTGATTCAATAGATTTTATACACAATTATAGCCTATGGATAATGTTTGGTAATAATAATATAATAGTCATGATCAACAATGATCAGCAGGGCACAATAACATAAAGTTAGGCCATGGAGAAGACTGCGTATACCGCGTATACTGGATTAACATCGAGAGCAGGTAGATACACGCTCATTCGAAGAGATTGAAATAGCGGTCGGATGTTGATCGTTTGGTCTGGGCAGACGATTTTGACTCTGATCTCCACTGGACATCTGTGAACAGCCCCTGTGACACAACGCAACGCTCGCGAATAAGCTGGTGCCCTGCGCTTATAAGCTCTACGGAAGCGCTTAAGAAATTTTGAGTTTACGATGACCAAGCACGGGAGGTCGTCAACGGAATTCTTCAGTTGCGCATTCTCCGTCAAAAGAAGAAGGTCCTTCCATGGAAGTATCATTTGATTTCAACCTCAGATCGATTCGAAACGAACCGTAGAAACGTTTACTATCGAGTAGATTCGATCTACATATTGACGATTTATGATAAAATTTGGGTTGTGAGATCATACGAAGTGCATATTATAAGATAGTCTTAAATAGGCGTTACTGAGGTCGTCGTTGAGCAATTTGTAATCTAGCTGCGACAGTGCAACGTAACTTAATAGAGGTATGAATTAAGTCGAATCGAAAGGCGTTTGCAAGTCGTACGATGCTGTTCTACATCGGATCAACACGTTAGTTAAAGACTCTTTGATCGTTGCTAGGGCTGTTGTGGTTGAATGCAGTTGTGTAAGTATCGAGAAGAATTGGTGTGAAGATGGAGCCTCGTGCACGAAAGACAAAGGCTGGTTGGCGTTCTAGTGGAGATTCAGAAAGAAATTGCTATCTTAGAGGACGAACTTTCAGACATGTTAACATCCAGTGAACAGTCCGTACAGAAACCCACTAGCCAGGAATTGCATAATATCGTGGGAGGTAGAATAAATCAGATAATAATAAGAATTAGTTAATTCTGATGCTGACGTATACGCAGAACATATAGGAAACAATAGGATTGACTGGATGTGGTCACTGATCTGTCTTGGTGACTGTATTATAATTGTATTGTATTTTATTTATTAAGTTATTTAGCGCCGTTCACAGCAGTGACCATTCAGTAGCGATCCCAGTGCGAGAACCCATAGAGAAGAAGAAGGTTTTGAGGAGGGAGAAGGCTGTAGGAAGAGACCCAGAAAGAATGGTAACACGTATTATGGTTGAATGTAAGCTGTGGATTAGGTTCTTATACATTAAATAATTCAGACATATTATAACTGAGAAGAGCATATTCTCCCTAAACTGATTCCTAAACACCATAATCTGTAAATATTGGTCTGTGAAAGAAATTTGAAGTATTCGAACATTATTCGAACAGATCAGTTGTGGAAAGAAGGAACACACAATACGTCATAGGGAACGTTGTTATACTACCACTTTCTGACGCCATCTATCGATACCTTTGTATGTGTTCATTTGCAAAGCTGGCGCTAAAGAAGTTCTAACCATATGACGCATTTGCATGACGTGTAACATTATCACAGGCAATCTATCACTCCGTTGCTAGGCAACACGCGTCGACATTTGGGTTAAGCTCAGCATGTTCCCTCTCTACCTCTCCCTCTCTACCTCTCTCTCTCCCTCACTCTCCCTCCCTCTCCTTCGCTCTCTCTATCCTTCGAAGCGGATTGCGGAGTGTGCTGTGGCTAAAACGAACGAACAGTCATGTCTCGTGCAAGAGAGAAACCAGTGTTCCACGAACAGTTTTGTCTGGCCTTACTAAGATAGAACAAGATTTGTCGTTTACTGGATGAGGTTTATTACGCCTATAATGCGCATGTTCGTAAGTATGTATGTTAGCATGCATGCATGTATGTATATACATGAATGTAGTTATACAACGCCTTTTGAAAACCTTTAATTAACTAATTAATGAAATCCCATAATGAATGAATGAACGAATGAACAAAGGAACGAGTACACTAAAGAAACGAACGGATTGATCGATAGATCGATTTATTTTAATTAATCATTTGATTTATTGCGTCATTCGCTCATTCATTCATTCATTCCGCATAGCTCTCGAAGTCGATATATACTTCTCTTGTGCATATAGTGTCTGTTGCAAGCAGACATTAGTTCTAAAAGCGTCAATCGGCCAAGAGAAGATTACAGTAGACAAGTACTCATTTGACCCGCGCTGAACGTCCGTGGAATAGCAGGATGTCGGAGTCCATCCAGTGACATGGAAAACCTGCCTGATTGATCACGACCATATGAAAAAAGGGAAAAGCCGGATGGATTGGAATGGATGTGGAGTTA